>JAAOMT010000040.1:151673-259086 GCA_016748015.1 Geosiphon pyriformis | reverse complement strand
TCCGATCTTGAATTCAACTGGTTTGTCTGGTAGTTGATTATTGTGTCTTTCTTTCTGTGTTTCTTGTGACTTTTGGATATTATCAGCTGCTCTTCTTCGTTTGTTTTCCAATGTTTCTATTAAGTCATATGTTCTTTTCAGCAATATTTCTTGAAAATTTTCCTCTGTTATTGGTTCAGCTGGATATGTATTAATTTCTCTCTCTACTGGTAACATTGCTATTCTTCCATATACTAATTCAAATGGTGTTGCTTGTGTAGTATTTTGTTTCGTTGTCCAATAAGCAAATAGTACTGATGGTATGAACAAATCCCAATCATTCTGGTTTTTTTGGCTGAGCTTGGCTATTGCTTTACACAATGTTCTGTTGAATTTTTTTACTAATCCGTTGGTTTGTGGATGGTATGGTGATGATAATGGTCTCTTGATTCCGAATCTTTGGCTCAATTCTGTTAATGTTCTGTTCACAAAATGAGTTCCTTGGTCTGATAATAATTTTTTTGGACATCCATGTTGACAAATCAAATCCTAATGAACAAATTCGGCAATGGATTTTGCATCTGCTCTTTGAATTGCTTTCGCCTCTGGCCATTTAGTGAGATAGTCCATAGTTACTGCTATGTATCTGTTTCCTCTGCTGGTGATTGTTAATGGTCCCACTAAATCAATTCCCATACGGTCAAATAGTTGTTCCACTTTGATTGGTCTTAATGGTTTACTGGGTCTTGTTCCTCCTCTTCGCTGACAAGTGTTACAATTTTGAACATATTGAATGATGTCTGGGTACATTGATGGCCAATAATATCTTTTTCTAGTTCTTTCTATGGTTGCTTCTTTGTGAAAATGTCCTGCTGTTGGATTTGAGTGCATATTGAATAATATTGTCTCTTTTTCTGGCTTCGTAATTACTCTGGTTGGTTGATCTGGATCCCTTCTATTTTTTTGATAAAGTATATTTTGGTGAGTGATAAAATATTTTGATTGTTGTTTGATACTCCTTTATTCTGTATGAGATAAATTCTCCTTGAACTGTTGAGTGTTTAGATAATGTTGCAATTGTTGATATTTTTGTATGTTCATTTTTTTTGTTGTATTTTTCCATTGGTATTGTTCTGGTTTTTATTATATTTTTGGGTTGAAATGTTCTTAGATTTGTCTTATTCACAATAAACTGTTAGCATTTCTGTTATCTTTTCCCTTTTTGTAATATATGATATAATTGTATAGTGTGAGTGCCATTTTCCATCTTAACTGTCTTCTATCTCTAAATTCTTGTTTTTGGAGTGATGTTAATCCCTTGTGATCTGTGTATACTTCAAACTTCTGGCTCAAGTATTTTTTCCATTTTATGACGGCCCAGTATATTGCTAAGTGTTCTTGTTCTGGTGTTCTATAGTTCTTTTTGGCTGGTGTTAAACCTCTGCTGGCATATGCTACTAGATGTTCTCTGCCATTTGGTCCTCTCTGAGATAATACTGCTCCCAATGCTTGGCCTGATGCATCGGTGGTGATGATGAATGGTTTGCTGTAATCTGGATAGATTAGTACTGGAGCTTGGATAAGCTTTTTCCTCAGAATATCAAAAGCTTCTTGTTGACTTTCTGTCTATTCATATTTCGCATTTTTGTTTTGCAGTTGATTGAGTGGCTGCACTATCTTGGAAAAGTTCTTGATAAAATGACAATAATAACTGGCGAATCCCAAGAATGATTTTAGTTCTGTTATATTGGTCAGCACTGGAAAGTTTTTTACTATATCTATTTTCTCTGGATCTATTTTGATGCCGTCTTTGCTGACTATGTGTTCCAAGAATTTGAGTTCTGTCTTGCCAAAGAAGCACTTTGTCACATTTAACTTTAGTCCTGCTTTTCTTAGTCTTTCAAACACTTGTTGAAGATGATGAAGATGATCATCAAATGTCTTTGAGAATACATTGGTGTTGTCCAAGTATACAACTACTGATTTTCACAATAAGCCAGTATAAACAATTTCTATTAACTGTTGGAAAGTTGCTGGGGCATTGGTTAAGCCAAATAGCATTACTTCAAATTTGAAATTCCCTTCTCTAGTAGTAAATGCCATCTTTTTCTTGTCAGCTGAATTCATGGCTACTTGCCAGTAATCACTGTTCAAATCTAATGTAGAGAACCATTTGTTCTCACTGAAAGCATCAAATAATTCCTGTATTTGTGGAGTTAGATAACTGTCTCCACGAGTTATACCATTGAGTTTCCTGTAGTCTACACAAAACCGGATTTTTCCATTTTTCTTATAAACAAGTACCACTGGTAACAACCATGGACTCATTGATAGTTGAATTAGCCCATTGTCAAGCATTCTGTTTATCTCTTGACAAATAATCTCGTGGCTGGCTGGTGGCACTCTGTATGCTCTTTGTTTGATTGGCATTGCATCTTTAGTCTTAATCTGATGCTGGATAATATCAGTTCGGCCAAACTCATTTTCACTGGCAAAGATGTCATTAAAATTGTTGAGTAACATTTTGAGCTGCATACATTGGAGTGAATCTAAGTTTCCCATGTTTATTTGTTCCAATTGTTCTGGTTGGAGCAAATAACATTCGTCTCGTCCATAGATTGTTTGTGATGTGATGTCAACATATTCACAAAGTTGTGGAAAGTCTGGAATGGGATTTGGTGGTTGGTCTTCTATTTCTGTGGTTAAATATTTGATGGTGGTTCCTTCTGGTATGTTGATGATATTGCCAGTGTTGTTGTAGATGAGAATTTTTATGCTGCTATAGCTTTTGGCTGGTATGTGAAGATTGATTAACCCAATCTCTCCTGATTCACAAAGGGTTGTTTCTGCTTCAAAAATCTGTTCTTGCTCCTTTTTTTTCCTTTCTATTGCTAACATGTACTGGCTATATAGTGGAATGGAAATAGCTTGACCAGTTGAGATAATTTCTCCTTGGCCAACAATTTCTTTCTCCACCATATTAACTGGTACTTCTATTCTATCCATTGATCCAAATCCTTGTATTTCCCTCACTGTTATTCCTAATTCCTCTCTCTTTCTCACTGACACTAACTGAGCTACTCTAATCAGAGGCAGGAATATTGCCTGTGCTATCTTTTTGTTGGGCTCTATTATATAGGCTTTTTCTGAGTCATTTTGTAGCATGGTGATGATATTTTCTATATATTCCGCATCAATTATTCCTCCTCTTATATTGATCCCTCTTTTCGCTAAACTACTCCTAGATGCTAATTGAACCATTGTTGTTGCTGGAATTTCTAGTGCTATTTTCAGATCAATGCAGGTGCATGAATGTGGTTCTAATTTGATGGTCTCTTTTCCTGGATATCTCAGATCAAACTCTGCATCTGTGTTATGTGCACGTTCTGACATAATACCTTCCCCATGGTCACTATACTATTTCAACTCTTGTTTCTTGGAGAGATCTGGTAGTACAATGTATTGTTCATAGTTTATATTGGGTTTTGAATCTGAGTCTGAATTGTTTTCATCATTATTGCCAATTTGAATGGAGCTTGAACTGTTGTTATCATCATCATCATCGGAGTTTGAATCATGATTGATCGGCGATTCTGATTCTGATGTGCAGCTGCTGATTGGTTCTTCTTCTTCAGGGATTGAGTAGATCATGCATGGTGGTAGATTGTAAATGAGGTCACATTTATCACAATACTAGAAGTTACAGGGAATTAGGCAGTGTTGACATAGTCGAGTGTTCAACTGCTCTAACCGTTGTTCTTGTTCTTCTTTTGTGGGTGCTAATTCTTGGTAGTGTTCATAGAATTGTTCCAGATTCAGGAGGTTTATGATGGGTTCTGCATCTCAGTCAAGCTTTAAAGATTCTGGGGGGTTGTCTTTGATCATTTTTATCTCTTTTGGCATTGCCCCTTCGATTTTTGCAAGTGCTATTTGCCAAATTTCATCATCATCATATGGACAACTGTCCAGTCGCTGCACAGCTCTTCTCCAGGCTGCTTCTATTGGGGTTCTTTTCCTTACTTAGTCACTTATTAGAATTGTGTATTGACACAATACGTCACATGTTTCTCCACATCCTGGGATGTCATTCCACATCCTTTCATCTAGCAGAGTCTCCTCACAAGCAAAACAAGATTGGTTATTTCATTTTTCTTGCCTCTTTGGTCATCCAAAGCATTCAAATAAGCATGGACGACAGTAGAATTTTGTTGCAGTGTGGTATTCCTCATCGTCACCACAGCATGCGCCCATTGATGACAATTTTTTACCACAATCGACGCATATAAGCTTAGGTCGACAATAGGTAGATTGTTGTGGTATAATGTGGATGTTATAAGTGGTGGTGGTTTGGGTGGTCTCTTTTTCTTTTCTTTTCCCTTTATTTTCTTTGTCTTCTTCCCATTCTCAGCTTGAAGTCGGTTCACTCTCATCATTGTTGGTCCATGTCAGGTCATCGGTTTCCCAGGTAAGTTCTTCCTTTTGTTTCCTTTTTCCTTGTTGTTGTCGTCCCAGAAGAGTATTGGCAGCAGCTTATTGTGCTTTTCATCAGCTCACAATACTTAGTAGGCTTTTCAGGTAGGCTTTTTTTTCTCCTTCTCCAGTTTGATCAATAGTTTCTCTCTTGGAGGCATTTTAAAGTGGCCACACATGGCCGGAATACGTATGTGTTGGCCCTGATACGTTAGCTGGAGTTCCTGGGTGTTCCAGTCTAATGTTGTGTTGACTTTGAATAGCCAGTCATTATCAATGAGAGCTTGGTATTGAGTGGTTTCCATTACTAGAACTTTAATGGAAGTCACGATGCTATTGACTTTAAAAAAAAACTCATCAATTTTACCAATTGGAGTTTTGGTCGCTCCGTCGGCTGTGATGATTCTGGCATTGGCAGCTCGATCAACTTGGCGACTTAATTGATCCATGAGTTGTCATGTAATTATGCTGCCAGCTGATCCACTATCTAGAATAAGTTTGATGGAGTGACCATCAACTCTAACATCTGTGTACATTGCTGTTATGGGTTTTTCTTTGAGAGCGGCTCTACTGAATAACGGTATTGGTGTGTTTTCTTTGAGTTCGAAAGGAAAGATGGCTGCTAAGAATTCATCACTAGAGATGGTTGCCAGTGGAATTGTGTTGGTAGGTACATGCTAATTGGCTTCTGTATTGTTGGATGTGGTGTTTTCTGGGGTAACCAGGAGACTTAAATAATGTTGGGAATTTGGGTTTTGGATGTGACTGGTATCCAAATTCTGGGTGTGTGATCTTAATAATGGGTCTAGCAAACAGGGAATCAGTTGGTGAACAACTATCGCCGATCTCCAGTTTTGAATGACTCTGGATCGAGGGTTGCCTGATGTCATTTGAGCTGGGTTCTGGGGTGGTGTTTGAATTAGTTGGAGTTAATAGATGATTTGTGGCTGTGGTTGATATATTATTTATGGCTGTGGCTGATAAATTGGAGGTTGATATACTGGCAGTTGATAGATTGGTTGCTGCATCATTGGCAGGTAATTATTCCGATATTGGTCTTGACTTTGATTTGGATAATAATTTGGAGTTTGGAACTGGTGATCAGGGTTTCAATATTAATTTCCTGATTGTTAGTTATTTAAACGCTGGCAACAGTCAATTTGGATATGTCCTTGGTTACCACAATAGTGGCAGATATGCTGTTGCCACTATTGATTGGTTAATGAAGATAGATATGGTTGATTTTGGCCACGATTAGGATGTCCTTGGTTATTGCGTCGTTGTGGAGACTGATAAATGGTATGATTGTCAGCTAAGTATTTTTTCAATCTCTTATTGATTGATTCACTAAACTTCTCCAATTTAGAATCCAATTCAGATGATCCATTCATTACTAGATTAACAGCTTGGGCATGATTAGTCTCTGACTCAGTGGATTCAAAATCTCTGGCGTGTGTGACTGCGTCTTGAAGTGTGCCAGAATACAATGGATGTACATGTTGCAAGATGCTGCTGCATAAGCCATGGATAAACTGGTTGAATATCTGTGGTGCTGTGAAATAGTTGTCATCAATTGCTTGAATTTGGCGCAAGTTTCGATGGAAGCGTCCCAGGTAAGTGGTGACTGCTTCAGTTTCTCCTTGTTTCATGGTGGTGAATGTATTGACCAGGTAATTGATGCTATTGTTGTTGCTGAAGTATCTTAGGAATTCCGCTTTGAAGGCATTGAAATCTTGTGGTTTATTAACCAAGCTCTAATACCATGAATTGGTGGTATTTTTGAAAAAATAGGGAATGGCTTGTATGGCTCGGGTGTTATTTTATCCATTGGCTGCGATGGCCTTTTCTATATCATTCAGCCATACTTGAGCGTCATCCTCTTCACCAGTAAAGTTGTCGAGTTTTGCGATTGGTGCATAGACTATTGGGTCTAAGTTAGATAGTTGTGGTGGCTGTTAAAGTAGTTGTTGGGGTGGTAGTTGAAGTGGCTGTTGTATAGGTTCAGCTACTGGATTAATCAGTGGTTGATCGATGACAATTATCGGAGGTAAGTTTTGCTGATTAATTAATTTGGGTTTTAGATTGTTCTGTCTTTGCTGATTCAGAGTTTCAATTTCTGAATTTTCTATATTTAAATCTTGCTGAGTTTGAAGATTCGGGGTTTCAACTTCCAAGGTTTTCGTGATCAGGTTTTGGTAAGTAAATTCTTGATCCTCTGATTCTTCTTCCTCTTTTTCTGATTCTGCTGCTTTCCATAGATCAGAGATTCCGAAATTTGGTGAAGGTGGTGGTGATCAAAGTCCTGATGGGGTTGATGATCGCAAATTAAATCCCTCAAAGTATTCACCATATGGTCCTAACAATTCTGTTTTCTTTTGTCTATTTTGGAATGAGAATCATCCAAATGCTAATGTCGCGGTTGATGAGAACGCGTTGGTTGATAATATGTTGATGGTGCTTCCAAGTGTAGAGTGGTAGGATGGGTTGCTTGGGGATTCAACTCTGTTTTTCTTCCAAGCAGGTGGCTGTAATTTTCTGGGTGTTACTGCTGGTGTTTGTAATTTTCCCTTGCCTTTACTAGCGTATGTAATTGGATATCTTTGTTGAGTGTGGTGTTCAATTTTTTTGTTGATCTTAGTGATGATGGATGCAAAATTATGATTTGTTAGTAGGTTGGTGTTTTGAATTAATTCTTTATAGAAAGTTTCTCTTGCTGATTCAGTATTCACTGGTGTTTCTAATAAAGAGAAAATCTTTTCATTGATGTAGAAATTGAAGGCTGATTCAGTGGATATATGATTGTGGTTTAATCCCAAGTATTGACAATAGTGTTGGAATAAGAATTTTGCGAATCCTAAATGGTTTGCTCCTATGTTTTCTGATTCTGCCACTTTTGGTTTGGTGTTGTCAGTGCTGGTTCTCTGTAGGATTATACCTCACAGGGAGCACCAAATGTTACAGGTGATTATTTGTGCTGTTGAATTAAATAACAAACCCATAACTTGGTGCTTAAAAGCTACTTCCATTGAGGCTGTTCTGAAGATACTGTATCTGAAGGTTTTGGTTGAGTCCTTTGTATAATAGACAGAGATTCAATAGTGTCAATAGTAGATATATTTTCCAAGAGTTTTCCCAATTTCTTTCTCAGTGTGGTGGCCGGATTTAGTCTGGCAGTCATGCCCTTCTGGTAAGCTATCCGATAATATATAAAATCCTATCTGTATTTCTGGGTCTTTTACCAGGCTATTCTTGACGTTAATAACTCAGCGCTTAATTTTTTATCAATTAGTATATAACAACAAATCAAAATAAAATAAAGAAAAAGAAAGAAAAGAAAATAAAGAAAGCAAAGAAATAAGCCAAGGCAATTTGCAGATTAGTATCCTGTCAATAGCCATGATTAAGAGCTATTGTTCTAGCATGATCAAGTATCAATTACTATCAACATGAAGAGTTGATAGTAGAGAGGTGGATGAAGATATAAAATAATTATTTATTTGATGATTGCATTTCTAGGCTAAGAATTCTGTGGTATTGATTCTCTCTTTTCTGTTTCTAACACTACTGCTATATATATATAATTGAGATTCCTCAATTCCTCGATTCTTCACAACAGAAATCCTGAAATTCCTGGAATCCTGCAATTCCTTTGAGAGGAATCCTGCAATTCTGGAATCCTGCAATTTCTCATTGGGAATTCTGAAATTTCTGGAATCCTGCAATTCCTGAAAGGAATCCTGGAATTCCATATTTACTATACTTACTTTTGATTGGCTAATAATTATACTAATACATTTCTTATATTTTTATGAGTAACAACAACACAAATGTGTTCTCCGAAACATTCGAAGACCATCTGCTCCATCTGCAACAAGTCTTTGAATGTCTTTGTAGTGCTGGATTGAAACTCAATTCTGAGAAGTGCTTCTTTGGAAAAACCGAGTTAAAATTTCTAGAACATGTAATCAGCAAGGATGGAATTAAACCCAATCCAGATAAAGTACAAAAAGTTAAGGATTTTCCAGCCCCAATCAACCTCAGAGAATTATGAGGATTTCTAGAATTAGCAGGATATTATTGTCAATTTGTTAAAGGTTTCTCGAACATCACAAAACCACTCCATCAATTGTTGTCCAAATACGTACTGTACTTGTGGAAGGAAGATCAACAGAAAGCATTCGACTATCTCAAGCAGCGATTGATCACATCTCCAATCCTGATTTACCCAGATTTCACTAAATAGTTCATTGTCACTATGGACGCCTCAAAAAATGCTCTAAAAGCAGTCTTATCACAGATAGGACCGGACAATAGAGAACACCCAGTTGCCTATGCTAGTCGCAACACTAGCCCAGCAGAAAAGAATTACAGCACAACAGATTTGGAATGTTTTGCCATTTATTGGGCTATACAGACTTGAAAACATTATCTTAGTCAACCATTTGACTTATATACTAACCACAAAGGACTTATTTGGTTACTCAACAATCCACAACTAGAAGAAAAATATGCGAGATGGAGTACTTATCTGCAACAATTTCCACTCAAAGTCCATTACAAAGAAGGATCCAAGAACACCAATGCTGATAGTTTGTTGAGGATGCCACAAACCTAATTCCAAACCCATGGACACATTTACTTATCAATGACTATATCAGTACCTATCGACACTATGTTTTAAGGAGATATTATCTCAACAGGAACAGAATACCATACGAAAACAAGCCCGAAATTATTTTATTCAAGACAACCAACTATATTGACGAGAATGCCGAAACCACCCCAACCCACAACGACTAATCACAAACAGTAAAAGAGAAACTATACTATATAGTGTGCACTCAGATCCAACTGTAGAACACTTTAACAAAGACACTACCTTCGAAAGAACACTAAACTTATACTATTGGCCAATGATACACAAAGACATTTTCGAATATGTGCTCAATTGTGACGCATGTCAGTGAAGAGAAGAAGCAAGATCAACAAAACCACTTCAACCCATTCCAGTTGAAAATCTATTTGATAGAATCAGGATTGATTTGGTTGGACCTCTTTCAATTACATCTCAAGAAAATTGCTATATTGCTGTAGCCATATACTATCTTACAAAATGGCCAGAAGCCAGAGCAATCCAAGTGGCCAATGCCAAAACAGTCACCAAATTTGTGCATCAAGACCTAATTTGCCAACATAGATGTCCAAAAGAATTATTATCTGATCAGGGAACACTCTTTGTTAATAATACGCTGACTGAACTAAGCCAATGGTTTGGAATAAAGAGACTCTTATCATCACCATACCACCCACAAACAAATAGACTGGTAGAACAATTTAACAGAACACTGTGCAAAGCACTAACAAAAATAAGTCATGAAAACAGACAAGAATGGGACTTATTCATACCTTCTGTACTTTTTGCATACCGAACATTAAAACAAAATACAACTCAGTTTATACCATTCGAACTAGTCTATGAAAGAAAAGCTACATTATCAATTGAACAAGTGATACCATCATACCCAACAGAAACAATCAATGAAGAGAATTTTGAGGCTATCTTACACCAAAGAACATATCAGCTAATGAAAACATTGGAAAACAATCAAAGAACAGCAGCTGACAATATTAGTCATGCTCAAAAATGACAAAAAGAAAGACATGATAAACACCTGCCAGAACAACCAATGAAATTCAAGATTGGAGACCAAGTACTGTTACATTGTACAAAAGCTGAGAAACAGTGGAGTGGAAAGTTCAACCCAAAGTGAGACGGTCTATTCCATATACACAAAGCATTAGGAAATGGAGCTTACAAATTATGATTAGAAGACAGAATTTTAAAGAAAGTAGTGCATGGAAATTGGTTAAAAATTTATCATGTAAAACAGAAATCATCGTCATCAATACTTCAATTAGGAACACAAATTTCATTAATCAGACCAGAAAATATACCACAAGATCTGGAACCAATCATTGTTATCGAAACGTAGACAATGGGCAGCAAATTAAATTGGAGAATTCAAATATATATAGCATTCAAAAAGCAGCAAGAAATGATAGAAATTTTAACATGGACCTTTCAGATCAAATTTTAAAATTATCTAAACAATTATTTGAAACAATTCAAAAATTGACATCTCAAATAAAAATAACAATTAATAAAAAAGAGATATGGTACAAAGATAAGAGCAGGAGAGGAGAGGATGAGAGTTCAATTAGAACTAAACATTTCCTTCCCTACTCACCACCTGAAAGGCAATGTGATAGGAAAAATTGCCTTCGGGCGGGGGGTGGAAAAGAAGGAGGCAAAGAACGAGAAAAAGGTTACAAAAGAAGATACTTGGTCCCCAAGCTCGAAGAAATAAAACAAGCTTTAGCTCGTGGGACTGAACTCCCCGAAACAGGGAAGTGGACACCTGACAATGCCCAGGAATAGAAAGAAAGACTTCCTCCAGCTTATTGGTTCTACAAAATTGAAGAACAGCTTGACTTGAAAACACCATACAAAGACCTCAGCCAGAAAAAATTCAACAAAAAAGCAATACAACAAGTAGAAAAATTCATAAGGAAAAACAATCTGACCCTACATTACAAAGCAGCATACTGACTATACGCTGTCTTCCAACATTGTCCAAACGTACTACTGAACAGATCTATGAAAACCATAATGGTTAACAGCATAGAACAAATAACCAATTAACAGTTCAAAGACCTACAAAAGGCAATACTCAAGGCAACAATCGAATATTACATGAATAAAGCCACGATAACAGATACATATGGTTTTGCAAGAGCTCAATTTTAAAAAGAGAGGGATAATATTATCCGAGTAGAAAAACTGATTTAAAGTTATGAAAAAATGTGACCAAAAATGTGACATAACACAGAATAACACGCAATAATGTTGGATAACGCGTTATAACATTGGATAACATGTTATAATGCAGGATAACACAGAATAGCGTGCAATAATGTAGGATAACGTGTTATAACACAGAATAACATGTAATAATGTCAGATAACGTGTTATAACATAGGATAACTAACAATAACATAGAAAACGAAGCAATAACAGAAACAACAAAACAATAGTTAGCAATAGTGAGACAATTGAAAGTAATTCTGTAAAACCAAAAAAATGTATAAAAGCAAGTAGTTGTAGAAGTAAGAAAAGACAAAGAAGAAAAAATAGATACGAACCTCTAAACCAAAAATTAAAATATCCATACCCCTTCATCCTTTATTATCTTTCCTATTTCATCTTCTGAAATAAATCAATTATTAAAAGAAATCAGAATTGCGAATTCATGTTCTCAAACTTCGTGAAATTTACGTGAATTAACCCTTGTTTTGTACCTCCGTTCTAGAACAGATGCTCTTAGCATAACTGCCTCGAACCTATTAACAATTTGGACCAATCACTCTTAATCACGGCGATTGACAATACTAATTTATCTTTTCTCTCTTTTCTTTTCTTTTCTTTTTCTTTTTCTTTCTTTTTCTGTCTTAATTTTTTGTGGAGCGGCAACATAGTAAAATTGACTGTTTGGGAATAGACTTCGTGATAGCCTGGTAAAAAAGGGAAGCTCTTCCTAAGTTTTGGATATTAACATTATCTTATTAGCTTACCAGAAGAGTGAAAAGACAACACCAGACCCTAACGACTGCACTCGTTAGCTCGGAGAAAAAAACTCATATTTACGAAAAACATTGCAATTGACAAAAGACAAACTCTGTGCCTTATAACCAAAAAACTCAATGGGTAAAATTCACATCCAGGAATAGACCTTCAGAGACTGATAATTAAGACTAAGCCAACAGAATTACGTGGAAGACACATCATCAATAATTGAGAGCACCAAACATTATCATTTCCCATACCCACCAAGTTTACTCATAACAACATGGTTTTAAATACATTAAAGATTTATTATCTTAGTTATTGGCTGTAATTGCTTTAACTATATTGTTTAACTATACTTGAGTATTATTCTCTTTGTCAGTAAATTTTTTGAGTTTAGTAATAAGTATATATGCTATTAGTACTAATTATTTTTGTTAAAATTGTTGTTGAAACTATTATTATAATAGAACAATTAGTACAATTGGTAGATCAATCACAATTATTAAAGATAGATTTTGCTAAATAATAGAAGCAGAATTTAGATTGTTCAGGTTTTTTGGAATTAGAACAATCAGAATTTGTATTTTTGGGTTATTTAAAATCAGGTTTTGGTTATTATTTTCTTGATTACTGTCTTTTTTTTCTTCTAAATTGGTATTTTTCAATGACTGGTAGATCCGAAATTTGGTTGAAGTAATAGTAATTAAAGTTCTGATGATATTGTTAGTTATAATCTAAATTTTTTAAAGTAATTGCCATAAGTTTCTAATAATTTGGCTTTTTTCTAATTATTTTAAAACAGTATTTTGAGTAGTGGTGTTTTTGCAGTAGATGGTAATACAAATTCTAATGATATATGTATAGTATTTCCTAATATATGGTAATATGATAAATGAATAAGTAAAATAATTCTTGGTTTTTTTTAATTAGATGGTTGTATTTTTCTTGAGGTTTTTGCTAATGTTTGTAATTTTTCTCTGTTTGCAAAGATAATAAAAAATCTTTGTTGGATGTATTTTTTAATTTTTTTGTTTCTTTTCATAATTAGTGATGCAAACAAATAGTTTAGTGAAAATATGGTGCTTTAAAATAATTCACTATAGAAATTATTGAAAGCAGTTTCTGAATTTCTTTGGTTTTTCAAGTGGGATTTAATTTTTTTGTTGATGTAGTAATTGAAAACTGATTTTGCTGGTCAATAACTACTTGTTAGTTTCAGATAAATTTGATAGTGTTAAAATAAAAATTTTGTGAATCTTAAATAATTTTCTCCTATGATTTTTTGGTTTGCCACTTTTCTGGATAATTAATATTAGTACTGGTTTTCTGTTGGATTATACCTTACAGAAAGCACCAAATGTTACAAGTAATTATTTGGAATGTTGAAACAAATAACAAATCCATAACTTGGTGCTCAATAGCTGGTAATGTTGGTAATTTTTAAAGATTTTGGTTAAGTTTTTTGTATAATAAACAGAGATTTAATTGATAATTTCTTTTGTAAATTTCTTTTTTCAGCATAATAACCAGTTTATTCTGGTAGTCATACCCTTTTGATAAGCTATTTTTAAATTTTTACCCTTGTTCTTAAGTTTTTTATTAAGCTATCTTTGATATCAAATATTTAGTATTTAATTTTTTTAATCAATTAATAAACAACAAAAAAATAAAACAAAAAAAATAAAAAAAAATAAAAAAAAAATAAGAAATTAATATTTTGTTAATAGTTATAATCAAGAGCTATTGGTTCAATGTAATTAAGTCTTGAATTCTATCAATATGGATTTAAATAATAATTTAACATTTTATTAATATGTGGTTTGATTTCATTTCAAGTTGTAGAAAACTATCTTTTGAAAAGAAGAGTATTGAATAATTAATAGATTGTAATGAATTTTTCTAATTAAATCTGTTTTTTCTGTTTCTAATACTTTCACTATATATACATAATTCTTGTTATATAAGATTTTATATTTTCTTGAACAATGTGTTTTATTTTTTTTGACAATGTGATTATTGCTAAGCAATATGCCATAATTTTCTGATAATATGTTCATTGCTAAATAATATGCTATAATTCATTAATAATATATATATTGTTGAACAATATGTCATAATTTTTTGATATTGTGTTTACTTACTAAGTATTATTCTCTTATTGGTTTATTTTTTCTATTTTTTTTCTTGTACTTTTTTCTATGAGTAACAACAGTATTAAAAATAATTTCTAAATTTCTTGAATTTTTTATAATTTGATAATTAAAGTTAATTAATTTTTTAATTTAAAAATTTCTAAAAATTTTGGTAATTAAGTTTTTTATATAATGAATAAAATTTAATATTATAATAATAATACTTAGTATCTAATTTTTTTGATATAATAACCAGTTTATTTTAATAGTTTTTACTCTTTTAGTAAGTAATCTTAATTTGCTTAACTATATTCTATATTATTTTTTAATGTTTTTTATTAAGTAATCTTTAATGTTATAATTTTAATACTTTTTTAATTAATTAATTATTAAATACAAAACAAACAAAAAAAATTTAAGTAAAATAAAAATAAAATTTTTATTAATAACTATAATTAAGAACCATTTTTTTTTAATTAATATTTTAACAAATAAAGTTCAACTATTATTTAGTATATAAAACCAAACTAAGTAGCTTAAACTAAATACAGTTTATGCTTTTACTACATGTAACTAACCATTTGGATTAGACAAAGCAACACTAAATGTTTATATTAACACATATATTCTCATCCAAACCAGAAAAAAAAGGACACAGTTTGCATCTACTAAAACTAACTACAAAAAATTCTACTATACTAAACAACTAAATTATTCTATCTAATAACATAAACACTATACAACAAGATAAACCTGAAACCAAACTATTATCCCTAACCAATTTAGCTTTTTTTATGTCTACTCTATATTTAGATCTTATAAGTTAAATCTTAATACAATATAATTTTACCAAAATGTCTCATATATTTAACAAAAATAAAAGCAGTTTTTATTCTTCTATCAAAAATTATAACAGTCTCAACATACCAGTTTTTTAGCACAAATTTCTTGCAAATTGTCATGTATAGACTCATATTTGAAAAATACTGAAAAAATGTTTACAAAACAGCAGAGAAAAATAAATATTGAACACTTGCCAATAATATTTACTTTATAGAAGCTTCTTTTAAAATTTTCTCTCAAATACTATTATTTTCAGCACAAATAAAACATAATTAAACAACTTTATTTTTCTACACAGCAAATACAATATGCCAGAATATGTCTTATTATATAATCTCTTTCTAACTATTACCAATAGCCATCTGTGTACTGTTTTATTAAGTATGTGTGCTAATTTGCAGATTTTTTACTAGTAAATTCAGAAAAAATATGTGAATTAGAATGTTAGATCTTTGCAATAGCCAACTAATCTATTTCTTTAATTAGTACACTTAGAATCACATTATAATCAAGACTGGTCTCTTATCTAACACAACAAATAAACCTGTCCAAATTACAAACAAAATAATAAATATTGCCAGATATAGTTATCTTTTTAATTATTATAAATTATTCCTAAACCCCAGTTGGCAAAAAAAAAGAAAGTAAGCAGTTTTATTTGCTATTGTATTAGTTTTAATGTTATAGGTTGAAGTAACAAGCTAATAGATAACAAGAGAAAACAGGATTGTAGGGTGATGAAAAGAATCAAAAGAATTTCAATTTCAAAGAGTGAATTGAATAAGTATGGATTCAATGTGCAAGATCAGTCTTATAAAATATCTTAGTCGCTATACTTTTCAAAGATAACTGGAGAATTTGAAGGTAGAGAGATAGTTCATACTGTCAACAAATAATCACACTTGGTATAATTTTATGCCTTATGTTAGCACTCTTAAAATTCAATATCAAGTATCAGATGTGTTCTTCAATCATGTTTTATTCAATAATCTTTAAATGCTACACATATATGTTTCAGGAAAAGGGTAAAGAATAACCAACAAGTAATCTTTTATCCCAAGATGTTCAGATACTTAAAGGTAGGGAAAGGAAATTTTAGTAATAAGAGAATGATTGAGATGAAAGTTGTTATTTTATTTATTTGATTTCCTTAATTTCTACATACTTTTCTATAACTGAGAGATTCATCACTTATAAAGCTATTAAAAGTAGTCAATGATCAGGTCAATGATTACTTTCTAAAAATAGAGTGGCTAATTTATATGATATCAGTGGCTAATACATGTGATAATTAATAAAAAGTATAAGTTTCAACCATAATATCATTCTCTCCAAAGAGATTAAGCTCTGGCAAAATCAAGCTATTCATGGAATAATCTAATTAAAAAGTTTTATCTAACTCAAAACTAATTAATTTGTTGAAGTCTTTTGTGAATAAGGTATATAATACTTGAGGCGAAATGAGTTTTATATCTAAGAGCCCAAATCTTTGTATTAGAGTTTTGGCTCTTTTAGCAATAGTTAAAACTCTTAAGACATCTAACTGTATAATGCCCAAAATTTTGGTCTGTATCTCTGAAGTTGTTTTCTTCATGAATTTCATATCCTTTATAATTTTACCAAGGTGACCATAGAGTTCTAATTGCCTTTTATATGACAAGTTTTTATCTATAGGTAAGATTTTTTGAAGTGTTTTTCCAATTGTATTGGAAGGTAGAAGTATAGCTGCTATTATACTTTCCAACAGATATTTATCCATTTTACTACTAATTTTTTCTTTTCTGGTAGTAGTTTTCTTTGGTCTAATAATAGTATATGTTCCATTGTTATTAGTTATGGTGATTTGTTTTCCAATAGTCAGAATAACATTTGAATAGTTTTTGATCCAATACTCATGGAGAGTATAGAAGATGTTTTGAATGTTTTGATTCAGAAAATAATTGTTCATGTTAATTGAAGATACTTTTGTTTTGGGAATAGTGCATTTATTTATACTTGATTTTTGCTGATCATTTGAGTCAGTATTACCACAACAGACAGCCAATCAGATCATTTATGATATTTTTTGAGTTGTGTACTATGAACAGAATAATTATTGAAGGATTGTTCTGGATTGATCTTGAAAAATATAAGAACCATTGTTCAAAATTTTGTTGACTATAAGGGTTCTTTTCATCAACTAGAGAATTTATCACCATAAACATTGTTTCTGTTAGAACGATATTTTAGTACTAAGTCACCAACACTTAAAGAAAGTGTTTTATAAGTTTTTTTTTTCTTAAGCTTTTCTTGAAACTGTTTTATCTTTTCAAAAGCAATTATTTGTGCTTCTACCAAGGAGTCAAGAATAGTACCAAGTCTTCTTTGCAAAATGTCTTTGTATTTTTCTATTGTGATTTCTTCAAAGGGTATTGTTTTAATATTAGTTTCTATTGGTAGTGTTGCCATACATCTATAGAGCAGATAAAAAGGTTCATAACTTATTATGTTATAATTTACAGTTCTATAAACAAACAAAGCTGAAGGCAGTATTTTGTCTTATAAGTTTGTTTCTTCACTGGTTTTGACTAGAGTTTTACATAGTGTTCTATTAAAACATTTTACTAGGCCATTTGTTTGGAGATAATAAAGGGAGGAAAGTTTATAACATATTTCCATTTTTCTACAAAGTTCTTCAACCGGTGTACTGAGAAAAACTCTTCTTCTATCAAATAAAAGTTTTTTGGGGCAGCCATAATGGCAGATGATATCTTCATAAATGAAATTGGCTATTGAGACTGCTGTTTGGTTTGAGGTAACTCTTGCTTCTACCCACTTTGTAAGATAGTTAATAGCTGTAATAATATATCTGTTGCCATCAAGAGTTATTGTTAAAAGTCTCACAATATCTATACCAATTCTGTCAAATGGTTGACCAACAGAGATTGGATGGATATCTTCTTTGCGATTGGATTTGCCTTTTTTTTGGCAGATATCACAGATTTTGATGTATTCAGCAATGTTCTTTCCCAAGATAGGCCAATAATAGTGAGCTAAAGTTTTCTGAATTGTTTTTGTTTTTCCAAAGTGTTTAGCTAATGGGTTAGTGTGCATGTTGTATATTACAATTTCTTTTTCTTTAAATCTGATAATTCTTTGGAGGTGGTCAGAATCTTTTCTGTTTTTTTTATATAATTGGTTCTGGTGGATCAAATAGAAATTTAATTGTTTGTGCAAATGTTTTCTTTGCTGTCAAGTGTATTCTGATGGATATTGTTTTTTACCCAAAAATTTCATTAAGGCAGAATAATTGTCCAAATCTGTTCGGTAAAAACAAAATTTTCGTCAAATGTTGTTAACATAAAAACTTTCTTCACCAATTTTCTCATTATTGTGTTTGTTTGTAAAGAAGTTATTAATAATTAAGTTGGTTTGGTTTGAGGGGTTGTACTATTACTAGATGGTAAGTCTAGAAAGAGCATCAGCATTTTAATGATTTGCTTCTTTGTGGTGTTGAATATTATAGTCGAATTTATTCAAGTGGAGTATCCAATGAGTTATTTATTTGTATTCTAGCTTTTTTTTATTGCACAGCCAAACCAAGGCTTGATGATCTGTTACCACTAAGAATTTTGCACCAAGAAGATATTGATTTCAGTAGCTAGTAGTCCAAACTACTGCTAGATATTCTTGTTTGGTAACTGAATAGTTCTTTTTTGCTGGTGTTAGGAATCTACTGGCATATGCTATGGCATGTTCTCTGCTATTTTAATCTTTCTGTAAAAAGACAGCACCAAGTTTATAGCCAGATGTGTCAATGTTGTTACTGGAGATTTTTGGTCTCTTTTCTTGAATGTTGTTAATGTTGGTTTGCTGTGAATTCATGTTTCCAGGAAGTAGTTGAACCTCTAATAACTGAATTTATCTTTAAATTATCTCCTATAATTTAAACTGCTGGGCTTATGAGTGGAATGGCCAATTCCGTGCCAGTTATTTTATGTAGTTACATTGTAGTAAACATCAACTCTTTCCCAGGAATTGCTTATCTGGAAGCTTACTAAAAATGTGTAGTTACTTTGCTGTGAAAGTCAACTCTTCTACAGAAATCTTGTCTGTAGACTACCCTAATGATTGTAATAAGAAAAATAAAAAAAATAAAAAAAATGTAAAAGAAATGGGATTTTATCAAAGGAAACGTTTTCTATTTAGGCCTGGAGTCACTAACAGTTTACTGAAATTGGTAGCTAATCAATTTCAAAATGTTAGTTGGGTTTTTGAAGATTTTCCAAGTGCAATAATTAAAAAATTTGGTTTTTCGAATTATTTGATATTTATTTCTTTTTGTGTGTGTAGGAATGGTTCTAAGTAATAAATCTAAAGTAAGATACATTTTTTCGAAAAGAGAAGCTCTTCTTTTATACAACTTGTCATAACACTATTTTATAAACTTGAACTTTGCTATTTTCTATAATTTTGCTGAACTACAGATACATTTTGGCAAACTACAAGTTATTTCTGCAAACTATTAGATATTTCAGTAAACTATCAATTATTTCGGCAAATTTCTACAAATTTCGATGAACTTTTTGAATGTTACATGGTTCAGGGTATTGCATGATTGATCATCATAATTAAGTCACATTTGTGTTTTGTACAAATTAGGTTATTAATTAAATAATAATTTCGGATATTTTGCTAATGTAATAAGTGATAATTTGAATGATAATATATGTTAATTAATGATAGAAATTATAAAGATAATTTCATGCTAAATAATATCTCTAATTTTGTCTGGTAACATAACTTCCTCCTCAAGACTGAGCTCTGTTAAAGTCCAAGTACTGTCTGTAATTTCCAGATAATAATCCAAAATTATTGAAGAAATTTGGTTTGAAAATTGTTAAAATTTCAGTTCTGTAAGCTTTCCAATGTATTGAATTTTCAAAGATAGTAAAATTGAGTTTTGTAGGACATTTTTACAGGTGTAAAATAGGTCATAAAGTCTAAAAGCAGCTCTTAGTTTATAGTGGCTGTTTGTAGGTCCAGTTGTTGTTTCTAATTCTGTGACAGGGTAGTTTTTCTCAGCTGGTTTTAATGTTCTACTAGCATAAGCGATTACTTGCTCATTTCCATTGTCATCTAATTGTGATAAGATGGCACCAAAGGCAGTATAAGAAGCGTCTGTAGCTAGTCAAAATTGGTTACTAAAGTCTGAGTAGGTGAGAATTAGAGCTGTTGTCAGCTTTTCCTTGAGAATTTCAAAAGCTTTTTGGTGTTTTTCCATTCATTTGTATTTAATGTTTTTAGTAGTAAGCTGGTTGAAAAGTTTTGTGATTTCTGAGAATCCTTTGATGAATTTTCAGTAATAGAAAGCTAATTCAATAAATCCTCTCAATTCTGTGGTATTTCATGGAGTCTTGAAGTTCTTGACAGTGCTGATTTTTTTGGGGTCTGGTTTAATTCCATTTTTGCTCACAATATGGCCAAGAAAGGCCAAACTCATTTTTCCAAAGTAAAATTTTTTGATGTTCAGTTTCAATCCTGCTTTTCATAATTGTTGAAAAACTTCTCGCAGGTGTTTTAAGTGTAATTCAAAAGATGATGAATAAACATCAGTATCATCGAAATAAACAACTACTGATTTCCAAAGGAGGTTTTTGTAAACAACATCTATGAGTCTTTGGAATGTTGCTGGTATATTGCATAATCCAAAAGGCATTACATTGAACTTGTAATTTCCTCCTTGAGTGATGAATGCTGTTTTGAAGTGATTTTTGGAATCTATGGCAACTTGCCAGTATTTGCTCTCTAAATCTAATGTTGAAAAGTATTTGGACTTTCCAAGGGCATCCAACATGTCATCAATTTGGGGAAGAGGGTAGGTATTTCCAATAGTGACACTGTTGAGTTGTTGATAATCAACACAAAATTGTATCTTTCCATTTTTCTTTTTAACTAGGACCACAAGTAAGGCTCATGGACTCATTGATGATTGAATAAGCCTATTGTTAAGCATCCGTTGTACTTCTTTTTGGATAAATTGGTGGCTTTCTGGAGCAACTCGGTAGGTTTGTTGTCATCTTGGTTTGGCATCTCCTGTATAGATTTGGTGTTGAACCAAATTGGTTCTTCCTAAGTCATTGTTGTTTTTGGCAAAGATATCAGCAAATTCTACAATTAGCTCTTTGAGCTGGTTCTGTTGTTGTGATTCAAGTTGTCCCTTGTTGATTTGAAATAGTTTTTCCATGACAACATAGTAGTTTTTAGAGCTGGGGTTTGGGTTGATTTTTGGTAGTAAATGTCCAATAATTTCTGAGAAATTAGAAACTGTTTGGGATAGTTCTTGTTGAAAAATGTTACTGTGAATGACTTCAATTTCTAAGTTATTTAATAAAACTATGGGATAATTGTTGAGATTGTAAAAAGTAACTCAGACTTTTTTTGTTTTTTCTGGAATATAAATATTTGGAATCGAAATATTATGTTCCAAGTAGACTTGTTTGTTGGATTCAAAAATTTGTTGTGTGGTTGTTGGCTTTGGGCAGATGTAGATTTCCAGATGTTCTCTAAAAAGTGAAATAGTAATTGATTGTAGAAGTTGTAGAATCTGGTGAGATTCATTTTGTTTGTTAAGAGCTATGTTTACTGGAACTGTGAATTATTCAGTTGAACCAAAATCTTTGGTTCCTCTTTCACTTTTTCCCAATTGTTCTCTTTGACTGACTAATTGTAAACCCAAAATGTTGATTAAGAATAAATAAATAGCTTGAGCAATTTTTTTAGTATGTTCAATCTAAAAAGGTTTATTGGTTTCATTTTGTAACATGATTGTAATGTCTCCTGTATATCCCGCATCTATAATTTCTTCTCTAACATTAATTTTTTTGCTCACCAATGATAACCATGAAGCAATTTGGACCATTGCTTCTAGTGGAATTTCGAGGACAATTTTGAAGTTGATTTTTGTGTGTGATTTAGGTTTGAGAGTAAAGATATCTTTTCCTGGATATCTTAGATCGTATTCAGCATTAATTTTGTGGGCTTTTTCAGGCTTTATTCCTTGTCCATTGTTGTTGAAGTATTTGAGTTGTAAAGCAGGCTGATTTTCAATAAGATAGATGGGTGTGGCTTCTATTTTTTCTGTTGTTTCAGGTTCTCCAAATTCAATTTTGTATTCATCACTTTTGCTGGGCAAAGGAATGCTAAAAGCATAACATTCAGAACACCATTGTTCATCACAAGGCATTATGCCTTCCTCACATAATTTAATGTTCATTTGCTCTAGCCATTGAGCTTGAGCTTCTTTGGTCAGGTAGGTGTGACTGGCAATTTGGTAATAGACTTCTACTTCATCTTCGTAGTTGTATTCAGCGATTTCAAAAGTGTATGTAATGTATTCTGATTCTTTCATTTAACGAACATTTTCTTGAGTGGCTCTGTTAATTAAAGCCATTGCTAAATCGAAAATCATTTTGGCATTGTGAAAGTAATGGTATAGTTTGTTAAAGGTGCTGTTGTAAGCAGCATTGAAAAGTGTTCCTCTTTTGACTTTTTCTGAAATTGATAAAGCATATTGGCAGGTTTGATCACAGACTTCTCCTCTCATTGCTACATCAATCCAATTGTATTCTTCTGGTAACATATTTCCACAAGTCAAACAAGGGGTGTTGTCCCATTTTCCACTTCTTTTTATTAGATGGCCCCATTGTTCTCTGTGACATGTCTTGCAGTAATAACAAATATGATTTCTATATTCTTCTTCAAATAAAATGCAGGCTCTCATTGATGAAAGTTTCTTGTGACAATTTTTGCATTTGAGTGGAATATAAGGGCATTGTTTTTGTGGTTTTGGTTTTGAATAGAGGACATTCTATTCAGATGTTACTGGTTCTTTTGTTTCAAGAGAATCGTTTGTTGAAAAATACTGTTGTTCAGTTTTATCAGCCCAATTGGAGATTGATCCAAGTATTATAAATGTTTCACTGATGGGTTTTTTTTCTTTTAGTTCGAATTCAAAAGCTGAGGCTTTTTCGGAGCATTTGTTGAATGTATCACAAGTGGCAGGTACCCGGGCATGTTGTCCTTGGTAGGAGATTGTTAACTTTTGTGTCTCCCAATTCAGATTAGCATTGGCTTTTTGGAGCCAATTGTTTCTGACAAGAGCTTGGTATTGGGGAGCATTCATGACCAGAACTTTGACTAGAATGGTAATTCCATCAATTGTGAATGGGAAGTTGTCAATTTCTCTTACTGGAGTCTTTTTCATGCTATCGGCAGTGACAATGATTGTCTGAGCTAGTCGGTTAATGTTTCTCTTTAGCTGCTGCATCAATTGATATGTAATGATGCTTCTGGTGGATCTACTGTCTAGGATCAAGTGAATTGGCTTTCCTTTTACTTCAGCTTCTGTGTATATTGCAGTAATGGTTTTTTGCTCATTAGCCGCTGTATTGCTAAGCAAGAATGGTGATTCATTTGCTTCAAATTCGAAAGGGAATATATCTAAAAGGTTGGCATTTTCAGCAATTCTGGCTGGTGGGATTATGGTGAAAGTATAAGAAAGGTTTTGTTGTTGTGCTGCAGCTCTACCTTCTGAGAGTGCAGTATGGCAAAAATCCTGTTCTTCTGGCATTGTAAGATAACTAGGTTGAGTATGATAGTAGTTGGGTCTTGGCTGAACTGAATTTTAGGGAACCAATTGGTTGTTTGAATTGATTCTATTGTTGTTTACTTGGTATTGGTTTTGTGGTGTGAATTGATTTTGCGGAATCAATCTTCGAGCAGGCACTTGATAATATTGTGTAGGTGGTTGTTGGTATTGCTGTTGGGTTGGTTGTGGGGTGGGCTAATAATAGTTACTTTGGTATTGAGGTTTTAGTGGATAATAAGCTGGTGGTGGTAGTTGATAATAAGATTGCTGTGGTGGAGGATAACATTGATTACTTCTATTTTGTTGGTCTCATTGTAATTTTCTGCAATCTTGTTTCCAATGTCCTGGAATTCCACAATAATGGCAATTCTGAGGCTGGTTATTAAAAAGTAGTGCAAAGTTATTTTGATTTCGTCTTTGGAGTGGTTGATATCTTTGGGATTGCTGTTGTTGTTGATTGGTGAAATAGTTTTCAACTTTCTTTGTGAGTTGGTCAATTTTCTCCTCAGCTGCTGAGCTGATTTCTCCAATTGCCAAATTTACAAGTTTTGTGCAATTGGCCTCTTCCATGGCCATTTCATATCTTTTTGCATGCTGTATAGCAGAATTTAAATCTTCTGGGGCATGTGGACAAACCTTTTTAATCAGTTTATCTTTTAGACTAGCAATAAATTGATCCAAAATTTGAGTGTTTGAGTAATAATTATTGGTTTTTAGTTGACAAATCCTTCTGAGAAATTTGTTAAACTTTCCAAAATAAGTCATAACAGATTTGAAGAATTCTTGTTTGATATTGTGAAACCAATTTCGAAGGGTGATGGAGGTATTATTGTTGGTGAACTGTTCAAGAAAGGCTGCTTTGAAAGTGTCCCAATTATTGAATGGAGTGGCCAAGTTTTCAAACCATTCTCCTGCTATTCTTTTGAGAAAGTAGAAGATAGTTCTTAACATTCTGACAGCATTCCAACCATTTGCATCTTCTGCTTTAGTGACTTGGTCAAGCTATTTTTAAGGACTGGTTTCAATGTCCTCTCCTGAAAAGTCAGGGATTTTTGCAATATAAGTAGAGGCCATTTCTTTTTCATTTTCTGAGTCTTCTGTTTCTTGTTCTGATTCGGTTTTTTCACTTTGATTTTCTGCTAAGTAGTCAATAAGGTTTGTGCTGGTTGATATTGGTTTTTGTTGTTGAATAGGGCTTTTGGGTGACTGAAAATCTTCTATTCTTAAAAACTGAATAAGTGGTGAATTTAGTGTTTGTGGTTGAGCAAGTGAAATTGGAAATGGTGTAATAGAAAGTGGTAATTTGATACTGGTTCCTTGTTTAGGTGTTTGCAAGTGTTTGGCAGTTGTCTTTGTCAGTATTGGAGTGTTTGAAGTGGTTTTTGAGTGTTGTTTTGCTTTTTGTTTGTCTTTGTTGCTTGTTTC
Source organism: Geosiphon pyriformis (assembly GCA_016748015.1). NCBI lineage: Eukaryota > Fungi > Glomeromycota > Glomeromycetes > Archaeosporales > Geosiphonaceae > Geosiphon > Geosiphon pyriformis. Next base: position 233,981 of record JAAOMT010000040.1, on the reverse strand, counting down.
AGTTTCTGATTCAGAGTCAAAAGAGTATTTGGACTGCACTGAATATTTTTCTTCGCAATACTTGATAATGTTATAATTGAGTTTTTGAAAGTAGGTGGCAAGTGTTTTACTGTTAAGGTCTTCAGTTCCTAATTGTGAATAGTACACTAAATTATTGTAGAGGTTGCTTTTAACTTCTGAAATGTTGTAATTTCCAAGAAGATAATTGTTGATATGGTTTTCAATATATAGGTAAAGTGTTCTCTTGACAATTTCAATTTCGTCTGAAATGTTAAATCTTTGCTTGCAATGAGTATAAATTGACTGGTAATACTCTAGAGTTGCTGTGTCTGGTGTGGTCACCACTTTGAAGTTGTTTTTGCTGTGTTATTTCTGTGAGAGAGCACCAAATGTTATCAGAGGTTTTTGGTCTCTTTTCTTGAATGTTGTTAATGTTGGTTTGCTGTGAATTCACGTTTCCAGGAAGTAGTTGGACCTCCAGTAACTGAATTTATTTTCAAATTATCTCCTATAATTTGAACTGCTGGGCTTATGAGTAGAATGGCCAATTCTATGCCAGTTACTTTATGTAGTTATGTTGTAGTAAATATCAACTTTTTCCCAAGAATTGTTCATCTAGAAGCTCACTAAAAATGGATAGTTACTTTGCTGTGAAAGTCAACTCTTCTACAGAAATCTTGTCTGTAGGCTACCCTAATGATTGTAATAAGAAAAGAAAGAAAAATAAAAGAAATGTAAAAGAAATATGATTTTATTAAGGGAAACGTTTTCTATCCAGGCCTGGAGTTACTAACAGTTTACTGAAATTGGTAGCTAATCAATTTCAAAATGTTGGTTGGGTTTTTGAGGATTTTCCAAGTGCAATAATTAAAAATTTTGGTTTTTCGAATTATTTGATATTTATTTCTTTTTGTGTGTGTAGGAATAGTTCTAAGTGATAAATCTAAAGTAAGATACATTTTCTCAAAAAAAGAAGCTCTTCTTTTATACAACTTGTCATAACACTATTTTATGAACTTGAACTTTGCTATTTTCTACAATTTTGCTGAACTAAAGATACATTTTGGCAAACTACAAGTTATTTCTGTGAACTATTAGATATTTTGGTGAACTATCAATTATTTCGGCAAATTTCTACAAATTTCGGCAAACTTTTTGAATGTTACATAGTTCGGGATATTGCATGATTGATCATCATAATTGAGTCACATTTGTGTTTTGTACAAATTGGGTTATCAATTAAATGATAATTTCGGATATTTTGCTAATGTAATAAGTGATAATTTGAATGATAATATATGCTAATTAATAATAGGAATTATAAAAATAATTTCATGCTAAATAATATCTCTAATTTTGTCTGGTAACACCAATTACAAATTTTAAACTCCAAACTATATCAACAATTTATTCTTAGATTATTATTAGTATTAGCTCTATTACTTTTAAATAACATACTCAATATATGTACTTTTTATTTATTAAACACTATACTCCTAAGTAATATATTAACTATTATAGTTACAAGCCATTTATCAACTCCAACCAATTCAAATACCACCACAAAATTTAGCTTAAATTTTAGCTAGAAGCCAAAAACTGAGAATTATGTACATACAACAAAACTGAAAATTAATAATAATTATACATTAACTGATCTTTAATATATTAATTCAACAAACAAAATCATGCCAGTAAAATTTGAAAAGTAAGTACACCTAAAATCTGAATTCTCAGAGTTATTTAAGTCTTTTGACAATTTTAGAAAACATCTTATTCAGTATTTTAAAAGTTCAGAAACTACTTATCAACAATATTTCATCTGCTATTATTACAGAAAATAAGTTACTTATTGCAATATTCTTTTTTAAACTTAAAAAACCAATAATAATATTTCTTTTTAGTAGAACTGCTTTAAATATTAAACCAATTATTATTATATATACTAATGCCAAAGTTGATGACTATTTTATTAAACTAATTTTTAATAGTAAATTAACAAACAGTATTATTATACACTAATTTATAGATTAATTAGATTATTGAATTGATTGAACTGCTAACACCAAAATTATTATTATTAATAAAACAATAAAAACTTTTATTGACAAGATTAATAACTTTTTGTTTAAAATTAACAACATTTTTATGCTCATTAAAGTTTTAGTTATAAAGTTATATAGTATTAAGCTTTTATTAATAATAACTGGCTGTTTAAAACCAACATAAATTTGACTAAAATACTTAAAAGCTTCAACTTAACTATAATAGTTAGCAAAATCAAATATTGATTACTTGCAGTTATTTTAAAAACCATTTAAAAAAGCAATTATTAATCAAGTTGGAGAAAAAAAAAGAAAAACTTATCTAAGAAACATACCAAGTTTTTTGGATCAAAGAAAAACATAATAAGTTATCACTAGTGTCTACATAAAAAAAAAAAGAAAAAAAACAAATCTTAAGCTACCACTATCATAAACAAACCAGTTAACAATTAATATATTCTATATTTAATATTAAAACCATAGAAACAGTTATTTTACATCTTATTTAAATACAAAAATTGCAACAAGAAGCTTTTATTCATGAAAGCTTATATCTTATCAAAAAAAATATGAAACATGTACTTATTATTATTGCAAAACATATCACCAAAAATGTTTTAGACATTTAAAATAACAGAAAAAATAGAACAATAAATCTTGTTTAGCTTGTAACAAAATTTTTTCAGATGAAAAAATATAAAACAACATTTTAGTCAAGAAAAAACATGTAATAAATTATGTCAATACACAATTTTAATTAATAACTAAATAAACAAAAGAACATTTTTTAATGTTGTATAGAACAAAGCTTTTTTATATTTAAATAATTATTTACATAACAAAAACAAGATCTAAAAAATAGCAAATGTTAAAGTTAAAAGTGCTTTGTTTAATAAAATACTTATAATTAAAAACAATTTACCAGAATCTGTTAAAATTATTTTCATTCCAAATCTAAAAATCTTTGTTAACATTATAAGTAACTTAAAAAAATTTTATAAATATTACCAAGATCTAGCATCTATACAAAAAAAACAAAAGCAGTATTTAAAATAATTAAATACTAAACTCTGTAAATATTGCTTAATTTTTAGTAACTTTGAATATTGTGATAATTGTAATCTTATTTACAATCTACCACCACATATGATTTATTTAATTTCCAAAAAAAAAGAACCAATTAGTAAATATGTTTCAAAATTAAAATTAAAATTTAATTACAATTTAAACTTTAATGATAATAACAATAATAGTTTTAATATTATCTACAATAACAATAATAACAATAATGATTCAAACTTCAATTTCAATTTTAAATAATATATTACACTTTTAGATCTTTTAAAAGAACAAAAACTTAAATAGTTCAGCAATAATAATAAAAATATCATGTTAAAATATGTGTATAATATTAATGTTAGATTTAATCTCAGATATTTTAGAAAAGTTGTCATTAAATTAGAACTTTATTTATGTATTAGCATAGATTTAAAGATAGTACTAAAAATTTTAGCAACAATTATAGTTTAATTAGCTTTTAAGTCTAATTTAGTGGAAAAAAAATTAACATTAAAAGAAAAATAATTGATACAAGATATGTAAAAAATATTATTGTAATACTACAAAATAAATCAGAAAAAACATATACTATTAAACCAAATAAAAAAATAGCACAAACAATATTTCTGCTTTTGGTAAAAATAACTTAATTAGTATTAGTATAAATTTAGCACTAAAGAAAAAACAATATTTATCACAAAAAAAAAGAATTTTAAATTTGACATTATGCTTTTTGGTTTAATCAATGCCCTAATTACTTTCTAATAACTAATAAAAATTGTTTATATTGAATTATTATGGAAATTAATAATAGTCTACTTAGATAATATTAATATATTTTCTAAAATATTTAATTATTATCTTTATTATTTTTAATAAGTGTTTGAAAAGTTGAAAGAAACAAAATTAAAGTTAAATACAATAAAATATTTCTTTGAAAAAACTGAATTCAAGTTTTTAGAACATATTATAAGCAAAAATAGCATCAAAACAGATCCAAATAAAATCAAAATAGTTAAAAATTTCTCAAGACTTACTAGCTTAACAGAATTAAAAACATTTTTGGAATTTTTTAAATATTACTACTGCTTTATTTAAACTGATTTAATTACTATACTAGCTCTAAATTAAAAATACCAAATATGAATAGACAAAAAAACAGCAAAAAATTTTGCTATATTATAAAGAAAGCTTATTTAAGCTCTAATACTGATTTATCCAAACCATAGCAAATTATTTATTATAATTACAAACATATTAAGCCAAGTTTTAGAAGCTGAGCTGTCACAAAAAAGATTAAATAAACAAGAATATTTAGTAGCATATGTTAGCTAAAGTTTGAGTTTAACTAAAAAAACTATAAAACTTTAGCATTAAAATATTTAACTATTTATTAGGCTGTTATTAAATAAAAAAAATACTTAATTTAGAAATTTAATGTATATACTAACCACAAAAAATTAATATCAATTAAAAAACAAAAATTTAGAAATAATTAACATACAAAATAAAAATAGAACTATTATTATTTTAATATATAGCATATTATAAAAAAAAATAGAAATACTAATAGTTTGTTATGCATAAAACATATTTAAAACATTTTTAACCAGAAAAATAAGTCAAAAAATGAATACACAAAAATATTAATAACTTCAATATTATATTAATACTTAATAGTTTAAAAAAAAATTATCTCAAAAAAAACAAAACAACATAAAACAACAATCAAAATACTATATTATTTATTAAAATATACTATATTGAAAAAACAAAAAAAAACTAAACCAGTCATTCAAAATTATTACAGAACCAAAAAAAAAACAATACTATTCAATATATGCTTAGATTTAATAGCAGAATAATTTTATAAAGAAATCAGAATAGAAAAAACCAAAAAAAGATATTATTAATTATTAATGTATTTAAATATTGTTTAATATGTGCAAAATTGTGATGTTTATCAGAAAAAAGAAAGAATTAAATTCAATAAACCACTAAAACCAATTAAAGTAAGATGACTATTTGATTAAATTAGAATTAATTTGGTTGAATTATTGACAATAACCAGTGTTACCGGAGGTTTTTGGTCTCTTTTCTTGAATGTTATTAATGTTGATTTGCTGTGAATTCACGTTTTCAGGAAGTAGTTGGACCTCCAGTAACTGAATTTATCTTCAAATTATTTCCTATAATTTGAACTGCTGGACTTATGAGTGGAATGACCAATTTTGTGCCAGTTACTTGACTGTAGTTATGTTGTAGTAAATGTCAACTCTTTCCCAGAAATTGCTCGTCTGGAAGCTTACTAAAAAATGTGTAGTTACTTTGCTGTGAAAGTCAACTCTTCTACAGGAATCTTGTCTGTAGACTACCCTAATGATTGTAATAAGAAAAAAAAGAAAAAATAAAAGAAATGTAAAAGAAATATGATTTTATCAAGGGAAACGTTTTCTATCTAGGCCTGGAGTCACTAACAGTTTACTGAAATTGGTAGCTAATCAATTTCAAAATGTTAGTTGGGTTTTGAGGATTTTCCAAGTGCAATAATTAAAAAATTTGGTTTTTCAAATTATTTGATATTTATTTCTTTTTGTGTGTATAAGAATAGTTCTAAGTAATAAATCTAAAATAAGATACATTTTCTCAAAAAGAGAAGCTTTTCTTTTATACAACTTGTTGTAACACTATTCTATGAACTTGAACTTTGCTATTTTCTACAAATTTGTTGAACTAAAGATACATTTTGGCGAACTACAAGTTATTTCTGTGAACTATTAGATATTTTGGTAAACTATCAATTATTTTGGCAAATTTCTACAAATTTTGGCAAACTTTTTGAATGTTATATAGTTCGGGGTATTGCATGATTGATCATCACAATTAGGTTATATTTATGTTATGTGCAAATTGGATTATTAATTAAATGATAATTTCAGACATTTTGTTAATATAATAAGTGATAATTTGAACGATAATATATGCTAATTAATGATAAGAATTATAAAGATAATTTCATGCTAAATAATATCTCTAATTTTGTCTGGTAATATAACCTCCTCCTCAAGACTGAGCTCCATCAAAGTCCAAGTACTGTCTGTAATTTCCAGATAATAATCCAAAATTATTGAAGAAATTTGGTCTGAAAATTGTTGAAATTTCAGTTCTGTAAGCTTTCCAATGTATTGAATCTTCAAAAGTTGTAAAATTGGGTTTTGTAGGACGTTTTCACAGGTGTAAAATAGGTCATAAAGTCTAAGAGCAGCTCTTAGTTTATAGCGGCTGTTTGTAGGTCTAGCTGTTGTCTTGAATTCATTGTGGAGTTGTTTCTGAATAACTTTTTTTGTGAGATTTGCTGCTGTAAGCTCCAGTTTTTGTTTGTGAAGTGTTTTTCCAATGAAAAAATATCTATATATTGAGAGGTATTTGCTGTTTTCTTTATTAAAACACAGTTGAAGTTTTTGTTGAATAGTAGCATTTGGTGGAATACTAATAGGAGTAAGCAATAAGTTTTCCCTTAAAGCAAGCTTCAAAAGTTCTGGTAAATGAATTCCAGAATAACTTCTTGTATTCTTTCTATAAGGGTAATACTTTCGTAAATTTGGGGATAAATTTGTAACTACTTCTGTTTGGGTATAATTAATATGTTTTTCAGTGATAGTAATGGATAATTCGGATATTGTTTTTAAAGCTAACATTAATTTTTGAGATAACTGTTGAATATTTTGAGGGATAGTCATTATAATGAAATTGGAAAAATAAAATTGAAATTATTTTTGGTATGTGGGTTTTTATATTATTTTTGTTTTTCAGCATGCTTTGTTTTGTTTTTGTTGTGACATTTTTTCTAAATTATAAAGGAATAACTATAGTAAAATTGAAATTAAGTGTTCAAGTTGGGGGGTTGTTCAATGACAACTATTGGTTCTAAGTTTTAGGAAATATCTTCAGGATTGATTAAAGGGGAATGTGTACCAATTTGTGGAATTAATAGTTCAGAATTGTTTCTGGAATTATAGTGTTTCAAACAATCTCTATGTGCAACTTTTGCTAGGATTTTGTTATCAAGTCTTAGCTTGTATGATCCATTGCCTAGAACTTTATGGATAAAAAATGGCCCATCCCATTTATTTTCGAATTTTCCACTCCATTGTTTTTTAGCTTTAGTTCTGTGTAAGAGAACTTTGTTTCCAACTTTAAATTTATTGGTGACTGGAGGCAATTTGTTGTCATGCCATTCTTTTTGTTGAGCTTGGGAGTGTTTAATATGGGTGGCTGCTATTCATTGTTTTTTTTCCAACGTGCTAAGCAAAGTGTAGGCTCTTCATTGAAGTGTTTTCTGGAAATTGTTTTTATCAATTGGTTGTGCTGGGTATGTTTTCACTGTGAAACTAATTGGTAACATTGCTGTCCTTCTGTAAGTTAAATCAAATGGTGTATTTTGTGGTATTTTGTTTTAGTGTTCTGTATACTAGTAACACTGATAGAATAAAGATATCTCATTCTTGCTCAAAATTGGTTGAGACTTTGGCTAATGACTCACACAATGTTCTGTTAAAATGTTCCACAAATCCGTTTGTCTGTGGATGGTAGGGCGAAGACAAAGGTCTTTTGACATTGAATTGTTTACAGATTTCTTGAATTAGATTGTTCACAAAATATGTTCCTTAATTGGATAAAAGTTTGATTGGGCATTTGTGTCTACAGATAATGTCTTCATAGATGAAATTTGCTACTGATTTTGCATCTGCTTGTTGAATGGCTCTGACTTCAGGCCATTTAATGAGATAGTTTATGGCTATTGCAATATAATGGTTTCCTTGGTTTGTGATAGATAGTGGTCTGACTAAATCGATACCAACTCAGTCAAAAGGCTGTCTAACTTTGATTGGGTTTAAAGGTTCTGTAGGGTGAGTTCCTTCTCTTCTTTGACAATTATCACAAGATTTAACATATTCATGAATGTCTTTTTTTATTCGAGACCAAAAGTAATATTCTAGTGTTCTCTGGGTGGCTGTCTTTTTTTAGATGTGCTGATAAAGGGTCTGAGTGCATGTTATATAAAATAGTTTCTTTTTCATGTTCTTGTATTAATTTGAGTGAACTGTCTGGGTTTCTAAAGTTTTGATAATAAATAATGTTGTTATGTAAGAAGTATTGTTTGGCTTGTTGTTGTAACTGACGTTTTTCATCTGGGAACCAATCTGTTGGGATTGTTAATGTCTCCAGATATTGTTTAAGATTGTTGTAGTTTTCAGGATTCATTGTTTGTTGTTTTGTTGCTGTTAATTCAAATGGATATTGGTTCTGTTTTCTAATTTTGCTTCATTCTTAAGAGACAATCAACATTGGTGTGAAGTTTTCTTAGTTTGTGGTGTACAATATATTAGTAGTTGGTTAAAAATTCTGTCCATCAGATTTGTTTTGTGTTCAGTTGGGTGTTTTTTGTTCTGAAGCCATTTGAGTTCAATATTATCAGTGATAATATCGAATTTTTTAGACCTGAAATAAAAGTTGAAGTGGTATAGGGCCCAAATTATGGCTGCTGTTTTTAGTTCTGTGGCAGAGTAGTTTTTCTCAACTGGTTTTAATGTTCTGCTAGCATAAGCAATTACTTGCTCATTTCCATTGTTATCTAATTATAATAAGATGGCACCAAAGGCAGTGTAAGAAGCGTTTGTAGTTAGTCAAAATTGGTTACTGAAGTCTGGATAGGCTAGAATTGGAGCTGTTGTCAGCTTTTCTTTGAGAATTTTAAAAGCTTTTTGGTGTTTTTCTGTCCATTTGTATTCGACATTTTTAGTAGTAAGCTGGTTGAGAGGTTTTGCGATTTCTGAGAATTCTTTGATGAATTTTCAGTAATAGGAAGCTAATCCAATAAATCTTCTCAATTCTGTGGTATTTTGTGAAGTCTTGAAGTTCTTGACAGTGCTGATTTTTCCGGGATCTGGTTTAATTCCATCTTTGTTTACAATGTGGCCAAGAAAGGCCAAACTTGTTTTTCCAAAGTAGCATTTTTTGATGTTTAGTTTCAATCCTGCTTTTCATAATTGTTAAAAAACTTCTCACAGGTGTTTTAAGTGTAATTCAAAAGATGATAAATAAACATCAGTATTATTGAAATAGACAACTACTGATTTCTAAAGGAGGCCTTTGTAAACAACATCCATGAGTCTTTGGAATGTTGCTGGTATATTGCATAATCCAAAAAGCATTACATTGAACTTGTAATTTCCTCCTTGAGTGGTGAATGCTGTTTTGGGGTGATCTTTGAGATCCATGACAACTTGCCAGTATTCGCTCTCTAAATCTAATGTCGAAAAGTATTTGGACTTTCCAAGGACATCCAAAATGTCATCAATTTGGAGAAAAGGGTAGGTATCTTCAATGGTAATGCTGTTGAGTTGTTGATAATCAACACAAAATCGTATCTTTCCATTTTTCTTTTTAACTAGGACCACAAGTAAGGCCCATGGACTCATTGATGATTGAATAAGCCTATTGTTAAGCATCTGTTGTACTTCTTCTTGGATAAATTGGTGGCTTTCTGGAGCAACTCGGTAGGTTTGTTGTTGCTTTGGTTTGGCATCTCCTGTATAGATTTGGTGTTGAACCAAATTGGTTTTTCCTAAGTCATTGTTGTTTTTGGCAAAGATATCAGCAAATTCTGCAATTAGCTCTTTAAGCTGGTTCTGTTGTTGTGATTCAAGTTGTCCCATGTTGATTTGAGATAGTTTTTCCATGACAACATGGTAGTTTTCAGAACTAGAGTTTGGGTTAATTTTTGGTAGTGAATGTCCAATAATTTCCGAGAAATTGGGAACTGTTTGGGATAGTTCTTGTTGAAAAATGTTACTGTGAATGACTCCAATTTCTAAGTTATTTAATAAAACTATGAGATAATTGTTGAGATTGTAAAAAGTAACTCAGACTTTCTTTGTTCCTTCTGGAATATAAATGTTTGGGATTAAGATATTATGTTCCAAGTAGACTTGTTTGTTGGATTCAAAAATTTGTTGTGTGGTTGTTGGTTTTGGGCAGGTGTAGATTTCTGGATGTTTTCCAAAGAGTGAAATAGTAATTGGTTGTGGAAGTCATAGAATCTGGTGAGATTCACTTTGTTCATTAAGAGCTATGTTTACTGGAACTGTGAATCATCCAGTTGAACCAAAACTATTGGTTTTTTTTTCACTTTTTCCCAATTGTTCTCTTTAACTGACTAATTGTAAACCTGAAATGTTGATTAAGGGTAAATAAATAGCTTGAGCAATTTTTTCAGCATGTTCAATCTGAAAAGATTTATTGGTTTCATTTTGTAACATAATTGTAATGTCTCTTGTATATCCAGCATCTATGATTCCTCCTCTAACATTGATTCCTTTGCTTGCCAATGATAATCGTGAAGTGATTTGGACTATTGCTCTTGGTAGAATTTTGAGGGCAATTTTGAAATTGATCTTGGTAAGGGAATTTGGTTGAAGAACCAAAGTGTCTTTCCCTGAATATTGTAGATTATATCCAGCATCAATTTCATGTGCTTTTTCAGGCTTTATTCTTTGTCCGTTGTTGTTGAAGTATTTGAGCTGTAAAGCAGGCTGACTTTCGATAAGATAGATGGGTGTCGTTTCAATTTCTTCTATTGCTTTAAGTTCACCAAATTTGATTTCATATTTGTTACTTTCACTGAGTAATGGAATGCTAAGGGTATAGCATTCAGGACACCATTGTTCATTACAAGGCATTATGCATTCCTCACATAATTTAATGTTCATTTGCTCTAGCCGTTGAGCTTGAGCTTCTTTGGTCAGGTAGGTGTAACTTGCAATTTGATGATACACTTTTACTTCATCTTTATAATCAAATCCAGCTAATTCTAAAATATATTCAATATATTCAACTTCCTTTATTTGAAGGACATTTTCTTTGGTTCCTCCGTTAATTAAAACCATGGCAAGTTTGTAGATCATTTCAGCTTCATGGAAGTAATAATGGAGTTTGTTGAAGGCATTATTGTATGTGACATTAAAAGGTGTTCCACGTTTTAGCTTTTCTGCAATAGAAAGAGCATATTGGCAAGTTTGATTGCAGACTCCTCCTCTAAATGCAACATCAATCCAGTTACATTCATTGGAAAGCTGTTTTCCACAAGTAAGGCAGGATGTTCTATCCTATTTTCCACTTCTTTTATTCAAGTGGCCCTATCATTCTTGATGGCAGGCATTGCAGTAGTAACAGGTGTGACTTTCATATTCTTTCTCAGGTGAAATACAAGCTTCTATTGACAATAGTTTCTTGTGGCAGTCCTTACATTTAAGGGGAATGTAGAGGTGTTGTTTCCTTGGTTCAGGTTTTGAGTAAGAGATATTTCATCCAGGAGTTTTAGGTTCAGAGTGTGGAGTAAAATGTTTTTGTTCAGTTTCATCAGCCCAATTAGACATTGATCCAAGAGCCATGAATGTTTCAATTATTGGTTTTTCTTTTTTTGGTTCGAATTCAAAAGCTGGGGCTTTTTCGAAACGTTTGTTGAATGTACCACAAGTGGCAGGTATTTGGACATGTTGTCCTTGATAAGAGATTTGTAGTTCTTGGGTTTCCCAGTCTAATTTTGCATTAGCTTTTTGAAGCCAGTCATTTCCAACAAGGGCTTGATACTGAGGAGTGTCCATTACAAGAACTTTGACTGGAATGGTGATTTTATCAAGAGTGAATGAAAAATTGTCAATTTCTCTTACTGGAGTCTTTTTCATGTCATCGGCAGTGACAATAATTGTCTGAGCTGGTCAGTCAACATTTCTTTTTAACTGTTGCATCAACTAGTAAGTAATAATACTTCCAGCAAATCTACTGTTTAGAATTAAGCAAATTGTCTTTCCTTTAACTTCAGCTTCAGTATACATAGCTGTGATTGCTTTCTGTTTATTTGCAGCAGCATTGCTGAGTAGAAATGGTGATTCATTGGCTTTGAACTCAAAAGGAAAGATATCAGAGAGATTGGTGTTTTCAGCAATTCTGGTTGGTGGAATAGTGGTGTGGTTATGAGAAAGATTTTTTTGTTGTGCTGCAGCTCTACTTTCTGAGAGTGCAGTATGGTAAAAATTCTGTTCTTTTGGCATTGTTAAATAATTGGGTTGAGTGTGATAGTGGTTGGGTCTCGGTTGAATAGAATTTCAAGGAACCAATTGGTTGTTTGAACTAATTCTATTGTTGTTTACTTGGTATTGGTTTTGTAGTGTGAATTGATTTTGTGTAATCAATCTTCGAGCAGATATCTGATAATATTGTGTGGGTGGTTGTTGGTATTGCTGTTGGATTGGCTGTGGAGCGGGCTGATAATAGTTATTTTGGTATTGGGGTCTTGGTGGATAGTAAGCTGGGGGTGGTGGTTGATAATAAGATTGCTGTAGTGAAGGGTAACGTTGATTATTCTTCTGTTGTTAGTCTTGTTGCAATTTTCTACAATTACATTTCCAGTGTCCTGGAATTCCACAATAATGACAATTTTGGATTTGGTTGTTGGATGGTGGTCCAAAGTTGTTTTGATTGCATCATTGTGGGAGTTGGTATCTTTGTGGTTGTTGTGATTGCTGTGGCTGCTGTTGTTGCTGTTGGTTGGTGAAATAGTTTTCAACTTTCTTGGTTAATTGGTCAATCTTTTTTTCAGCTGCTGAGCTGGTTTCTCCAATAGCCAGGTTAACAAGTTTGGTATAGTTGGCTTCTTCCATGGCTATTTCATAGTTTTTTGCCTGTTGAATAGCAGTGGCTAAATCTTCTGGTACATGTGGGCAAACTTTCTTAATAAGTTTGTCTTTTAGTCCAGCAATGAATTGGTCCAAGATTTGTGCATTGGAGTAGTATTCATTGGTTTCCAATTGGCAAATCCTTCTAAGCAGTTTGTTGAATTTTCCAAGATAAGTCATAACTGATTCACTTGGTTCTTGCTTGATATTTCAGAACTGATTTCGAAGGGTAATAAAAGTGTTATTGTCAGTGAACTGTTCTAGAAAAACAGTTTTGAATGCTTTCCAGTGTTCTGGTGGGGCTTCTAAGTTTTCAAACCATTCACCAGCTGTTCCTTGTAAGAAATATGTGATTGTTTTTAACATTTTGGCAGCATTTCAACCATTTGTATCTCCTGTTTTTGAGACTTTGTCAAGCCATTCTTGAGGACTGGTTTCGCTGTCTTTTTCTGTGAACTCAGGAATTTTTGCAATATATGTGGAAGCCATTCTTTCTTCATTTTCAACATCTTTTGTTTCTAATTCTGCTTCAGTTTTTTCACTTTCCAAGCTTTCTGAATGATTATTTTCGTTTTCCTGTAGATAATCAAAAAGGTTGGTGCTAATTGATATTGGTTCTTGTTGTTGAATAGGGCTTTTGGGTGACTAAAAATTTTCTATTCTTGAAAATCGAATAAGAGGTGAGCTTGGTGTTTGCGGTTGAGCAAGTGAAACTAGAAATGGTGTGATTGAGAGTGGTAATTTAAAGCTGGTTCCTTGTTCTGGAGTTTGTAAATGTTTGGCAGTGGTTTTAGGTGTATTGGGAGTAGTTCTGAGTTTTTGTTTTTTTTTTCCTTTTCCTTCTTCTATTTCCGATTCAAAACCAAGAGAAAATTTCTGTTCTACTGAGTAATTCTCTTCACAATACTGAATGATATTGAAGTTGAGTTCTTGAAAGTATGTTTCAAGTGTTTGACTGTTAAAATCCTGAGTGTTTAGACGAGAGTGATGTACTAAGCTTTCATATAAGTTGTGTCTAACTTCTGAAATATTGTAATCTCCAAAAAGATAATTGTTGATGCGATTTTTAATGTATTGGTAAAGTGTTTTCTTGAATGTTTCAATTCCGTCTGGGATGTTAAATCTCTGCTTGCAGTGGGTATAGATTGACTGATAATACTCTAGAGTTCTTGAATCTGTTTGAGTCACTACTTTTGAAGTTGTTGTCACTGTGTTATTTTCATGGAAGAGCACCAAATGTTACTGGAGGTTTTTGGTCTCTTTTTTTGAATGTTGTTAATGTTAATTTGCTGTGAATTCACATTTCCAGGAAGTAGTTGAACCTCTAGTAACTGAATTTATCTTCAAATTATCTCCTATAATTTGAACTGCTAGGCTTATGAGTGGAATGGCCAATTCTATGCCAGTTACTTGACTGTAGTTATATTGTAGTAAACATCAACTCTTTCCCAGAAATTGCTCATCTGGAAGCTCACTAAAAAATGTGTAGTTACTTTGCTGTAAAAGTCAACTCTTCTACAAGAATCTTGTCTGTAGGCTATCCTAATGATTGTAATAAGAAAAAAAAGAAAAAATAAAAGAAATGTAAAAAAAATATGATTTTATCAAGGGAAACGTTTTCTATTCAGGCCTGGAGTCACTAACAGTTTACTGAAATTGGTAGCTAATCAATTTCAAAATGTTAGTTGGGTTTTGAGGATTTTCCAAGTGCAATAATTAAAGAATTTGGTTTTTTGAATTATTTGATATTTATTTCTTTTTGTGTATATAAGAATGGTTCTAAGTGATAAATCTAAAGTAAGATATATTTTCTCGAAGAGAGAAGCTCTTCTTTTATACAACTTGTCATAACACTATTCTATGAACTTGAACTTTGCTATTTTCTACAATTTCATTGAACTAAAGATACATTTCGGCAAACTACAAGTTATTTCTGCGAACTATTAGATATTTTGGTGAACTATCAATTATTTCGGCAAATTTCTACAAATTTCGGTGAACTTTTTGAATGTTATATAGTTCAGGGTATTGCATGATTGATTATCGCAATTAAATTACATTTATGTTATGTGCAAATTGGGTTATTAATTAAATAATAATTTTAGACATTTTGCTAATGTAATAAGTGATAATTTAAATGATAATATATGTTAATTAATAATAGAAATTATAAAGATAATTTTATGCTAAATAATATCTCTAATTTCGTCTGGTAACACCAGTAAAGACAACTAATATATAGCAGTTATTATAGACTATTTTACAAAATGGCCAAAAGTTAAAGCTATTAAAAGAGCAAATCCAGAATTCATAGCCAAATTTGTATATTAAAACTTGATTTGTTGACATAAATGTCCAAAAAAATTGTTGTTAAACCAAAGAACTTACTTTATAAACAATATTAAGTCAAAAATTTGAAATTAAAAAATTATTATTATCTTTATATTATCCACAAACCAATGGCTTAATTAAAAAATTCAATAGAATATTATATAAAACAATAGTTAAAATAGCCAAAAAATCAGAACAAATAAAATCTATTTATATTATTAGTACATTTGTTTATTGGACAATAAAGCAAAATATGATATAAATAATACTATTTAAGTTAGTATATAATAGAACAATAATATTATTAATAGAAATAAATATTTATACATATTCAACAAAACCAATAACAGAAGCTAATATTTAAGAGACACTGCTATAAAGAACCTATTATTTAATAGAAATACTGAAAAATAAAAGAAAAAAAGCAGTTAATAATATTCAAAGATTACAAAAAAAACAACTATTACTAAAGGTTTTGGTCTTTTTTCTTGAATGTTGTTAATGTTGATTTGTTGTGAATTCACATTCTCAGGAAGTAGTTAAATATCCAATAACTGAATTTATCTTTAAATTATCTCCTATAATTTGAACTGCTGGGCTTATAAGTGGAATGGCCAATTCTATACCAGTTATTTTGTGTAGTTACATTGTAGTAAATGTTAACTCTTTCCCAGAAATTGCTCATTTAGAAGCTCACTAAAAATGTGTAGTTACTTTGCTGTAAAAGTCAACTCTTCTACAGAAATCTTGTCTATAGACTACCCTAATAATTGTAATAAGAAAATAAAAAAAATATAAAAGAAATATAAAAGAAATAGGATTTTATCAAGGAAAACGTTTTTTATTCAGATCTGAAATTACTAACAGTTTTATTGAAATTGGTAGCTAATCAATTTCAAAACATTAGTTATGTTAAAGAAATTTCAAGTGTAATAATTTTAAAGATTTGTTTTTTGAATATTTAATTTTTATTTGAATATATAAAAGATGATTTGTTTTAATTAAGATATCTAAAGTAAGATGTTATGATAAAATACTATGAAAAGATACATTTTTTTGAAGAAAAAAGCTTTTCTTTTATACAACTTGTTGTAGTACTAGTCTTTGAACTTGCACTTTTCTTTTTGCTACAATTTGGGTGAACTAAAAATACATTTCAGCAAATTACAAGTTATTTCATTGAACTATTAATTATTTCGGCCAATTTTCATTAATTTCAGCGAATTTTGACTATGTTAAATGGTTCAGAGTATTGTGTAATTTGATTATCTTAATTTCTATGGTACAAATCGAATTATTGATTAAGTAATAATATTTGATAATTTGATTAAATAATAAGTGATATTTGAAATAATAATAATATATGCTAATCAATAATAGGAATTATAAGAGTAATTTTATGCTAATTAATAGCTAAAATTCTACTAGTAACATAATCTTTTCCTCAAGACTGAGCTCTGTTGAAGTCCAAGCACTATCTGTAATGTTAAGATAGTAGTCCAAGATAATTGAAATAATTTAGTCTGAAAATTGTTGAAATTTCAGTTCTGTGAGCTTTCCAATGTATTAAATCTTTATTGGATGAAGTATTGGATTTTGTAGAATATTTTTACAAGTGTTAAATAAATCATAAAGTCTAAATGCTGCTTTAAGTTTGTAGTAAGTGTTTGTTGGTCCAGTTGCTGTCTTGAATTCATCATGGATTTGTTTTTATATAGTTTTAGGAGTAAGATTTGTTGTTTTAAGTTCCAGTTTTCATTTATAAAGTGTTTTTCCAATATGAAAATATTTATAGATAAGGATATGTTCATTGTTTTGTTTATTAAGAAATAGTAGAAGTTTTTGTTAAATTGTGGCATTTAATGAAATATCAATAGAGGCAATTAAAAGGTTTTCTTTTAATGCTTGTTTCAAAAGTTCTGATAATTGATTTCCAGAATAACTTCTTGTTTTTCTTTTATAAGAATAATTATTCTGAGAATTATTTACTACTGGTGTTGTGGTTTCTTTTTGAGTATAATTAATTTGATTTCCATTAATTGTTATGGATAAGTCAGGAAGTGTTTTTAAGATTAACATTAATTTTTGGAATATTTGTTGGATATTTCGGAGAATAATCATAATAAAAATAACTAACTAAAAAAAAAATAAAGAAAATTATTTTTGGGTATAGATTTTTATTTGTTTTTGGGTTTGAATGTTTCTTGTAATTATTTACTATTTTTGTTTTATGTTTTGTGTATTAAAAGGATTATTGTAAAAAATATTAAATTAAGTGTTTAAGTTTGGTTATTGTTCTATTATAATTATTGGTTTTAAATTTCGAGGAATATCTTTAGGATTAATTAAAAGGGAATGTGTATCAATTTGTGAAATTAATGGTTCAGAATTGTTTCTGAAATAATAGTGTTTCAGTCAATCTCCATATGCAACTTTTGCTAGTACTTTGTTATCAAGTCTTAACTTGTATGATCTATTGCTTAGAATTTCATGGATATAAAATGGTCCATCTTATTTATGTTCAAATTTTCCACTCCATTGTTTTTCAGTTTTAGTTCTGTGTAAGAGAACTTTATTTTCAACTTTAAATTTGTTAATAACTGGTGGCAGTTTGTTGTCATGTTTTTTTTTTTGTAAGACTTGGGAGTGTTCAATATGAATGGCTGCTATGTGTCTTTTTCCTTCCAATGTACTAAAAAGAGTGTAAGCTCTTCTTTGAAGTGTTTCTTAAAAGTTTTCTTTATTAATTGGTTGCACTAGATATGTTTCTACTATAAAATTAATTGGTAATGTTGCTGTCTTTTCATAAGTAAGATTAAATAATATGTGTTTTATAATATCTTGTTTTAGTGTTCTGTATGCTAATAATACTGATGAAATAAAGATATCCTATTCCTGCTCAAAATTTGTTAAGACTTTGGATAAAGATTCACACAATATTCTGTTGAAATGTTCTACAAGTCCATTTGTTTGGAAGTAATAAGATAATAATAAAGGTTTTTTGACATTGAATTATTCACAAATTTCTTGCATCAAGTTGTTCACAAAATGTGTTTCTTGATCAGATAAAAGTTCAATTGGGCATCTATGTCTACAAATAATGTCTTTATAGATGAAATTTGCTACTAATTTTGCATTTGCTCTTTAGATGACTCTAGCTTCAGACCATTTGGTAAAATAATCTACTGCAACTGCAATATAACAATTTTCTTGAGTTGTAATAAGTAATGATCCAACTAAATCAATTCCAACTCTGTCAAAAGATTGTCCAACTTTAATTGGATTTAAAGGTTCTGTGGGGCAGATTTTTTTTCTTTTTTGACAACTATCACAAGATTTTACATATTGTTGAATGTCTTTTTGCATATGAGGCCAAAAATAATGTTCAAAAGTTTTTTGAATTATTCCATTTTTTTCCAAGTGTGCTGAAGAAGAATCTGTGTACATGTTGTATAGGATTGTTTTTTTTTGTTCTCTTGTACTAATCTGAGTGATTGGTTTAGATTTCTGCAATTTTTGTAATAGATTTTGTTGTGATGTATGAAATATTGTTTGAATTGGTGTTGTAATCAATGTTTTTCACTTAAAGACCAATTTTCTGGCATGATAAGAGTCTCTAAATAGTTTTTGATGTTGTTGTAATTTCTGGAATTTATTGTTGTTTGGTTATTTTATTGGTAGATTGGTAAATAGTGGTGAAATTGTTGTTGGTTTTAATCTTGTCTTATTTTTAAGAGGCTATCAACATTGGTGTGTAGTTTTTTTGGTTTGTGGTGCACAATATAT
Source organism: Geosiphon pyriformis (assembly GCA_016748015.1). NCBI lineage: Eukaryota > Fungi > Glomeromycota > Glomeromycetes > Archaeosporales > Geosiphonaceae > Geosiphon > Geosiphon pyriformis. The sequence goes on along the minus strand of JAAOMT010000040.1, from coordinate 215,023 downwards.
TTGTAGTCTGCTAGGAAATCATTCTATTAAGACTGTTTGGCACTTTGTTCAGTTTTCTTTTTATTGAGCCATTTGAGGCCAATATTGTCAGTTATGATATTGAATTTTTTTCCATTTTTTAGGTATTGTTGAAAATATTTAAGAGTCCAAATGACTGTAGCAGCTTCTAATTCAATTGAGCCATATTTGAGTTCTGTTGGTTTAAGTGTTCTACTGACATAGGCAATAACTTGTTCCTTGCTATTTTTATCCAATTGTGGTAGGATGGCACCAAATGTTATATGTGAAGCATTAGTGGTTAGTTGAAACCATTTGTTAAAGTCTGGATAAGCAAAAACTGGGACTGTTGTTAATTTTGTTTTGAGAGTTTCAAAAGCTTTTTGTTGTTCTTCAGTCTATTGATATGGTATGTTTTTGTTGGTAAGATAATTGAGTGGCTTGGCAATCTTTGAGAATCTTTTTATGAATTTTCAATAATAGGAGGCTAATCTTACAAATCTTCATAGCTCTGTGGTATTTTTAGGAGTTTGAAAGTTTTTGACAGCACTAAATATTCTAGGGTTTGGTTTGACTTTATCTTTGCTAACAATATGTTCAAGAAAGATTAAACTTGTTTTTCCAAAGTGACATTTCTCAATGTTCAACTTTAATCCTGTTTTCCATAATCATTGAAAAACTTCTTGCAAGTAGATAAGATGAGCTTCAAAACTTGGTGAGTACATATCAGTGTTATTAAGATAGACAACTACTGATTGCCACAAAAGTTCTTTATATACAACATCTATGAGTCACTAAAATATTGCTGGTGTATTGTAAAGTTTAAACAGCATGACATTGAATTCATAGTTTCTTTTTTGGGTGGTAAATGCTGTTTTAGGTCGGTCTTTTAGGTTCATTTCAACTTGTTAGTATCCACTTTTCAAGTCTAAAGTTGAGAAGAACTTGGCTTTTCCTAGAACATCTAGCATATTATTAATTTTTGAAAGAGGATAGACATCTCCAATTGTCACACTATTGAGCTAACAATAATTTACACAAAATTTGATTTTTCTGTTTTTTTTTTAACAAAAACTACTGGTAAGGCCCAAAGACTTCTTAATGTTTGAATCAATCTATTATTGAGCATTCTTTGGATTTTTTTCCTAATAAATTGGTGGTTGGCAGATGGCACTCGATAAGCTTGTTGATATTTTGGTGGAGCATCTCTTGTGTGGATCTGATGTTAAACAATTTTTGTTTTTCCAAGGTCATTGTTATCTTTTGCAAATATGTCAGCAAATTCAGCTATTAGTTATTTCAATTGTCTTTGTTGTTGAGATTCTAAGGAACCCATGTTAATTCAAGAAAGTTTTTCTTCTAAAAGATGGTAGTTTTCAGTAGTAGAGATAATGTTTGGGTTTAAAAGTAGTATATGTCTTATAATTTTGATAAAATTAAAGACAATTTGAGAGTTTTTATCTTGGAAGATATTGCTGTGTATAATTCCAATTTCTAATTTATTTAATAAGACAATAGAGTAATTATTGGAGTTGTAGAATATAACTCAAAATTTTTTCATTCCTTTGGGAATATAAATGTTTGGGATTGAAATTTCATGCTTTAAACAGATTTGTTCATTGGCTTTAAAGATTTGTTGAGTAGTGGTAAGTATAAATTTCTTGATGTTCTCCAAAAGGTGAAATAGTAATTGGTTGGAAAAGTTGAAAAGTTTGGTGAGATTCATTTTGTACATTGAGAGCTATATTTACTGGCACTGTAAATTATCCAGTTGAACCAAAACCTTGAGTTTCTCTTTCACTTTTTCCCAATTGTTCTCTGTTGTTTACTGATTGTAAATCCGAAATGTTGATTAAGAATAGGTAAATTGCTTGGGCAATTTTTTCAGCATGTTTAATTCTGAATGGTTTGTCTGTTTCATTCTGTAATAATAGTAATGTCTTCAATATACTCTGTATCTATAACTCCTCCTCTAACATTGATTTCTTTGTTTGCCAATGATGATCAGGAAGCAATTTGTACTATTGCTCCTGGTGATATTTTAAGAGCAATTCTGAGATTAATTTTGGTTAAGGATTTCGGTTGGAGGACCAAAGTATCTTTATCAGGATATTTTAAGTTATACTCTGCATCAATTTCGTGGGCTTTTTCTGGTTTTATTCTTTTTCCATTGTTGTCAAAGTATTTAAGTTGTATAGCAGGCTGGTTTTTAGTAAGATAGATTGGGGTTATTGTACTTTTTTTTTCTGGCTTATGTTCTCCAAATTTGATTTCTTCTTGGTTATTTTTACTGGATAAGGAAATGCTAAGAGCATAGCATTCTAAACACTATTTGTTATTACAAAGCATGATGCATTTTTTATACAATTAAATATTCATTTGCTCTAATTATTGAATTTGAGTTTCTTGGGTTGGATATGTGTGACTTGCAATTTGGTGGTATGTTTCTACTTCATCTTTATAGTTGAATTTAGCTAATTTTATTATGTATTTAATGTAATCAGCTTTTTTTATTTAATGAACATTTTCCTGTGTGGCTCCATTAATTAAAGCCATTGCTAAATCAAAGATTATTTTAGCATTATGAGAGTAGTAATAGAGTTTATTAATAGCACTGTTATATGCTGCATTAAATAGTGTTCTTTTTTTGACTTTTTCTGAAATTGATAGAGCATATTGACAGGTTTGATCACATATTTTTCCTTTTATTGCAACATCAATTCAGTTGTATTCTTCTGGTAGCATATCTCCATATGTGAGACAAGAAGTGTTGTCTCATTTTTCACTTCTTTTGGGGTATTCAAATTGTTCTCTATAACATGCTTTGCAAAAGTAGCAGATGCAAGTTTGATATTTCTCTTCTGGAAAAATACATGCTTTCATTGATAAAAGTTTTTTGTTGCAATCTTTGCATTTAAGTGAAATATAAGGTGGTTGTTTCCGTGGTTCTGGTGTGGAATATCTAACTACATTCCATTCTCTGGTCTTTTCAAAGATTTCTTGTTCTGTTTCCTTAGCCCAACTGGATGTTGATCCAAGAGCCATAAAGGTTTCAGTAATTGGTAGTTCTTTTTCCTCTTCAAATTCGAATACTGGGGTTTTTCTAGATCTTTTATTAAAAATACTACAGATGACAGGTACTCTGGTGTATTGTTCTTAATATAAAATCTTCAATTTCTGGGTTTCCCAATCTAAATTTGCATTGGCCTTAAGAAGCCAATTATTTCTGACAAGAGCTTGGTATTGTGGTACATCCATGACTAAAACTTTGACTAAAATGGTAATTTCATTAATAGTGAATAGAAAGTTGTCAATTTCTTCTACTGGTGTCTTTTTTATACCATTTGTTGTAACAATTACAGTTTGGGCTGGTCTGTCAACAGTTTTTTGAAGCTGTTGTATTAACTGATAGATAATAATACTTCCAGCTGATCTACTGTCTAAGATTAACTGAATTGGTTTTTTTTCTACTTTAGCTTTTGTATATATAGCTGTGATTGCTTTTTGTTTATTAACTACTGTATTGCTAAGCAAGAATGGTAATTTATTTGCTTTAAATTCGAATGAAAATATATCTGAAAGGTTGGCATTTTGGGCAATTTGGGCTGGTGAAATAGTATTGTTAGAAGGATTTAATTTTGGTGCTGTAACTTCACCTTTAGAAAGTGCAGTTTGTTGAAAATTCGATTTTTCAGACATTGTGAGATAACTGGGTTGAGTGTAATAGTGATTGGGTCTTTGCTAACCAGAATTTCGGGAAATTAACTGGTTGTTTGGGTTGATTCTGTTGTTGTTATTCTGAAATTGATTTTGAAGTGTAAATTGGTTTTGTTGAACCAATCTTTGGACAGGTACTTGGTATTATTGTGTAGGTGGCTGTTAATACTGTTGAATTGGTAGAGATTGTTGATATTGCTGCTGTGAAGCAGACTGATAATAGTTGTTCTGCTGTTGGGGTCTTGAATAGTAGACTGGTGGTAGAGACTGGTAATAAGATTGCTGTGTTAAAGAGTAATGTTAATTATTTTTGTTTTGTTGGCCTTTTTGTAGCTTTTTGCAATCTTGTTTCCAATGTTCTGAAATCTCACAATAATAACAACTTTGGTTTTGACTATTTGATGATGATGAATAGTTGGTTTGGTTTTGTCATTGTGGTGACTAATATCTTTAGGGTTGTTGCTGTTGTTGCTAGTTAGTAAAATAGTTCTCAACCTTTTTTGTAAGTTGGTCAATTTTTTTTTCAGCTGCTAAGCTGGTTTCTCCAATAGCAAGATTCACAAGTTTGGTATGGTTTGCTTCTTCTATTGCTATTTCATAGTTCTTTGCATATCTAATGGCTGTTGCTAAGTCTTCTAGAGCATGTGAGCAAACTTTCTTAATTAACTTGTCTTTTAATCCTGCTATAAACTGATCCAAAATCTGAGCATTGAAATAGTATTTATTGGTTTCTAATTGTCAAATTTGTCAAAGAAGTTTGTTGAATTTCCCAAAATAGGTTATAACAGTTTCAGATGTTTTTTGCTTGATATTTCAAAAGTGATTGCAGAGAGTAATAGAGGTGTTGTTGTCAGTGAATTGTTGCAAGAAAGCATTTTTGAATGCTTGCCAGTTTTTAAATGGTTCTTCTAAGTTTTCAAACCATTTTCTTGCAGTTCTTTGGAGAAAATATGAGATTGCTTTGAGCATTTTTGCTGCATTCCAACCATTTGCATCTCCTGCTTTTTGAACTTTGTCAAGCCATTCTTGAAAGCTGGTATTATTATCTTTATCAGTAAATTCTGGAATCTTTGCAATGTAAGCAATTGCCATTTTTTCTTTGTTTTCTGTAATTTCTTCTGGTTCTGATTCAGTTTCTTTACTTTTTAAGTTCTCTGAATAATTATTTTCGTTTTTCTGTAAGTAATCAAGAAGATTAGTGCTGGTTGATATTGGTTTCTGCTGTTAAGTAGAATTTTTAGGTGACTGAAAATCTTCTGGTCTGGAAAAATGGTTAAGTGGTAAATTTGGTGTTTGTGATCGAGCAAATAAAATTAGAAATGGTGTAATAGAAAGTGGTAATTTGATACTGGTTCCTTGTTCAGGTGTTTATAAGTGTTTGGCAATTGTCTTTGGTGCCTTTGGAGTATTTGGGGTGGTACTTGAGTGTTGTTTTAGTTTTTGTTTGCCTTTGTTGCTTGTTTTCATCTCTGATTCAAAGTCAATAGAGTATTTAGACTGTACTGGATATGTTTCTTCACAATACTTGATAATGTTAAAATTAAGTTTTTGAAAGTAGGTGGCAAGTGTTTCACTGTTAAGGTTTTCAGTTTCCAATTGTGAATAGTACACTAAATTATTGTAGAAGTTGCTTTTAATTTCTGAAATATTGTAATTTCTAAGAAGATAATTGTTGATGCAATTTTCAATATACTGGTAAAGTGTCCTCTTAACAATTTTAATTCCGTCTGGAATGTTGAATTTTTGCTTGCAATGGATGTAAATTGACTGATAATACTCTAGAGTTGTTGTGTCTGGTGTGGTCACCACTTTGAAGTTGTTATTGTTGTGTTATTTTCGTGGAAAAGCATCAAATGTTACCAAAGGTTTTGGTCTCTTTTCTTAAATGTTGTTAATGTTGATTTGCTGTAAATTTACGTTTTCAGGAAGTAGTTGGACTTCCAGTAACTGAATTTATCTTTAAATTATTTCTTATAATTTGAATTACTGGGCTTATAAATGGAATGACCAATTTTGTACCAGTTACTTTGTATAGTTATATTGTAGTAAATGTCAACTTTTTCTCAGAAATTGCTCATCTGAAAGCTCACTAAAAATGTGTAGTTACTTTGCTGTAAAAGTCAACTCTTCTACAGGAATTTCGTCTGTAGGCTACCCTAATAATTGTAATAAGAAAATAAAAGAAAATTAAAAAAAATGTAAAAAAAATAGGATTTTATCAAGGGAAATGTTTTTTATTCAGATCTGAAGTCACTAACAGTTTTATTGAAATTGGTAGCTAATCAATTTTAAAACATTAGTTGTGTTGAGAGAATTTTAAGTGTAATAATTTTAAGAATTTGTTTTTTAAATATTTAATTTTTATTTGAATGTATAAAAGGTGATTTGTTTTAATTAAGATATCTAAAGTAAAATGCTATGATAAAATACTATAATAAGATATATTTTCTTGAAGAGAAAAGCTCTTCTTTTATACAATTTGTTGTAGTACTAGTTTTTGAACTTGCACTTTTCTTTTTGCTACAATTTGGGTAAACTAAAGATATATTTTAGCAAACTACAAGTTATTTCACTAAACTATTGATTATTTCGGCCAATTTTCATTAATTTCGGTAAATTTTGACTATGTTAAATAGTTCAGAGTATTGTGTAATTTGATTATCTTAATTTCTATGGTACAAATCGAATTATTGATTGAGTAATAATATTTGATAATTTGATTAAATAATAAATGATATTCGAAATAATAATAATATATGTTAATCAATAATAGGAATTATAAGGGTAATTTCATGCTAATTAATAGCTAAAATTCTACTGATAACACAATATAATAACTAATTATCAAACAAATCAGTTAAATTTAAGATTGAAGACAAAGTATTCTTATATTATACCAAAGCAAAAAAACAATAAAATAGAAAATTTGATCTCAAATAGAATGATTTATTTTATATTGAAAAAATTCTGGAAAACAAAATCTATAAGTTAAGATAAAACAACAAAATTTTAACCAAAGCAACACATAATAATTGACTAAAACCATATTACAATATAGTATTATCTTTCACCAATATTATTTTACAACTAAAAGTACAACAAATACTAATTAAACTAAATAAAATCTTACAAGATTTAGAACCAATTATAATTATTAAAAAAAACATATCAAATTAATCTACTAGAATAGTATATAAAAAACCAGTACATATGACAAAAATTATAGTAAAAATGAAAATTATTGACAACATTTATTTACTAATATAGCAATTATTACAATTTATTTAACATCAAAAATCAAGTTTGAAAATAACAATTAACAAATAATCAATACAATTTAAGAACAAAAAAATAACACAAAAAATTCAGAACAAAAGAATAAATATTATATTTTTGGAAACACAATAAACAAAATAATAAAAAAAGTGAAAAAAACACTAAAAACCACAAAAATACTAATACCAAATAAAAAATTAATCTTAAAAAATTAAAATCAATAAACACAACAATTTTCCAAAAACTTTTGTTACTATTAGTTAAAACAAAAGCTGAACATTCAAAATTTGTATACAGATAAAACTAAAAAAATGTTTAATTCAATTATATTATAATAAATAGAACAATTTGTAAGAACAAGCAATTTATTCACATATGTAAGAGCTATTTACTAATTATAAATAGGATTTTAAGACTGTTCAGAGATATTATTATATTTAACAATGAATACAATAATTATTAATCAATTAAAAAAATAATTAATACTCAATTCAAAAAATTGTAAACCAGAATTACAAAAGCAATTCTAGAAAAAAAAGTAATAAAACTAATTCAAAAAGAAAATTTAAGAAATTTAGAAGATTTAGAAGATTTTAATGAAGCTTAATATTAAAAAAGAGAATAATATTACTTATAAAAGATAGAAGTTATAATAGTTAAATAAAAACAGCTAATTAAAAGTAAGCATAATAAAAAGAGGAATTTTAAAATTTCTCTTAAAGAATTTTAAAATTTCATAATTCCAGAATTTTAAAATTTTTCTTAAAGAATTAAAAAATTTTAAGAAATTTTGTATACTAAAATAATAGCTCTTAATTATACTATTAACAAAATATTAATTTTTTATTTTTTTTATTTTTTTTATTTTTATTTTATTTTATTTTTATTTTTTTTATTTTTATTTTATTTTATTTTTATTTTATTTTATTTTATTTTATTTTATTTTATTTTATTTTTTTGTTATTTACTAATTAATTAAAAAATTAAGCACTAAAATATTGACATCAAAAATAATCTAATAAAAATTCTATAAAACAAAAGTAAAAACTTAAGAATAGCTTATTAAAAAAGCATAACTGCCAGATTAAACTGGTTTTATGCTGAAGAAAAAAATTTGAAAAAACATTATCTAGTGAAACTTTGTTTATTATACAAAAAACTTAAACAAAATCTTTAGATTATAAAAATCTTTGGAAATTAATATTATAATTAGATATTAAATACCAAGTTACAGATTTGTTATTTATTTTAATATTCTAAATAATCATCTGTAATACTAATATTTTTTTTTAATTACTAATAGATATTTAATAATGTTCTTTAATTTCATATTATTTTGAACTATGTTAATTATTTTAAAAGTTTTAATATAATTAACAATTAATTAAGTTTTAACAAGACATTCAAATTTCAAAAAATCTTTTAAATTCAATTTTTTTACAATTTTAACAATAAACAGCTCTAATTTGAAAAATTTCAATAATTGTTTGCTCCTTAAGCAATAATATTTACTATATTAATATCTAAAAAACATCATATTAGTAGAATATATTATGACTTCTCTTAATATTTCTTATATTATTTCTAAATCACCATAATTTTTTACTTTCTTAAATACATATAATACTGTCAACAGTTTAGTAAAAAAACACTCCTTAAATTTTATCTACTTAATATTATCTGCATTTTTTATTTTAAACTTCTATTAATCTTTATTGGTTTGCTTACGAATATTATTAAAACAAGTATTTAAAAGACTATTCAAATTGGCTAAAACTAAGACTGCTTTATAGTTTATATTAAAAAACTTAGACACATTATTAATCTTGTGGTCTGTAACTGCAAAAGCTAAGTTTTTGTTTACAAACACAAAATTTATTATCTTTTTAACACTCCTAAAATTGCTCTAAATAAAGATCTTAATTAGTAAATGTTTATTAAGTAAATTAACTAAATTTATATCTAAACAAAATTTGAAACTTGCATTTTTTTTGGATCTATTCTTATTAAAATCTCTGTTCAAAACCACAAAAATGCTGAAATTAACTGTCTTGGCAATAAAAAAATTGATCTTTAATGCTTACTCAAATCTAGTTTTAACAAAAGTATTAGTATATAACTCCAAAACTATAACTGAGAGCTTATTCTTAAACAAAAGTCAAATCAAAATAATTCTATCTGGAATTTTATCAACTTTTAAAACATAATAAGCCAAAAAACTGTTTATAATAAATGCCATATTAGCATTAAAAAAAATTCATATTCAAATCAGATGTAAAAATCCAGATTTCATCAAACTTATATATAATTTATAAGTTAATATTAAATCTCAATTTTGTTTTTGTAATGATAAAAATCATGTTATTTGAGTCTAAATGCTAATAAACAATAGCATTTTGTTTAGCAAAAATATTAATACTATAAACATTATATATAGCAATTTTCTAAATCAGATTAATCATTGTTGAATAAAAATGTTTGAACTCAAATTCTTATTTTCTATTTTGGCTAGCAGATTCATAAATATTTTTAACAGATTGTTTATATTGTCCTCTAATTTGGAAATAATTGACAAATCAAAAAAATTTGCTTTTATAACAGTTTTATTACTAGTGGTTACATCTAAACTTTTACTTATTATTGTATTTATATCTTGATTTTATAATAAAAAAATTATTAATAATTGACATTTAAAGCTAAACTAGAAAACCATTATTACAAGTGATTATTTGGAGTATGGAAATAAATAACAAATCCATAACTTGATGCTTAATAACTGGTATTGTTGATAATATCTAAAGATTTTCATATTTAAAGATTTTATATTTGAAGGTTTTGGTGGAGTCTTTTGTATAATAGACAGAGATTTAATAATAGTATTAATAGTCTCTTGGAATAATTATTCTGTTAAATTTCTTTTTTCAGTGTAATAGCCAGTTTATTCTGGCAGTTGTGCTCTTCTGGTAAGCTATCTATTAATTTATAAATTTTATATTCTTATTTTTGGATCTTTTATCAGACTATTTTTAATGTCAATTACTTAGCACTTAATTTCTTTAATTAGTTAGTAAATTAACAAAACAACAAAGAAAATAAAAAATAATAATAAAAATAAGAAAAGAAAAATAAGAATTAGTAGTTCATCAATAGTTATAATTAAGAGTTATTGTTTCAGTATGGTTAAGTGTTGGATGTTATCAACATGAAGTGTTAATAAAAATAGAAGAGTGATTGAATTTTCAAACAAATAATAGCAACATGAATTGGATGATAATAAATATGTTTTATTTGATATTTTTAATGAATTCACTTTAGTAAATATTAATTATTCATAAAATAAAGATTAATAGATAAGAAAAGGGATGCTAACTGAAAAGAAACTGAATTCTGAATCTGCTTAAATACTTTTCTTGCTTTTAATGCTACTGTTATATATACATAGTTGGTATTATACAAGATTCTTGGAATTCTGTAATTTTTTCAGAAGAATTCTGCAATTCCTTATAAAGAATCCTGGAATTTTGGAATTCTAGAATCCTACAATTCTCTTAGAAAAATTCTGGAATTTTTCTATTATTATACCTATTTCTGATTGGCTATTCTTCTAACTATAATAATATTTCTACTTTCTATAAGTAACATTATTCTCTTTTTTTAATATTGAGCTTTATCAAAATTTTTTAAACTTTATAGATTTTTCTCTTAAATTAACTTTATAACTTCTTTTTTTAGAATAGCTTTTGTAATTTTGGTCTGTAATTCTTCAAATTGAGCATTAGTTAATTTTTTCAATTGATTAATTGTTATAATATTTATTGTCAAATGTAGTAATATTTTTGGTTTGTTTCAAAATTTTATCTGTAATTAGTAAATGGCTCTTACATATGTAAATAAATTGTTTTTTCTGACAAGTTGTTCAATTTGTTGTAATTGAATTAAATCAAATTTTTTTTTTGTTTTGTCAATATATAAGTTTTTAATACTTAATTGTTGTCCTAATTAATAGTAACAAAAGTTTTTTAGATTTTGTTGTATCTATTGGTTCCAATTTTCTAAGATCAATTCTTCTTTTGGTATTAGTATTATTGGATCTTCTAATGTTTTTTTATCTTTTTTATTATCTTATCTATAGTGTTCTCAAAAGTGTGATGTCTAAAATATCACTCTTTGGTTTGGTTTTTTCACATTATTTTTTTGTCCTTGTATTAAATTATGTGTTTATTAATAATAATTTCCAGATCTGATTTCTGTTGTTGAATCAGTTGTAATAGTTGTTATGCAAGTGAATAGATATTATTAGTGATTTTTATCTTTTTTTGTTGTTTTTGTTATGTGTGCTGTTTCTTTATATACTGTTTTGATCAATCAATTCAACATGTTTGCTTTAATAATAATAATTGGTTCTAAATCTTGTAAAATTTCATCTGATTTAACTGGTATTTTTTGTACTTCCAGTTGTGGAATATTATTGATAGATAATAATACTATATTGTAATATGATTTTAATTAATCTTCATGTGCTGTTTTAGCTAAAATTTTGTTGTTCTATTTTAATTTATAAGCTCTATTTTTTAAAATTTCTTTAATGTAAAATGGTCTATCTCATTTGGAGTTGAACTTTCCACTTCATTGTTTTTTTGCTTTAGTATGATATAAAAATACTTTGTCTCCAATTTTGAATTCAACTGGTTTGTCTGGTAATTGGTTATTATGTTATTTTTTTTGTTTTTTTTGTGATCTTTGAATGTTATTAGCTGTTCTTTATCTTTTGTTTTCTAATTTTTCTATTAATTTGTATGTTTTTTTTAACAATATTCTTTAAATGTTGGTTTTTGTTATTGGTTCTGTTAAATATATGTTAATGTTTATCTTAACTGGTAATGTTGCTGTTTTACTATAAACAAGTTTAAATAGTGTTACTTGTGTAATATCTTGTTTTATTGTTTAATAAGCAAATAGTATTAATAATATAAACAAATTTCATTTGTCCTGGTTTTTTTGGCTAATTTTTGTTATTGTTTTATATAATGTTCTGTTGAATTTTTCTGCTAAACCATTTGTTTGTGAATAATATAGTAATGATAATGATCTTTTAATTCCAAATTTTTGACTTAATTCTGTTAACATTCTGTTTACAAAATAAGTTTTTTGATTTGATAACAATTCTTTTGGATATTTGTGTTGACAAATTAAATCTTGGTAAACAAATTTGGCTATGAATTTTGCATCTGCTCTTTGTATTGCTTTTGCTTTTGGTCATTTTGTGAAATAGTTCATAGCTACTGCTATGTACCAATTGCTTTTGTTAATTATTGTTAATAGTCTAACTAAGTTAATTCTAATTTAATCAAATAGTTGTTCCACTTTAATTGGTTTTAGTGGTTTACTGGGTCTTGTTCCTTTTCTTTTCTAACAAACATCACAGTTTTAAACATACTAGATGATATTTGGATATATGGATGGCCAATAATATTTTTTTTTGGTTTTTTTTATGATTGCTTCTTTATGAAAATGTTCTGTTGTTGGATCTGAGTGCATATTAAATAGTATTGTTTTTTTTTCTGATTCTGTGATAACTTTGAATAACTAATCTGGATATTTTCTGTTTTTTTGGTATAATATATTTTAATAAGTAATAAAATATTTTGATTATTGTTTTGTTTTTTTTGAGATAATTTCTTCTTAAACTTTTGAGTATTAATATAATGTTAAAGTTGTTGATATTTTTGTGTATTCATTTTTTGTTATATTTTTGGGTTAAAATGTTTTTAGATTTGTTTTATTTGTGACAAACTATCAGTATTTCCATTTTTTTTTTTTTTTTTATAATATACTGTATAATTAAATAGTAATAGTTCTATTTTCTATCTTGTATGGTAGTCATCTCCAAATTTTTGCTTCTGGATTGATATTAATTCTTTGTGATTAGTGTATACATCAAATTTTTAACTCAAGTATTTCTTCTATTTAATGACAGTCCAATAGATAGCCAAATGTTTTAATGCTAAAGTTCCATAGTTTTTTTTAGCTGAGCTTAAGCTTTAACTGATGTATGCTACTAGGTGTTTTTTTTTATTTATTTTTTTTTGTAATAATACTGCTCTCAATGCTTGACCAAATATATTGGTAGTAATAATAAATAGTTTGCTATAATCTAAATAGACTAATACTAGTGCTTAGATAAGCTTTTTTTTTAAGATGTCAAAAGCTTCTTATTGGGTTTTAGTCTATTCATATTTCACATTTTTTGCTTAAAGCTGGTAAAATAGTTGAGCCAGTTTGGAGAAGTTTTGGATAAAATAGTAATAGTATTTGGCAAATTCCAAGAATATTCTTAATTCTAAAAGATTTGTTGATATTAAAAAGTTCTTGACAATTTCAATCTTATCTGAATCTGTTTTGATGCCATCTTTGCTCATGACATGTTCTAAAAATTTCAGTTCTGTTTTGCCAAAAAAGTATTTTATAGTGTTTAACTTTAGTCTGGCTCTTTTTAGTCTTTTAAACACTTGTTAGAAATAATAAAGATGATTGTCAAATGTTTTTGAAAATACATTAATGTTGTTCAAATAAACTATTACTAATTTTTATAGTAATGTGATATAGACAATTTTTATAAGTCATTGGAAAGTGGCTGGAGCATTTATTAAGCCGAAAAGCATAACATTAAATTCAAAGTTTCCTTTTTTGGTTGTGAATACTGTCTTCTCTTTATTAGCTGAATTCATAGCTATTTGCCAGTAATTACTGTTTAGATGCAATATTAAAAACTATTTTTTTTCCCAAATATATTAAATAATTCTTGAATCTGTGGAGTTAGATAACTGTCTTCACAAATTATACTATTGAGCTTTTTGTAATCCATACAAAAGCAAATTTTCCCATTTTTTTTTGGACTAGTACCACTAGTAATGACTATAGACTTATTAATAATTGAATTAATCTGTTGTCTAATATTCTGTTAATTTTTTGTCAAATAATTTCATGGCTTGCTAATAGTACTCAGTATGCTCATTGTTTGATTGGCATAGTATTTTCAGTTTTAATCTGATGCTGAATAATGTCAGTTCTGCCAAATTTATTTTTACTGGCAAAAATGTTAGTGAAATTGTTAAGTAATATTTTGAGCTGTATATATTGAAGTAAGTCTAAGTTTTTCAAGTTCATTTGGTCTAATTGTTCTAATTGGAGCAAATAACATTTTTTTTGTCCATATATGATTTGTGATATAATATTTACATATTCACACAATTGTGGAAAATCTGAAATGGTGTTTAGTGGTTGGTTTTTAACTTCAGTGCTTAAATATCTGATGGTAGTTCTGTTTAATAATTTAATAGTGTTTTCTATTGTATTATAAATAGAAATTTTGATGTGTTTTCAGTTCTTGGTCAGTATGTAAAGATTGGTAATTCCAATTTTTTTTGATTTACAAATAGTTGGTTCTGCTTTAAAAATCTGAAGCTAATCCTTTATCTTTTTTATTATTATTAATATGTACTAGTTATATAGTGAAATAAAAACTAATTGATAGGTGGAAATAATTTCTTCTTTATTATTTGCTTTTTTTTCTGCCATATTAACTGGTATATCTATTTTACTTGTAGATTTGAATCCATTTTTTCTTTTAACTGTAATCTCTAATTTTTTTCTTGTTCTCACTAATACTAATTGAGCTATTTTCATCAGAAGTAAGAATATTGTCTGTGCTATCTTTTTATTTGGTTTAATTATATATGGTTTTTTTTGATTTATTTTGTAACATTGCAATAATATTTTCCATATATTTTGCATTAATTATTTCTTTTCTAATATTGATTCTTTTCTTCACTAAACTAGATCTTAATGCTAATTAAATCATTGTTGTTGCTGAAATTTCCAGTGCTATTTTTAAATTAATGCTGATGTGTAAATGTGGTTTTAATTTGATGGCCATTTTTTCTGAATATCTGAAATCAAATCCTGTATTAGTATTATGTATGCATTCTGACATAATACTTTTTTTATTATTGTTAAACTATTTTAGTTTCTGTTTTATTAACAAATCTAAGAGCATGATATATTGTTCAGAGTTATAATTAGAATTTGAATTGTTATTGTTGTTGCCATAGTAAACAGAGTTGAAATTATTGTTGTCATTATTGTTGGAGTCTAAATTAGAATTGAAATTCAATTCTGATTCTGCTGTGCACTCGCTGATTGGTTTTCTTCCTTAAAAATTAAATAGATTATGTATGGTAGTAGATTGTAAATAAAATTACAATTATTACAATATTTGAAGTCACTAGGAATTAAACAGTATTTATAGAGTCTTGTATTTAGCTGTTTTAAATACTACTTTTGCTTTTTTCTAATAGGTGCTAGGTTTTGATAATGTTCATAGAATTGTTTTAAATTGCTTAAGATATTAAAAAATGTGTTTGAGTTGGAAATAAGAATGGTCTTAACTAGTTCTAATAGGTTGTTTTTGATTATTAATATTTTACTGAGTGATACATCTTTAATTTTGGCATTGGCTATTTACCAAATTTTATTTTCATTATGGAGATAGCCATTTAAGCATAATAGTACTTAGTTCTATATGACATTAAAAAATATTCTTTGGCTCATTCAGTCACTTATTAGAATTGTGTATCAACATAATGTATTGTATGTTCTTCTTTAATCAGAAATATTGTTTCACATTTTTTTGTCAAGTAGCATTTCTCCACAAGCAAAACATGGTTTATTGTTCCATTTTCTTTGTTGTTTTGGGTAACCAAAACACTCTTGGTAGTACAGTTTACAGTAATAATAGGGATGTATTCAATAGTTTTTATCTAGCACAATCCAAGTTTTTATAGATAAAAGCTTTTTTTTGTAGTTAATACACCTAAGAGGAATATAGAGTGGTTTTTTTTTCATGTCTATAAAATACAGTGTATGTTAACTGTTAGCAGTTTTACTGGTGTTAATGGTGACTTGTAGTTAATTTTTTTCTTTTCTTTTTCTTTTGTCATCTTATGATAAAATTGGCAATAACATGTTGTAATTTTCTTTAGTCCATAAGACTTGGTAGGCTTCCCAGGTAGATTTGTTTTTTTTTTTCTAATTTTATTAATAATTGTGGTTGAATAGTTTGTGATTTGAAATAATTACATGTAGCTAGTACTCACATATATTGTCTATTTTAACTTAGCTCTTAAGTGGTCCAGTCAAACACAATGCTAGTCTTAAACAGCCAGTTATTACCAACTAGTACTTGGTATTGTGTAGCTTTTATAATGAGAATTTTGATTGGCACAACAATACTATTGACTTCAAATGAAAAGTTGTTGATTTCACTAATTGAAATCTTCATTGTTTCATCTATTGTAATAATTCTAGTACTGGCAACATGATCAACTCAGTAACCTAATTGGTCCATAAATTGTTATATGATAATGTTGCTTGCTAATCTACTATTAAGGATTAACTTAATAGAATGACCATCAACTTTTGTATTAGTGTATATTGCAGTAATTGGTTTTGTTTCAAGAACAGCTCTATTGAATAGAAGCATTTCGACTAGTTCCTCAAATTCAAAAGAAGTGGTAAGTAATTTGTTTTTGGTAATAATTGCTAATAGAATATTGTTAGTAAATAGTTGAGTTTGATTAAATTTTTATTTATCAGATTGAGTGTTTTCTGGAGTAATCAGAAAACTTAAATAGTTCTGGAAATTCAGGTTTTGATTATATTCAGTTCTTAAACTCTGTTGGCATGATTCTGATAATTGACTTGATGAACTGAAAATTGGTTGGTACATGATATTGCTGACCTTTAGTTTTGTTGGGTATGAATAATTCTTAGTTTCTGGTTTCTGGGTGTTATTTGAGCTGGGTTTTGTGGTGGTGTTTGAAATAGTTGAGGTTGATAGATGACCTATGGTTGTGGTTAATATATTATTGGTGCTAAGAGCTAATAAATTGGCAATAAGTATATTGCTTGTTATATTATTGGAATGTAATAAGATTGGTATGATTTTTGACTTAATTGGTAATTCAAAGTTTAAAATTGGCAATTAAGATTTTGATATTGTTTTCCAATTATTGATTATTTAACTAGATGTGGCAATCGATTTGTAAATGTCTTTGTTTACTATAATAGTAACAAATACACATTTCTTGTCACTATTGTTGATTGGTTAACAATGATAGATGTGGTTAATTTTGGAGACAATTCAAGTTTCCTGGATTATTGTGACATTGTGAAGGTTGATATATTGCTTGATTATTAGCTAAGTATCCCTCTAATTTCTGGTTAATGGAATTACTGAATTGTTTCAACTTGAACTCCAAGTCAGATAATCTATTTATTACTAGGTTAACTAGTTCAGCCAATTCGAAATTTCTGACATAAGTGACTGTATTCTGAAAAGTTTATAAATATAATAGACATACATATAGAAAAATACTACTGTGTAACCCACAGATAAACTGATTTAAAATCTGTGGTATTGTAAAATAATTTGTATTAATTACTTATATTTAATGTAGATTTTTATGAGAACATTCTAGGTAAGTAGTGACTGCTTCTATGTTACCTTGTTTGATAGTAATGAATGCTATGGCCAAATGATTAATGCTGTTATTATTGTTAAAATATTTCAAAAATTCAGTTTTAAATTTGTTAAAGTTTTGGAGTTTCTGAATCAAGTTTTGATATCATAAGTTAACAGTATCTTAAAGAAAATACAAGATGGCTTGAAAAGCTCTGGTGTCATTCCAGTTATTGGTGGTAATGGCTTTGACAATATTATTTAACCAAACTTGAGCATTGTCTTTCTTGCTGCTGAATTTTTCTAATTTGACAATTAATATATATACTATTGGTACTGTAATTGGTTGTTGTTGTTGGAGTGGTGATTGTAACTGTTGTTGTGATTTTGCAATTAGTACAACTGATGGTGAATTGATCATGATTACTAAAAATAAGTTTTAAGACTGGATTTGGATTATTCGGGTTTTGCTAGACCTGAATAATCAGAGTTTAGATTTCCAGATTTTCTAAGATCAAGTTTTGATAATTAAATTCTTGATCTTCATTTTTCTCTTCTTCTGAATCAGTTACTTCTCATGAATTGGTATTTCTAAAATCTGGTTGTAGTAGTAGTAATTGATGTTCTAATGACATTGTTGGTTATAAATTAAATCTTTCAAAATATTTGCCATAGGTTTCTAATAGTTTAGCTTTTTTTTGTTTACTCTGAAATGGAATTCTAGCTAATAGTGGTTTTGTGGTTGAGATAAATACATCTGCTAATGTTATGTTGATGGTACTTTCTGGAGTATAATGATATGACAGGTAAATAAATGAGATGACTCTTAGTTTTTTTCAAGTAAGTAGTTGTATTTTTTTTGGTGTTTCTGCTGGTGTTTCTTTTATTGTCTATAAAAGTAATAGAAAATTGCTGTCTGGTGTGTTTTTCAATTTTTCTGTTAATTTCTGTGATTATTGGAATGAACAAATGATTTTGTGAAAGTATGGTACTTTGAAATAATTCACTATAAAAATTGTCAAGTGTTGGTTCTGGATTTCTTTGGTTTCTTAAATAAGACTTAATTTTTTTATTGACATAAAAGTTGAAAGTAAATTCTGCTGACCAATAGTTACTTGTTAATCCTAAGTAAGTTTGATAGTATTGAAATAAAGCTTTTGCAAATTCCAAATAATTTGTTTCTGTTTTTTCTAATTTTGCTACTGTTTCTGATAAATGTTGTTGGTACTAGTTTTCTGCTAAATTATATCTTACAAAGAACACTAAATGTTACAGGTGATTATTTGGGGTATGAAAACAAATAACAAATCTGTAACTTAGTATTTAATAGCTAGTATTGTTAGTAATATCTGAAGGTTTTTGTATCTGAAGGTTTTGATAAAGTCTTTTGTATAATAAACAAAGATTCAATAATGGTGTTAATATTCTCTTGAAATGATTATTTTATCAAATTTCTTTCTTTAGCATAATGGCTAGTTTATTCTGGCAGTTGTGTCTTTCTGGTAAGCTATTCATTAATTTATAAATTCTATACCCTTATTTCTGAGTTTTTTACTAGGCTATCTTTGATGTCAATTATTCAGTACTTAATTTCTTTAATCAGTTAGTAAATCAACAAACAACAAAGAAAATAAAAGAAAATAATAAAAAGAAAAATAAGAATTAATAGCCTATTAATAGTTATAATCAAGAGCTATTGTTCTAGTGTGATTAAATATTAGATATTATCAACATGAAGTGTTGATAAAAATGGAAGAATAATTGGATTCTTAAACAAATAATAGCAACATAGATTGGATGATAATAAATATGTTTTATTTGATATTTTTAATGAATTTACTTTGGTGAATATTAATTATCTGTAAAGTAAGGGTTAATAGATAAAAAAGAAAATGCTAACTAGAAAAAAACCGAATTCTGAATCTGTCTAAATACTTTTTTTGCTTCTAATACTACTGCTATATATACATAGTTGGTATTATACAAGATTTCTAGAATTCTGTGATTCTTTATGAAGAATTCTAAGATTTTGGAATTCTGGAATCCTGTAATTCTTTCAAAAAAATTCTGAGATTTCTCTATTATTACATCTATTTCTGATTAACTATTTTTCCAACTATAATAATACTCTTATTTTCTATGAGTAACACTATTGGCTCAAGTGTATTCAACTTTTTAGCCAATTTATTAACTTGTTCTATAAGATTAATAAGATTGTATTTAAAAGCAGCAATTTTTTTACTCATTTTTAATATAACTAATAAAAAAAACTTTTTCTTTAAATAGAAGCCAATTTTTAAAAAACCATTTTGTATAAAAAAAACAAAACAAAGAACTACCAGCAATCTAAACCCAAGTTTTACTACCAAAAAAAACTGGGCAAGCTATAGAACTCTGCTTTTTCTTATATATGTTGGCCAAACACACTTGATTTTAAAATAAAACTGGCTTTTTATTATAATTACTTGAATTTTTACCACCAAAACACATAATAAAAACATGATCAAATTGTTTATACTAAGAACAAATGGCTAATTATAAGCCAATCCAGTGTAAATTCACACTTTTAAACATTAGAATAGAACTAATAATAGTTTTTTTTGATGCTTTATCAGCAAAGCAAATAATTGTATATTAGTTATGTTTATATAAACTTGAATTACAGCCAATAAAACAAGTTTTTTTACCATATAAAGCCAATAAATTAAAAAAATCATAAGTAGTAATATTAATTAGTAAAATATATATTAAAGTTTAATACTAATTCTTAAATATTTATGTTTGTTTATTATTAACAGTCTTGACTATACACATAGAATTTTTATCTATAAAAATTGACTACTTAATTAAAACCAAATTAAAAATATTAACAAACTTAAATTTTACCAAATTTTTTTGCTAAAGATTAATAAACTGTATCTTAATTAACATAATCTTGCCAAATTTAAAAAAAACTAATTCTACAACCAATTTGAGAAAATTAATTGGAATTTTTTTGACAATTATTTCTCAATCTATATGATTGTTTATCTTTTTTATCTTATTATTTACCAAGATTTTCTCATTAATAATCAATTTTTTAGCTTTGTTCAAGCTCAATTCAAATATAAAAGATAATTTAATAATTCTTGAAAATTTTGAGAAAGTAAAAGTCCTTTCAAAACTATTAATATGATAAAATTTTTTTTTTATTATTATTAACTTATCTCCAGAATTTTTTTTAGACATAACAAATAGCTTAATATCAAGTATAAAAGATTTTGCTAAATTGAAACTCTGTTTTTTTAAGGCATATAATTTGGTTAGTAGCAAATAATTAAATTCAAAAAACTTAAAAACTGAAAATATCAGAATTTTGTTATTGTTATTATTCAGATTGTTAAAAAAAAATCTTTGGCTGGCTGTCTAAAACATAAGTTTTAATGCATATTTTCTTAGATATAATATTATTTATTATATTGTCTATTTCTAAAACATTTAAATTCACATATTTAGTCTTTTCTACAATTGTATTTTTTATGTTTTTTACATTTAAAATTTTACTAATACTGCTTATTTTATTTGCAACTTTGCTATCTCAGTATTACTCAATAAAAATTAACAAAAATCAAAAGTAATAATATTATAATATATTAATCAAATATTAAATAATAGTATAAATAATACAGATTAATAAATAAAATTAGAAAACATAACATGTACATAATAGTGTACAAAATGTGCACAAATGTGTTCAATTTAATATAATCATGAACAAATAAGCCAAAAAATACTTACAGTTAAATAAAAGACCCAATAGCTTAGCAATTATATATTAATTAGTTAAAATAAACATGATCATATATAACTTGAAATATGTATATATATAATAACTTTCTAATTAGAAAAAAAACAAACAAAAAGAGAGAATAATAAAAAACAAGAAGTTAATTAGAAGAAATGAAAATGAAGAAAAAATAGAAGAATTAGATTATAATCTTAAAAAAAGCTAAACAGTATGTTTTTCAAGCTTTGTATTATTTACTAATACTGAAATTAATAAAATTAGAGATCTTTTTTTATAATTTAATTCTTTATAAACAATCAAAAAAGCTATTATTTCTTCTTTTACTATTGTTTTTTCATTAAAAAAAACAACAGTAAAAACATTTAACATGGCAACAAAAACATGAACAAGATCTAAGTTTAACAAAATTGAAAACACATTAAAAAAAATATTAAACACATGAAATTATCTAAAAAATACTTGTAATATCTTGGTCAAAATTAATAATTGACTTAAAAATCTGAAATAAGCTCTTCATATTTTTGAAAAAATAATTTCTGATCAAAATTATTTTACAAATATTAATTTTTGTTGAATTTTACTTTTTATTTTTAATTTTTTTTGAATTTATTAGAAATAATATATCACTTTATTACAAACAAAAAAATACAAATATCTGATATTAGTACAAGATAAAAAAAGTATCTCCACAAAAGTCTTAAGAAAAAATACAATTGAAAGTGTAAAAATACAACAAAAATTCTCTTTGAAAAACTAACATAACAGTAGTTACCAACAACAATTTTAATGAAAACATTATGCCATATACCAAATCCAATAACAAAAACACTTACCAAAAGAAATTATCCAATACTTGTTAGAAGTTAGAAAAACTTACTAAGCTAATCTTCAAATTTTTAAATAATAAAATAATAATAATATATTAAATAAAAATCCAGTATAAATTAAAAGTAACACTAATTAAAACTAATATATTTATCTTTATATTAAAATTAGATAATTTACTATATTATTGCTTAATTTAAAAAGCTATAATAATTAATTATAATACAACTACTAAAGATAAAAAAAAACATTTGTAATATCAAAATCTAACAGACTTAACATTATTAATATCCAGATCAATAAAACTAAAAAAACCAATAGATAACTTAATCATATTAGTTTTAATTTTTCGGTTTTTGTAAAAAGTACTGTTACACTTAAAAAAAAGAAAAATAATACATAATCAAAAAAGAGAAAAACACATGATTATAAATTAGCCAATTAGAATAAAAAAAGAGAAAAGAGAATTTTTCAGGAAATCTTAGATGTTTTAAAAAATCCAGAATTATTCAGAAAATCTAAGATATTTCAGAAAAGTTGAGAATTTTTTGGAAAATTCTGAATGTTTCAGAAAATTAAAAATTTTGCAGGAAATCTAGCAAAAAAAAAGGATTTCTCGTGTAAAAAGAATTATGTATATATAACAGTAGTATCAAAAGCTAGAAAATTAGGCAATTAAACTTGCAAGTTATAATTATTAAATACTTCTTTCTTCAAGGATAATTGCTATCAACTGAAATGAAATTATATCAATAAAATATCTCTTTAATTTTTTAAATTTATGTTATTGTCATTTGTTTGAAAATTTAATCATTTTTCCATTTATTAACATGAAATATTGATAAAATCCAACACTTAAACTACACTGAAACAATAGTTTTTGATCATGGTTATTGATGAAATATTAACTTTTTATTGTCTTGGCTTATTTTTTTTATTTTTTTTCTCCTTTTATTTTCTTGTTATTGTTATATATTAATTAATTAAGAATTAAATGCTGAGTTATTAATGTCAAAAGAACTGGTAAAAGATCCAGGAATAAGAGTAGAAACTTATCAAATTGAGAATAGCTTACCAGAGGAATACTAATCACTATGTTAAGAAAAAAATTTGATGGAATTGTGATTCTGGAAAGCTATGGAAAAACAACACTTGAATCTTTGTCTATTATACAAAGAACTCCACCAAAACCTTTAAATACAAAATCTTCAGATATTACTATCATATTAGTTATTAAGCACCAAGTTATGGGTTTGTTATTTGATTTGAAATCTCAAATAATTACTTGTAATAGTATTACAAAAGTAAATACTCTTTATTTACTTTTTTTTTGTGCCAAAGTGGGTTCTCAACTCAACAAAACCAGAACTTGACTTATTAGCAAAAAAGCTTACTAGTTTTATAACTATAAACAAAAATAAATTAAAAGAAATAACTATAAAACTAAATAAAAAAAAAGTAAAAAAATTATTTTTTTAATATATTTTAGCTTTTGTTATGACCAGGAAATCAACAAGAGAAAAAATTTTACAATTTGTTTTTATTAAAATTGTTTTTTAATTAATATAGTTTATTAATATAATATCTAGATTGAAAAATAATATAAAGTTGTTTTATATAAAATTTGCTTTTTAAGTCTTTTAAAATACTGTTTTATAAATTAAACTTATTAATTTTGTTTATTTTTTTATAAAATATGTTTAAAAATATTATTATTGTTAATATTAAAAATATTTTTGATATTTTTGGTAAAATTTTTCAAGTTTTATTAAAATTTGCTAGTATTTAATTATTTATTTCAAGTTTTTTAATATAGTTAAAATTGTTTTTACTTGCTAATTTATTTTGGTAATAAAAAATAATATTAAAATTTTTTTTTGTTAAATTAAAAAAATATTATTTCTTATAATATATTTAAGACTAAATTGGTTAATTTTTTTTAAATATATTGTTTTTAAGATTAATAAGCTGGTTTTTTAAATTTATAATTATATCTGTTTTGTTTTTTGGTATTTTGGTTTTTTTTGGTAATAATAATATGTAATTGTTTTTTTTAATTTTAAAAAAACTTAAATATTACAATTATTTAAACTAATATTTTAAAAAAATTTTGTATTTAATAAAAAAATTTTAATTATTAATACTACTTTAAATAACAAAATTTAGAGTATTTGATTATAAATTACAAGATTTTTTATCTTTTTTTCTTAAGTTTTTATTTAAGTTTATAATTAATTTTAGGTTTTTTAAATATTGCTTTATTAATATTAAAATATATATTAAGATTTATATTTTTTTGTTATTATATTTTGGTTATTTTTGTTATTATTATTCTTGCTAATTTTTAAATAGTTTTTATTTGGCTTTTTTGAAATTTAAACTTGCTATATTAATTTTTTTGTTTAAATTTATAGTTAAATTTATTAAAACTTTAATTTTGCTAATTATCAAATTATTGAATACTTTTTCTGTTTGTATAATAAATTAAAAAAAATTTTTTATGATTCAAAAAAACATTGTTGCTTTTAGAAATAATTTAAATAAAATTTGGCATTATAATAATAAAAATATAAGCATTTTTGGTAATAAAGTTAATAAAAAAATATTTGTTTAATTAATAGTTTTTTAGAAATTTTAAATTCTTAATGTTAAATATTATTGCTAAATAAATAAATAAAATAGTTAAAAAAGTTATATTTCGGTTATTTATAAATATAAGATATTTTTTTAAAATAGATTTTCTTATTAAATTATATAGTTTAATTTTAATTAAACTTATGTATTTGGTTATATATAGAAAATACATATGTTATATTTAATTAAATCTTTTAATAAATTATATTGTATTAAATAATAATTAAACTTTACATATTAAATTAAAAAAAAAACAAATTTCAAAACAATAAAATTGTTTTTTTGTTATTTTGGCTTTTTTAATTATTTAAACAATAATAATAAATTTTTTTAAAGAAAACAATAGCTTGATTACTAATTTGTAATTGTAAATTTTAAAGCTTTTAGCAAAAATAACAGCAATATTAAAACTATTTTAAGAAACTTTGAAAAAAAAAGCTTTTTTAACAGCCAAAAACCAAGAATACTTTAAAATGCTGTTTAATTGTTCTTACTGCTATAAAAATTTTTTAAGTAATAATATTTTTATTACAAGAAAAATAGTGATTGATTTTTTTATTCTTTGTTTTAATTATTATACAAATATAAAAAAAAGGTTTTATAAATAATATATTGTTTATTATAATTTTAATTAAAATTAACAAATATTATATGTTTAATAATTTTAATAATAAATGATTAATAAAATTTAAAAATTTAAAAATTAGATTATATTTATTATTATTTGCTTTATTTATGTGAATATTAAAAACTTTAACAAAAATAAACTTTATATTTAAAATTAATATTTTTGAACATAGAAATCACTTTTAATTGTAATTGTTTTTTTATTGAATATGTAAATGCTGTTTTTTAAAATAATTATTTTCAAATCTGAAATTAGGGATCTACGCGCATCTATTCAAGATAAATACAGATCTCGAAATTTTTGCAAGACACTTTCTCTACATTGAAAATATGAACGAAAATGACCGTTTAGCCTATGTCGGATTAGGAAGCATGGGGTAAAAAGCATGCCTCTGAAATTATTTTTGCATTCCAAGACAAAGATATGTGCCTTAAAATCCTTCACAAATTAGTCTTCCTATGGCATTAAACCTTCAGAACCATCTCAAAGAAAATAGCCGTACACCCCTTGTGGTCTACAACCGTACAGCCTCCAAAGCTCAGGCTCTCGCCGAAGCCGGAGCTACCGTCGCCCACTCTTTAGCTGAAGTCGTTGAAAAAGCAAACATTATCTTTACTTCGCTTGCCAATGATCAAGCGCTTACAACAGTATATGAAGAGCTTTTGGAGGTTTCAAAAAACGGAAAAGAGATTATTTTTGTTGAAATGAGCACTGTTTATCCAACCACAATAGCAGATTTGGTAGAAAAAACGGAGAAAGTTCCCAATAGGCACATAGCATATTGCCCAGTGTGGGGGCCACCTGCCGTAGCTAAAGTAGGTTGAGTTTAAATTTTTTATGCCTTTAGTAACTTACCCAGTATTTAATTTTGAAATTTTAACTTGAATTTTTCGATTTTGAGAACGCTCAATTGATCATTATAACTTCAGGTAATAATCATGCATTAGAGCGCGTTCAGCCTTATTTGGTCCCAGTTCTGGGGCGTAAAATTATTAGCGTTGGTAAGAGATTTCAAGCTTTTTGAATTTTCTTTACAAGCAATATATTCATTTTTTACCGCAAACAGGCGAGGATGCTAGAAAGGGTGCCAGTTTCAAACTTAACGGGAATTTCTTTGTTGTTGGAATCGTGGAACTATTATCCGAAGGATTAACCTTGGCTGAAAAATCTGGATTGGGACAATCTAAACTAATGGAGTTTTTGGACGCATTTTTCCCATTTGGGAGTTTTCAGACTTACGGTAATAATTTCTAGGATGCAGAATTATTTTTACTTTTATTCTCTTTTCTGAGATTGGATTTAGGTCAGAGGATTGAAAACGATAGCTTCCGATCTGATGTGGGATTTACAGTTGATAATGCGTTGAAGGATATTCGGTATTTGTTCTGTTACTTTGTAATCTTTTCTATTATCAATTTGGTTACAAAAAATTTGCTTGTAGACACATGCGCCGTCTTGCCGAAGAGTCTGGTGCTCAACTTCCAGTTGTGGATATTGCCTTTCAACATTTGATTTCCGCCAAAGCAAATGGTGCATCCAAATATGATTGGTCTTCAATGGTTGGAGCTTTAAGAATGGGTAAGCCTTGATAAAATTACAAATATTTAAAAAGCCATATTACTTATTTATTTATCTATAATCTTTATCAGCTGCTGGTTTGCCTTTTTTTCTCGATCAAGAAAAGAAATCAAGATCTGATTAGGTTGTTGGAAATCTTGATCTATAAAAATTTCATTGATAAATCAATTGTTTGAATTTAAAAATTCAAATTAATGAACTGATAACGGAATTTTATAAATAAGGCTTAGCCATTGGGATCGATATTCTAGAACTTTTCATCGTCATGTTATATCACTTATAAAATGTTAAATACATCAGAATTTTTTAACGCAGATATCCAAATGTTCACATGGACTCTTACACTACTCAATTAATTAAACCTTTAGCGCCGTCAAAGCCAACCTTCACATTAATAAGGGAGGACATTTTTTTACCCTCCTCATATGACGGTAGTCTTCTGGAAGCCCGAGTCTCCTACTATTCTACCCAGGCCTTCCAGAAGGCTGGTGAACAGCTGAAACCCTTAAAAGGTGTCATAATTTCTCACCCATATGGACCATTAGGTACGAATTTTCTTCATTTGGAGGTGCTTGAGTCTAAAGTTTCAAGTATATATAGAGGCAAGGTGCTTGGAAGGAAGCATTGAACTTTTATTTAGTTTATGAGCTCGAAAATCTTTCAAACATTTGAATAACTCTGCTTAAATGTTATGACAATTTTCTATAAGGTGGAAACAACCATAATAATGTGGTTGTAGCGCTCGAATATTTCTTTTTAAAGCATGGCTATTTAACAATAGCGTTCAACTTTCGGTGAATACTTTAATCAATTTTAATTTTCAGTTATTAAGTGAAACCCTCACATCTAAATTTCATTATAATACCAAAAAAACAGTGGATCCGGTAGGTCAAAAGGTTCAACCAGCTGGACTGGTGAGCCGGAAAATGGTGACTATAGTACGATGCTAGAATTCCTCGCGCATGGCGGGAAAACTGGGGGGGCTAATGGTGAATTAGTGATGCAAATACCTTTTATAAATGAAGTCGTCATCGCGGTAAGCAAAAAATCAATCTGATTTTTTCTTGATATTTAAAATAATCTGTTAACTAATACGCACCTCTCAAAATATCAGGGCTATAGTTACGGATCTTTAATAGCGACATCTATCTCATCAATTAGCTCAACCTTCTCATTTCCTATCTCGTTTATCATTATAAGTTATCCTGCATCTGTTATCTGGTTCCTGACCTGTCTTCGAACCAAACGATACAAATCTTACCTAGACGCTCTTCTCGTTTCTGATTCACCCGTTTTATTTGTTTATGGTAATTCTGATCAATTTACCAGTGTCGCGAAATATCAGCAATGGATCGAGGAGAGCGGTGTACGTGAAAAGAAAAACTGGGATTTACGGGAAATAGAAGACGCGGATCATTTTTGGGGAACCAATCACATGGAACATGAGTTGAATAAGGTGCTGGATGAGTGGATTCTGAATGGGCGTAAGCGACGTGAAACAGTACAAGTGCAGCATTAATTTTTCTGTAAAGTATTTCTGCTTCTAAATTTGTTATGATTTTTAACGACTTTTAATCTTAATTATACATTCAATTTTGGAAATTGTTAAAACATTATTATTTATAATATTATTTGTTTTAAAAAATCATATATTTAAAAACTAAATATTTTGGTTGATTTAAAAAACTAGTTCTTGATATATTTTTTGTTATAATTAATATTACTGCAAGGTTTTTTTTGGTATTATAATTGTTTGATAAATATATATTTAAAACAACTAAATATTAAATATTTCATACCACTTTTTAATAAAATTTTTTAGCAAGAATTGTCTTGAGCTGAAAATTTAATTTACAAATATTATTTTTAATAAATTTTTAATTATTACAAAATTTAAAATAATGTATAATTTAATTATTGCATTTTAATTAATAACAATATTTTTAATTTTTTAATTTATTTTATTGTTTAACAAAATAAATTTATTTAATAGCTTAAATTTTGTATTTAAAATTAAACATAAATTATAGATTTTTTTTATATCTAATTATTTAAACTTTTATTAAGTTAAGTACCAAAAATAGCTTTTTTGTATTTATTTTATCAATAAAATTATTTCAAATTTTCTTATTTTGAACAAATTTGCTTATTTAAATGCTTGTATTTTTTGTTAAATTTAATTTTAAAAGTTTACAAATGTAATTACGAATGTAATCCAACTGCCACTTAAAACAATATAGCAAAAAAGCTCTAAAATAGATTTATTTTATGTACTTGCTATATGTAATTATTTTATCCAAAATTTTATAAAACTATTAAATAATATTAAGTATTATATTTATTAAAAATTTATTATTATTATGATATATTTTAATTTTAAGATAGCTTTTAAATAATATATGTTTTTAAAAAAACCAAATTTCAATTTTAGGATTTATTATTTAACAAAAAAAATTGTATTATTAAAATATTAATAAATTTTATTATTAATTCTATTAAATATATTAATTTTTGTATTTAAAATTTTAAAAACTTAAAATTTGTATTAAATATAATAATATAATCCACACTGGTTTCTTCCACCAAGCATTCTTCCTCCATGTCAATACTCTCAGATTCCGTAGTGTTACCAGTCTCCGAACCCCATGAACAAACACCAGGAACTTCAGCAGCAACTCTTCCATTATCAACACCCTCTGCCAACACACCTCTTTTCCTCTTTTTCCTTGATGCAACCACTTTAAAACCACTCTCAGAACCAGAAACTTTAGCAGTCTTTTTCATAACAGCGATAACAGAGCCAACAGTGGCTTTGTAATCGAAAAACGGTTTTGATTTATCATACTGAATGGTAAAAAACTTCTTTCAAAAAAAACTCTTAACTCTTTTTTGGGAATTTTGAACAAAGAAGAAAAAGAAGTTTTTAATTTATTTTTGTTAGTTAGAGAAATATTGAAAAAAAATAACAAGAAAAAATAAAACTTCTTTTTTAAAAAAAATGCTTTTTGGAAAATTTTAGATATAAGAGAAAAAAAAGTTTTTTTTTCTCTAATTTATTTATATTTAAAAATAATTTTCTAATTAATTTTAACTTTTTCTAAGATAATTTACTTTAATAGCAAAAAAATTAATATTTAAAGTATATAATTTTAAAAAACAAAAAAAAAAGCACTATTATTATTATTGTTTTTATTAAAATTAATCTTGTTTAAAAACTTTATTATTACTATATAAGTTTTAATTTTTAATGTTTTTAAAATAGTATTTATATTAAATATCTTTATTTTATTATTATTATTATTATTATTATTAAAGCCAAAAACAGATATTTTTATTAAATAATATTTATTAATATTAATATTTTTTGTTTTAGTAATACTATTTATATTAATATAATTTATATTATTAACTAAAATTATCATAATATAAGAAATAAAATTAGTATTATTATTATTATTTTTAATAAAAATACATTTTTTTTTCTTTTTTATTAAGAAAAATTTGTTAGTAAAGCCAATATTCAAATTCTTGGCATTTTTATTAAGACTTATTATATTAATTAAATTAGCAACAGTTGTAAATTTAAATAAAAAAATATATTCATATTAAGTTTAATATTAAAAACTTAATAATAAAGAAAAATAACTTTTTTTTTAAAAAATAACTTTTTAAAAAAATTAAAGATATAGAAAAAAAAGTTTTTTAATTTATTAAATATTTAATGTTTTTAAAAGTTATTAATTAAATAAGACTGGTCATGTGTAAAAAAAAGCATAAGTCATACTTAATATAAGATCTTGTATAATTATATGTTTTTAGATAATAATTGGGCTATATTTATTAAACTTATTAAAAAAAAATTAAGTAAATATATTTATATTATTATTTTTGATTTTATATTTTATTTTAAGTTTAAACAATATTTTTACTTATATTA
Source organism: Geosiphon pyriformis (assembly GCA_016748015.1). Lineage (NCBI taxonomy): Eukaryota > Fungi > Glomeromycota > Glomeromycetes > Archaeosporales > Geosiphonaceae > Geosiphon > Geosiphon pyriformis. The sequence goes on along the minus strand of JAAOMT010000040.1, from coordinate 184,125 downwards.
TCAAAAGTTTTTCTAAAATTAAAATTTTTATTTTGTATAAAAAACATATTTTTTTTTAATTTAATATATAAAACAAAAAAAGTTTTAATCAACTTAATTATTAAAAAACCAAAATATTAATAAGCTATAATAAACTTAATTAGTAAAACCAATTAAAAATCAACCAAAAAATTAATAATATTAATAACAATAAAAATAATTAAAGAAATAATAACAATAAAAAATAATAAAATAAATGTTTTAATATAAAACTTAATATTAAAATTAATTATAAACTTAAATAAAGAGTTAAAAAAAGAAATAATAATATTTTGTAATTAAAAACCAAATAATTAAAATTTAATATCTAAAAAAATATTAATAAACAAAAATTTTTTGTTAAATATAATATTTTTTTAAAGTACTAATTTTCATAATTGTAATATCTAAGTTTTTTAAAAACCAAAAGTAATAATTACATATTATAATTGTAAAATAAAAAAAAAAATAAAGCAATATACTTACAAATCTAAAAAACCAATTTATTAGTTTTAAATACAATATAATTAAAAAAATTAATCAATTTAATTTTACATATTATAAAAAAGAATAATTTCTTTTTAATTAATAAAAAAAATTTTAATATTATTTTTATTTATTAAAATCAATTAACAAATAAAAACAGTTATAACTGTATTAAAAAACTTAAAATAAATAATAATATATTGCCAAATATTAGCAAACTTTAATTAAATTTGAAATTTTTATTAAAGCATTAAAAATTGTTTTAATATTAATAATTAAAACATTTTTAAGTATATTTTATAAAATAATAACAATAAAAAAAGACATAAATTCAGAAATTATTAAAAATTTAGCAATTTTAAAAGTAAAAAAAGAAATAAAACCAATAAGTTTAATTTAAAATTAGTATTTAAAAAAACCTAAAAGACAAACTTTATATAAAATAGCTTTATATTATTCTTAAAAACTAATTTTATATTAATAAAATTAAAACAGTTTTGATAAAAACTAATTTAATTTTAAAAAAACATTAAATATTAAAATAAAAACTATTTATTTAAAAATTTTTTAATAATTAACAATAGTTTTTTAAATACTAAAAGCAATATTACCAAAAAACAAAAAATAGCTTTAATTTTTATTTAATTAATTTAATCTTTAAGATTAAGTAATTTAATAAATTAATTAATTAAAAACATATAGAAAAATATAACTTGTTTTGTTTATAAAATTGGTAAAAATTAATCAAATACTAATATAATATATAATATAATCAAATTTAGTTTTGGTAAATATATTACTATTATTATTATTCAAAACAAAAAAATTATTGTTTACAATTAAATTTAAATTAAATATTATAATTAATATAGTTGTAATAAAATTAAAATAAACATTAAAAAACTAAAAAAAACTATTGTTTCATTTTTTACAAAAAAAACAGACTTTAAATTCAAAATAATACTTTAAAAAATACCAAAACAAGTTTTTTTTTGGTATTTTAAAAGAATTAATTATTTTAAATTAAAAAAAAACTGTTTTTTTATATCTTTAACTTTTTTGGTTATTTAAACAAATATAAAAAAGGTAGTAAAAAAAGATAAGTTTTATTATTAATTTGTTGTTAAAAGTTTTAGAATTTTTTATAATAGTAATAATTATATAAAAATTAATCATAATTAATTATTTAAAAAAGACTTTAAAGAAAATTATTTTTATTTAGAGCCAAAAAAATGGTTTGGTTATAATTATAAAAATAAATATTTAATGTTTTTTGTTTTATTTTTTTTTTAATTTAAACAACAATAAAAACAAAATATTTTTAAAATAAATTAAAATTAATAGCTAATTTTACATTTAATTTTACATTTTTAATAAAATAAGTTATATTTTTATGTTAGTAATTTTATTTTAAAAAACAATTATTAAAAAATTTTTGATAAAAAAATTTATTTAATATTTAATATTTTTTAAAAATCAAATTAGATTATAAAAACTGTTTTTTAATTAATATATAATTTATTAATATTAAATTAATTATTTTATTATATTAAAATTAAAAATATATTATAATTCTTTATTATTGTTATATTTTATCAGATTTTTTTTAGTAGATTCATAACAATATTAAAATGTTTTTAAATATTTAATAAAGTTATTACTATTAAATTAAAATCTATTAATTTGTATTAATATGCTTAATTTATTAAATTTGTTTTTATTTATTAGTTTATTTTAATAAATAATATTTAATAAAAAAAATAGTTAAAAATATTTTGGTTTTTTTCTTATTATATAATTTTTAAAAATAATAATATATAATTAATTCAAATTTAACTATTATTAAAATATATTTGTTATTTTTAATTTTTAAAAAGCTTTTAATATAGTTATAATTAAAATTAATACTTTAAAAAAGTTTTATATTTAATAAAAAACTTTTAAAAATTAATAATTTTAAAAATATTAAAGTTTAAATTATTGGTTTTAATTTGTAAATTTGTTTTTTTTTTGATTTATTAAAATTTGTAATCTGTTTTATAAGTTTTATATTATATATATTTAAATTATTAAGTCTATTATTTTTATGGTGATGATGGTCCTTTCGTGGGAGAGGATCCTGATCAAACGCCTAGAGGTTTGTGTGTAAAGACCAAAAAGGTATTAGGGAAGCCATTGGGTGTGATTGATTATGATGCTGTCGATGCGGATGGTGATGTGTTGGATGAATCTCTTCTTCTCCCGCCTCCTTTTCCAGTCAAGCCGTCCGTTCAGGTGCCTGTTCGCAAGTCCTTTGCTTTGGATATAGATCTGGTGGCGGTGGTGGGTAAATCCTTTCAGGAAAAAGTCAATTTTGTCAGAAAAATCTTTTCAGGTGTAAATGGTTTTGGGGGGGCCTCTACCCCTTCAAAATTTGGTGGAATCATTCGGGCTACTTTCACTTCTGAAGAGGCGATGATGACTGCAGCTAATCTGGCTAATGACCGTGGTGTTGTGGTAAACACCAATCTCAAGCGCCCTGTCAACAATTGTACAAATCGGGCAATTGTGCTGAAAGAAATTCCTGTGAGAACATCTTTGGAGGCTGTGCGTGCGGCTGTAGCCGAATTTGGCATCATTAAGTCGATCAAAATGCAGCTGGTGGGTTTATGGCAAAAGGCAATCATCGAATTGGAAGATCAAGACCAGGCTGATTTTCTGGCCTCTAAGTGGTCTATCCTCATTGAGAAGGACATGATTCGGGTGGCCAGGGCTGATATCGACAAACAATCGTGAGATGCCAGAGATAATTTTAGGGCTTTGCTATATACTCTTCCCATGGGAACCACTGCTCATGATTTGTGGAATTTTATTGGTTCTATTGGTGGGAAAACCTGCTTCATCGATCGCAATCCCGTCAGTTATTCTCGCGCCCGCTGTGCCACTGTGTGTTTTAGCTTGGAAGTGGAATTAGTTAATGCAATGACAATGACTCCAGTTATAAAGAGCTTTGGTCTCTATTGGTTCCGTCTTTCTTTAGTTTCATGTGCGGTTTGTAAGAAATTTGGTCATACTTCTCTTGGTTGCAGAACAGTCAAAGGTGCTGGGATTGCAGGAGGCAGAAAGGCTCACCTTTCGGTTCAGGACCAATCCAGATTGGCGAAAATTTATGCAAGGAGATCTGCGTCTATCTCTCGTCCTTTGGCTTTTGGTGGTAAAACTTGGGCATCGGTGGTTAGCACTCCCTCTGCTCCCTCTCTCTCTGGTGGTAAGACAAGTTTTGGTTCTGTCGTCGATGGTAAACCTACCCCTCCTATTGCAAAAGATCTGGAAAAAAGACTGGTCAGTATCGAGAATGGTCTTGTCAGTCTCACAAAACAAATTGATGGGTTGGCCAAGAGGTTAGATTTGCTTGTGCCGGTGGTTCCCCAGCCTGGTCACGGATGCCGGCTGCCAGTGGTCACCCCGCCACAGAATTCGGAAAGTGATGTGACATTGGATATGGACTTGAGTATGGCTGATGGCCATGAATCTGCCACAATTATGGACTCATCCACGTCCTCCCATGTTGTCAAGTTGGAAAATATGTTGGAGGGCCTCTCCAAATCTGTGTTGATCTTGTCCGCTCGTTTCGATAGTCTGGCTTTGGCTGGTGGTGTGAACTTCTAATCCCCCTCTCAATGAGTGAATTAGTATGGAGAGTTGCTACATGCAATGTTAGAGGAATGAACAACCCTGCGAAGCAGGGTGATGTCGTTCGTTGGCATAAGGACATGAACAATTCAATTTCAATTTTTACTAAAACTAAGTTAAAAAGTAAGATTTGGTCCTGGATCATTAACAAGTTTGATGGGATTTGGGTGTTTACTACTGGTTTGGATTCTGGGTATCTGGGTGCTGGTGTGGCGGTGGTTATGAACTCTTCTTTGGTGAGACATGTGTGCAAGGTGTCTGAAGTCCTGGGTTGGTTGTTGTCTATCAAGTTACTTTTCAAGAACAGGCTCTCTGTGTCAATTTTGGGACTGTACGCTGGTGCTTCTTCGGCGGTCCAGTTCTCTCAGGCAGGCGAAATCAACTCTATCATTGCAAAGGCTGTTAACGAGTCCTCCTTTGTTATCCTCGGTGGTGATTTTAATAAAGACGGCTCTCATAAGTGTGCAAGTTTCAAGAAGTGCCTTGATTTGGGATTGATTAACTTTTTGGTCAGGAGCCCGGCTGTGAAAATGCCCACTTGGGAGAACTCTAGGGGTGTCAAAAGAACGATTGATTACGTGTTTGTCTCTCCGAATCTGGTCAATGCGATGGTACATCGTAATGTTTCGGGTGTCAGTGAGCACTTTGACATGGATCATCAAGCTGTCTCAGTGTCTTTGGGTCTGGGTGGGCTTCTGGATATGCAATTGAGCTCTTTTCGCAAGCAAGCAAACAGAGACAGATGGAAGTTTGATTTCAAGGGTGCTGATGAGAGTAAATGGATCGATTTTAAGTGTGCCACATTGGCTAATGCAACAATGTTCTCAGATAAGTTTGCTGTTTCTGTGAGGTTTTTGGATTTGGATGCAATGTGGGATGTTGTTCGCAGAATAATGATTCTTTCGGCTAATGAAGTGTTCAAGAGAAAGTGGTTCAAGGAATTTGATGGTGTCTTTACCAAAGAGTCGTCAAGGTTCCACAAGTTGGAGCTTCTGGTTTCAAAAATTATTAAGGCATTTTGTGTGAGGTGTGCTGTGGATTTTGCTTCTCTCATGAGGTGTTGGGCTTCTCTGGACAGTGTCAAGGCTTTGGTCATTCAGGATCTGGTGGACTCTGGTGTGGAATCTGGTCGTGTTTGTTCTGCTCTTTTTGGTGTCAGGAAATCTTATCGAAAGTTCAAGCTCATTGAATCTCAGAGTGCTAAAGAAGCATGCATCAGATCTGCAATAAACAAGAGGATGGAAAGCTTTGAGATAAATAAAGGTCATACAATAAGAAGTGTGTTGGAGCGCCCGTTTCGTAAGATTGTGCTGGATTATTTGGTGGTTGATGACGAATTGATTTTGGAATCTGAGCAGGTCAAATCCAAGGTAGATGCGATCATGGAAGATTGGACTAGGAAGCGTCGGGTGGTCGATAATGTCTCGGATGATTGGCGCCTTTAATATTAGCCACTGGAGTATGTTTTTGATGAAGCTTTTTCTGGTGTCATGTGTTCGATTGGGTATGATGAGTTCCTTGAGATGATTTCTGATCTTCCGAAGGGTAAAGCGGCTGGTTTGTTGGGTATTTCAAATGAGCTTTGGAAACATTGTAATAGGTCAGTTTTGGATATGTTGTTGGTGCTCTTGAATTTTTGTTTGTCTAGTGAGTTAGTGCCCGGTCCTTGGAAGGAAGCATAGGTCTTGATGATTCCGAAACCTTATGAGTGGGAAGGTGTTTTAATGAACACACGTCCTATTGCCTTGATCAAAACAGCTCGCAAGGTTCTTTCCAAGATACTCTCGGACAGGATTTCTTTGGCGTGCAGTACTTTTAACGTGCTTCGAGGGGCTAATTTCTCAGTTTTGAAAAGTACAACAACCCAGTCCCCTATTTTTGCAATTGGTTCGGTGGTCAAAGATGCTTTAGAAAAAAACAGGGAGCTATGGCTGGTTCTGCAGGACATGCGAAAGACGTATGACTCAGTTGGCTGGGAGCATCTCAAGAAAAGTTTGGTCAGGATTAAGATATGTAGCAAATTTATTCGGTTTTTTGGTGATATTCATAGAGATCATACCAACTGAGTCATGACTGATTTTGGACTGACAAGCGATTACCGTGTGCACGATGGTTTGGACCAGGGAGAGGTCTTCTCTCCTCTTCTCTGGCGCATATTTTATGATCCTCTTTTGTGCGAAGTCAAAAGACAGGAGAGTGTATGTGGGTATAGGTTGAACTCTCACTTTGTTTCCAAGAATGGTCGTTCTGAATTCCAGGCTGGGTTTTCTTCTTTTTTTGCCGCTGGTGCTTTTGTTGATGATACGATTTGGGTTGGTAGCAGTCAGACGGCTACTCAACATATTCTTGATGTTGCTAGTGAATTTTTTTTTATCAATGACATTTCTATTAACAACAACAAAACGGTAGCCATTCCTATCAATAGCAGAGTCAGCAGTTTCTCCCTTTCTATCAGTGGTTCGCCCATTTCTATTGCCAAAAAGGGCGAATCTTACCAATATCTGGGCATTTTTCTGTCAACTGAGAGTCTTTCGAAGCCTAGCTTGGCTAAGGCGCATTCAAACGTTTGTTTTTTCACCAATCTGGTGTTAAGGAAGGCAGTCTCAGATAAGCAGTTTTTGTATTTGGTGTTGGCAGTTCTGCATCCGATAGTCAGCTATAGAACTCAGTTCAGTTTTATTTTTGTTGGCGTGTGCGGGAAGTGGGATGCTCTGATTCGTAAAGGTTTGAAGCTCAAGTCTGGTTTGCCACTCAATTTCTCCAATGATGTGGTTTACCACCCTTCGTTTTATGGTTTGAAGTCATTTTCTCAAGTTCAATCTGAAAGCAAAATCGCTTCCCTTGTCAGTTTTGCAAACTCTGGTGGTATCTTGAGTTGTTTGTTTTCTCACAGGTCTCATGACTTGCAAGTTCTGTGTTGGCACCCTGTTTATCCATTGTGTTCTCCTGTTCGTATTTGTGTCAGTGCTTCTAATAACTTTCTGGCAGGCATGGTTTGTGTTCTTGTCAATTGCAATGTGTCTTTGGGTGGCTCTTTGATTAGTTTCTTTCGGTCTCATGGCGGAGTGCCTATGTCTGAAGTTCTGGGCGAGTCAAAGTTTCTCAAGTTTCTCCCTTTCCTTCAGCGGTATGGTATTGCCTTTGTGAATCAACTTCGTAACTGTCATGGTGCTGTCTATAATTGGTACACTTTCAAGCGGTAAAAGAAATTGGACCCCCGTGGCCCAGTTCCTGAGTGGTTCAAGCATTCTGTTTTGTTTCTCAATAGTGTGAAATCTTCTCGTGATCAGTCTCTAGTTTTGGGGGATGGTAGTCCTTCGAACATTCTTAAGTCTGGTGAATTTGTGTCTATTCATGATCGTCTCTTGGTGACCGGTGCTAGCAGCCTGTCAGTATATACGGATGGATCTCTTAGTGGTCTTGGCACGGTTGGCTGTAGAGCTGGTGCTGCTGTTTTTTTTGAGGACATTGGTTTGGGTTTGGGCGTAAGGATATTGGGTTTGATGTCGTTTACTTTGGCAGAATTGCAGGCTGTTGCTTTAGCTTTGGAGTGTGTTCCCCCGTTGAGCTCTGTTTGTTTGTTCTCAGATAGTCAATCGGCGTTGGATGCTTGCAGGTCGGAGTTGGATCTAGTGTGTCCCAATTTTTATAATCAGTGTTGGGTCGAATGTCGTCATATTGTCAATGTAATTCACAGTAAGAAGTTAAGGGTTAGCTTTCGCAAGGTGAAAAGTCATTCTGGTGTTTCGGGAAATGAGCGTGCTGATGTGATTGCTGGTGCCGCTTCTCTCTCCAATTGGTATCTTCCCCCTCGCTTGAGTGAGCACTTCTTGGCAGCTGATGGTGATGTTGTTTCTGGAAATTCAAGGCATTTTGTTCGTGATATTTATCATTTTATTTGTCGTGCGCAGTGGGAGGTTGGTTCTGGTTCTGGGGTTTTGGTTGGCAGCTTGTCTTCTGAGGTTGATTGGTCCCGTTTGTCATTGGTGTGGCATCCTAATTTGCACATGGCTGCAGGATTCACCAGCAGATATTCATCCAGTGTGTGTACTTATTTTATGAAGTCTTTGCACCATCGGCTGCCGGTTGCTGTTCAGAAGCGCCTCTATGATAAACGTTATCCTAGTGTGTTGTGCTTGTATTGTGGTGAGGTGGAGGTGTCAGATCATGTGTTCTCTTGCAAGGTTGACGAGTCTGTTTGGCGCCAGTTGTTGAATTCTCATGTAGGGTCCTGGAAGGCGCTTTCTGGCTCCTTTCACTCCTTTTCGGGTATATTGCAGCTGTTGTCATCCAGTGTTTCTGATTCCTCTGTGTCTATGGCTCTTTTTAAGGGCTTTATTTTCAATGGATGGTTTAGCAAGGCTGTTTCCATCTTTCATGACCCCAAGATTGCTGTTTTGGAGATTGTCAAGTTTGTGCGCTCTCTTGGTCTTGCTTTCAGGAAGGATGTCTAGTCAATTCGTGCTAAGCATTGTGCGTATATGGAAAAGAATGGACTGATCCCACTAGATGGTTCAGCCGTCGTCTCGGTTCATGGTTTGGCTTTGAGGTTCTCTGCAGGGGTGGTTAGGTTACTTGGCATTACTAGTGCTTTAGGTGTTCATTTTGGTTTTCGCAAGACTTGCTTGTTCTTTTCAGGTATAGGTGAATTAGTGTCAGTTCATATAGCTGCGTAGTGTTGTTCTGATCGGCCCGAGTGGCTGGTCACATGTAGAAAGTGCATAATTCACGCCTAGTTTAGATCAATTCCATGATGTATAGTGCTAGGTAGTATTTGGACCTCACTCGTTAAGCAATTAATAAAAAAAATAACAACTCTTTTGTCATGAACTTGAAAGCAGCTTCAAGTAGTAGTATTTTTAAAAAAAAAGCACTTAAAAGTGCTTTTTATGATTCTGTTAATAGTTTTTTCTCTCAAAAAAAAAAGTTGTTCTTGAAAATATTAAACACTCTGGTAATAAAAAAAATATATCTTTGGTTAAGTCTAAATTAAGCAATAGTGTGTATTTAAATATAGACAGTATATTTAGTAATGATAATAATAATAATATAACTAATATTAATAATGGGTTTTTTTTGGGTTTGACTGCAATTACTTCTAAAACAAAAAAGGTGATTACTGGTTTGGATTGTGGTTCCCCTTTCAGTTCTTTCAGTTTTAACATGAATAAGAAAATTGGGCCTCTTTTACCTCCTCTCAATATTTTTTTAAACAGAAAATAAATGAATTTTAAAGTAATAAAAACTTAAGTAGAAGTATTTGTTGAAAAATTATTTGCCTTAAACATTAATTTCTTGGCTGTAGAAAAAAAATTGGCAATAATAAAGACTCAGTTTATCAGAAAAATTTTTTTATTAGTCAATGGTTTTGAGAAGGGCCACTATTCTCTTAAAATTTAAAGGAATCATTCAATTAATATTTACTTCAGAGAAAAACATAAATAAAGCCACATTATTGGCTAAAAATAAAAGTATCAAAATAAATGGTAATCTTAAAAGACAAGAGATCAGATTGAATTAGACTGTGATTATTAAGGAAATTCTTATAAATATGTTTAAAAAAATGATTATTGCTATTGTTGCCAAGTTCAGTCAGATTGTGTTAATTAAAATCCAACTAGTTAGAATATGGTAAAAAACTGTGATAGAATTCACTAAATTAAATCAGACTAAACAGTTTATTTCTAAATAGTTATTTCTGATTAAGAAAGATTCAGTACATATGGCTATGGCTGTAAGGAATTACAATACTTGAACATTTAAGGATTAATTCAAAACACTTTTGTTTATGCTGCCTATAAGAACAACAGCTTATGATTTTGGCACTCTTTTGGAAGAAGCTGGTAAAAAAATCTGCATAATTAATTGTTTACTGAAAACTGATAATCGGATTTGCTGTGCCATTGTTGGTTTTGGATCAGAAAAAGAACTTGAATCTGTATTTTGCATAGAACCAATTTTTGGCAGTACAAAGCTTTCTTGAACTAGAATAGATTTAGTTTAGTATAAGAAATATGAAAAATTTGGCCACTTGGCTTTGGAATGTAATACACCAAATGCATCTATCTCTGTGCTTTCAAAAATATTTAAAAAAAGTCTGTTTTTGATACAATTCACCTCCAATTGGCCAAATTATATGTTAAAAAAAACATATTAATTTCTTGTTCTGTTGTCTTTGATGACAAATTATGGGTTTAGATAGTTTTAACAGCTTTTTTATCTCATGAATTGTTTACTAATTCTGGTTCTAATTTCCTTCTATCTGGTGTTTTAGATTCTAGTGGTTATTACTTTCCCATTTTTATTGATACTTTTACTTTGAACACTTATTTGGCATTCTTAAAATGCTCTTTAGAGCTCTTGGCAGATCAAGTTTCCAGCATAGTATACAAACTCAGTGACATGAAATTGGTATCTTTAGCTTTTTTTTCTTTCTCTTATGTTTTGGATATCTTAGTAACTGCTGATTTGGATTTAGCTTCAGATATGATTTTGAATAGTTCTAAGATAATGTTTCTGCTTCTTTTTCCAGTTGATTTTAAAGTTTTAGTTTTAGATTTGAGCAGTTCAAAAATCTTGACTATCAAGGTATGCAGTTTGAAAATAAAATTAGTGGTCCTTAAAGTCTCTGTTGGTTCAGTTTTGGTGAAGTTAAATTAGTTGTGTGCTGGCTTAGATTTACTGGTGGCTCTTTTATCTCAATAAATAAGTCAATTTGGAAAATTGCTACATACAATATTTATGATATTAATATACTGGCTAAGCAAAAAAATGTTGTATGCTAACACAAAGGCTTAGTTAATATGATTTTTATTGTTACAGAAACAAAGTTGAAATTTAATATTAGACTATAGATTATAAACAAATTTGATGGAGTGCAAATTTTTATATTTGGTTTAAAAAAAGGTTTTTTTGGTGCCGAAATGGTTTTAATCATTAATAATTCTTTGGCTTATTATGTATTTAAGATAAAAAAAATTCCCAGTCAAGTTATTTTAGTTAGACTATTATTCAAAAAAAAGCTATCTGTTACAATTTTGGATTTGTATGCTGGTGTTTTTACTGAGACTAAATTTGGTCAGATGTTTGAGGTCAATTTTTTTATAGTCAAAACAGTTGTTTTTAGTATTTTTATGATATTAGACAGAGATTTCAATGAAAATAATTTAAGGAAGAATGCAAGTTTCAGATTTTGTGCAGATTTGGGTTTAATCAATTCATTTTGTGAGCATTCTTTGGTTAAAGCTCCTATTTGGGGCAATTTTAGAGATATTAAGAAAACTATTGATTATATTCTTGTTAGTAATAACTTGTTTTTAATAATTATTGAGTGTGAGATGAGTTCTATATCAAATTTTTTCAATATTAATCACAAAGCTGTTTTAGTCTCAGTTGGTCTGAGTGATTTCTTAAATGTTGGTTTGAATCACATATGTAAGGATGCTAATTGGAACTGTTAAAGATTCAAAATTAAAGATACAAGTAATAACAAATAGTTATGATTTAAAAAATTTTCTCACACTAATATGTTAACAACTTTGGGTAAATTTGTGAATACAAAAAAACTTGGTAGTTTAGATTCTATGTGAAAGATTTTGCAAGAGATAATAATAAATTTAGTAGATTCAATCTTTTTTAAACAATAATTTAATGTCTTTGATTGTTTAAAAAACAAACAATTCTCTAAATTTTACAAGCTTAAGTTGTTAGTTGCAAAAATAGTTAAAGCCTTAAGTTCAAATAATAGTTTAAAATTTGTTTATTTTGTTAAAGTATGGTTGACTTTTGACAGTAAGAAAACTATTATAATTGACAATATGGTCAGTAAAAAAACAAATTCCACAGACATTCTTAGACATTTGCCATTATGCAGAAAAAATTATTGTCAATTTAAGTATTGTGAATTAGAGTTGGCTAAAAGAGCATTAATTACCAAAGCTATTGACAAACACATAGAAAAATTTTGTTTGGGCAAAGATAATATAATTAAGAGCATTCTGGATTGTTTATTTTACAAGATAGTGCTAAATTACTTGGTAATTGGTAATGAGTTAATCTTGGATCCAAAAAAAATTAAACTCAAAGTTAACAAAATTATAGTTGATTAGATGGAAAAGCAAAAAGTGTTTGCTATGCAGTTTGATTTGTGGTCTCTTCAATATGCTCCTTTGAGCTATATGAAGGATAATGTTTTTTCTGGTATAATGAATGAAATCAGTTTAGATGATTTGGTTTTAAATGTTAGAAACTTACTTGTTAACAAGACTGCTAATATCTTAGACATCTTAAATGAACTCTGAAAGCACTGTAATGACTCTGTATTAGCATGTTTTTTGGATTTGCTAAACACATGTATATTAAGTAAAAACGTTTTTCAATTCTAAAAAAATGCTTGGATTTCAATAATCTTTAAGCCTTATAAATGAAATAAAGTCTTTATGAACACATAACCAATTGTATTTATCAAAACAGTAAGAAAGATTTTGTTCAAGATTTTATCTGATCATATTTTTTCAACTTGCAGCAAATTTAATGTTCTCTGTAATGATTATTTTTTGGTTTTAAAGAGCACATTAACTCAATCTCCTGTGTTTATTGTTAGTTTTATTGTGAAAAATGTGTTGAAAAAGAGCTGAAAACTGTGGTTGGTTTTGCAGAATATACAGAAGGCATATAATTTAGTAAAATAACATCATTTGAAAGCTTATTTAGATTATATTAAAATGTGTAGCAAATTTATCAGATTTTTTAAAAATATTTATTTGAACAGAACAAACAGAGTAATGATGAATTTTGGCCTAACTGATGACTATAAAATACATGATAAGCTTGACCAAGATGAAATTTTTTTACCACTTTTTTGGTGTATCTTTTATGACCTATTTTTGTGTAAAGTCAAAAAGCAGAAGCATTTGTGTGAATACAGAATTGATTCTAAACTTCTGATAAGATTTAGTAGAATGAAAGCTTAGTCCAGTTTAACTACTTATCTAGTAGCTAAGGCTTTTGTGAACAACACCATCTGGATTAATAGCAGCCAGATTGCTATACAACATATTTTAAACATAGCAAGTGAGTTTTTTGTACTCAATAATATTTTTATAAACAATAAAAAAATTGTTGTCATTCCTATTAATCAAAGAGTTAAGGACACTTTTTTACTTATTAATAGCTTATTAATAGCAATTGCTAAGAAAAACAAAGCTTACTGCTATCTCAACATATTTTTATTAATAGAAAAACTTTCAAAGCTTAGTCTATTTAAAGCCAATTTAGATGTTTATTTTTTTTTAAATGTGGTTTTGCACAAAGTGGTGTCTAATAAACAATTTTGCAATCTGGTTTTCATAGTGTTACAATCTATTATTTGTTACAGAATGCAATTTAGTTATATTTTTAATGTTGTATATGTTAAATAAGATGCTATTATTAGGAAATATCTTAAGATTAAAGCTGGTTTTTTACATAATTTTCTTATGAATGTTTTGTTACATCCATTTTTCTATGCATAAAAATTTTTAGCCAAGTTCAAGCTAAGAGTAAATTGTCTTTTGTTATAAGTTTTGCAAATGTTTTAGGTGTCTTTGATTGATTTTTTGTCTACTATTATTTAGATTTACAAATTTTTAGTTGACTGTCAATTCATCTTTTGCATTATTTTGTTAAATTGAAAATCAGTTTTAAGAATAATTTTTTAGCTGAAATTATAAAAATTTTTTTGTTTTGTGGCTTATTTTTTTTCAATGCTCTGTCAAACACATTTTACTTTACTGATAGTATGCTGATTTCTAACATTCTTGGGAATATTGATTTCTTTTAGGTTGTTCATTCATTGAAATATTATGATATAGCTTTTGTAAAGCAGTTACTAAACAAGAATGGAGTTTGTTTTGACTGAAAGTGCTTTAAACATTGAAAAAGTCTGAATTCATGAAGACCAATTCTAAACTAGTTTGGTTTTGTCATCAAATTTTTGAAGAACAAATTAATTGCAACCAGTATTATGTTTCAATCTTCTGGTAGTCATATTCTTAACTTTGATATTGCTATTTGGGTTTATAATGCTAAACAGATGTTACTAAAATTTGGTTTGACATATATATTGATGGATTTGTGAAAAATTTTGGAACAACTTCTGCTGTTGAAAGTGCTACTGTATTTTTTTCTAACATTGATTTTGGTTTTAGAGTTAAAATCCATAATATTATGTTGTCAACTTTGGTTAAACTAAAAGCTATTTTATTGGCACTAGCTTATGTTTCTGTTAGATGTAATATAGTAGTTTATTTAGACAGTCAAGCTGCTATTTGTGCATGTATTAATGAATCTAAACTGGTTTGACCAGATTTCAAAAAGAGTTTGTAAATAAAACATTGTCAAATAGTAAATTTGATTTATAAAAAGAGACTTATGATGTTCTGGATTAAGATCAAGGATTACACTAACATTGTAGAAAATAAATATGCTAATGCTCTTGCCTCTAATACTTGTTTTTCTAATTTAGTTCTCTCCATATTTGTACATAAGTTTTATGTGCTGTCAGGCAATTTAGTACTTTTCTGCAACATTTGTTACTATATTAGAGATTTTTTTAAAACTTTGTGTTGTGCAAAATAGAAAAGTGAATCAGATTCTAGGATAAAAAATAATTACAATATTTTTAAGATAAATTAGAAGAGAACTGTTAAGATTTGGCATTTCGATAAGAACATGGTATTTGATTTCACAAACCACTTTTTAGCTTTTTTGTAAACTTATTTTATGAAAATCATACATGGATATTTACTGATGGCTGTCTAAAAATACCTATATAGTGCTTTATATTTGAGTGTAAAATGTGTAGTTTGTGACAAAATTGACACTTCCAATCATGCTTTTGAATGTATTTATGACAACATTGCTTGTAATAATATTTTATTTAAGTTTAAACAAAGATGGAAGTCTATACTTGGTGTTGTTGGATTATCTTCTAACATTATCTGAGATCTGTTTTATTGTAAAGTAAATATTGGTTTGTATTCTATTTTAGTTAAGGGTTTTGTGTTCAATAACTAGTATTATAAATCTATGACAATTTTTGGTGATTTAAAACTAGTTGATGCTTAGATTGTGACATTTGTAAGAAAACTAGTATTGTTCTATAAATTTGAAATATAATGCTGTAGATTCAAATACAGAGCTAATATGAAAAAAAAGATTTGATATCTGCTAATAGTAGTGTTTTCTCTTTTGACATTTATGGTATAAGTAATTTAAGTAATAGAGTGATTGCACTACTTAGTATTGATAAAATTTGAGACATATATTTTGGTTTGTACTGTGATTATCTATTTTTTTCAGGCTTAAATAGTAAGTTAATAATGATAACTAACATGTAATGTAGTCTTGATCAGCCTAAATAACTAGTTATATATAGCAAATGCATAAATTACATTTAGTTTACAATACATATATATTGTATATTTCTAAATAGTAATTGAACTATACTTGTAAAGTCATTGTTTTTTATAGAAAAACATACAAAAAAATAGTAAAAAAAACAGATAGACCAATAAAAAAATAGTAATTAACATGTAAACATATTGCTCAACAATATAAAGCATTGTCAGGAATCATAGCACATTGCTCAGCAATATAGAGCATTATCAAAAAATTATGGCATATTGCTTAGCAATATAGAGCAATATTAAAAAATTAGGACATATTGCTCAGCAATATGAGTATTACTTGAGAAATTATAGCATATTGCTTAGAAATGTGAATAATCTTATAGAACTCAAATTATGTATATATAACAAGAGCATTAGAAGCAGAAAAGAGAAAATTCCAGCTAAAATTAATACCAAGATTCTCCAGTTTAACAACATTATAATTAAAATCATCAATATCAATAAAAAATTATTTACTATTTAAATCATTCTTCTATTATTAACACTTTATGTTGATAGTATTTGATACTTAATTATACTGAAACAATAGCTTTTAATCATGGTTATTGATAGAATATTAACTTTTCTTGCCTTGGCTTATTTTCTTCATTTTATTTTTTTATTTTTTTTTATTTTTTATTTATTTTTTTTTTCCTTTTTTGTTGTGTATTTACTAAATTGATTAAAAAGATTTAATATATGGAGGTACTAATGTCAAGATATAGTACTGGTAAAATATCTAAAAATAAGGGTAGACACTCAGATTTGAGGATAGCTTACCAGGAAATTGCTGACTACTATGCTGAGAAAAAAATTGATAGAATTGTGATTCTGGAAAGCAATAGATAAAACAATACTTAAATTTCTGTCTATTATACAAAAGACTCAACCAAAATCTTCAGATAAATACCAATCATATCAACTATTGAGCACCAAGTTATGAATTTGTTATTTGATTTGAGACCCCAAATAATTACTTGTAATACTATAATAATAATAAAAAATTAAAGAAAAAGTGTTTATTTTCTTAAAATTTAATAAAATAATATATATAATCTTTATATTTAAATTAAAAATAATAAAAACTACAAACTTAATAAATAATAATAACATAATAGTAAATATTAATTTCAAAAAACTAATAAAAAATTATATAAATTAAGCTATAATAATCAAAAAAATCTTAATAAAAACATTAATAAAGATTGTATATATTGTATTAACTAAATATAAAATAATTAATTAATTAAAATACAATAGTAAAACTTTAATAAAAGATATTAATAGAATTTAATAATTAAGATTAAGTAATCTGTTTTTATTAAAAAAAATACAATTTAAATAACTAAAACTAATATTAACAAATTATTATAAAATTTTAAAAATACACATAAAATTATGCTTTATATAATTACAAAAAAAAATTTTTTCTCTTGTTGATCCCCTGACTATAATAAGAGCAATATTTTATAGAAGTTTTAATTAATTCTATTCCTTTCTCCCCTTGTTTTTTTTCTAATTATTTCTTCTGATTTTCTTTCTTTTGTTGTAATAGAACTGATAGGCTTCTCTGCTGGTGGTTCTAGTTTTGTTTTGGCTGGGTTGGAGATCCAGTCTAATAATAATAAAAAAGTATGTGTTAAAAATATGTACTCTTGTGACTCTTTGTACAAAAAATCTAAAAATTCCAGTATACCTAGTGGTGTGGTAGATTTGTTGGCTGGTTCTGTTCCTGACAACATTTTAAAAACTGGTGATTTGAAGTGCAAGGTGTCTTGAAATAGTGAAGTAGAGAGTGAGAATGCTAGTGTTAGTAAGGTGTCTAACTTAGAAAACATGGCCAATTTGGTGACAGAGGAAATGAGTTATGTGAGTTCCGACAATTCCAAAGCTAATGATATGGTGGATGATATGACTCTAAGAAAGACATAAATAAGGACATATGTTCTAAGACAACCACTGAAGAAGCCTTTTTTTAATAATATAAGTGACATTGATAATGTTTTGGAGCTCCAGTCTCTCAAGTTTTGAGGTTTCAATCAGCTGCTGAGTACTAAGTCACATGTTCTGAAAAAAAGGAGCTTTAAGCCAGTAAAATCATTTGTATTAGATGTTAAGTTGTCTGCTGTGCCTGGAAAAACAAATAGTAATAAGTTGATTGCAATTAAAAAAATTTTCTATCAAATTGATGGTTTTGGGGGGGCATTAATTCCTTCAAAATTTCCAAGGATCATCAGAGCTTTATTTACATCTGAGTTTAGTATGAAAAAGGCAAAGGAATTGGCAATCTGTGAGAAAATTATTGTCAATAATGATCTGAGAAAAGTAAACAACCATTCAAATCAGGAGGTGATTGTCAAAGAGATTCCAGTAAATCTCTCTAAATTGGTGATTGAGTCAGTGTTCTGTAAATTTGGTCAGATAATTTTAATTAGGATGCAACTGATTGGGCTTTGGCAAAAAACTTTTGTGAAATTTGAGTCTTCAGATATGGCTAGCTTAATTGCTTCTAAATAGTCAGTTCTTGTAAATAAAAATTCTGTTCATGTTGCATTAGCATTAAATAATAAAGAGTTATGGGTGGCCAGAGATCATTATTAGACTTTGTTGTACACACTTCTAATTGGCACTACAGCTCATAATTTGTCAAGTTTAGTGAATTTTTATGGTGAGAAAACTTGTTTTATTGGCTGTAATCTTGGTTCATATGCTTGTGATAGATGTGCAGTAGTTTGTTTTGATAATGAGGCATCCAAATTGGCTGCTATTGGTTCTGTTCCAGTTTATAAGGGTGTGAATTTGCAATGAGCAGGTCTTTCTTTGGCCTGTTATGCCAAGTGTAAACATTTTGGTCATATTTCTGATGTGTGTTCAGTTGGTGAAAATTCTGGAATTTGTGGTAAACGGGTGGTGTCTTTTTGGAATCAGGTCTGTTTGGCTATTATTTATAAGAAAAAACAGGCTCCAATTGCCTGCTCAATGTCTTTTGGTGGAAAAACTTGGGCTCAGATTATTGATAGCTCTCTTTTTTATGTGGTCTTATTAGTTTTTTTTGGTGCAGATTTGTTTTTAAGCACAAAACCTTTGGTGTCATCTTCCAATCCTTTTGATGATTCTGGTTTAGCCAACTGTTTGGCTTCTTTGGAGCACTCCTTGGAGCTTTTGTCAGATCAGGTTTCAAATATTTTAAAAAAATTGAGTCTTGTAAATTTGATGCCAGTGTCATTGCCATCTTGTGCTTTTTTCCCTTTTGTTGCTTCTCCCTTGGATTCAGCTTTGAATTCAGATATGGCTGTAGATAGTGTGGTGGTGCTTTCTTCTCCTTCTTTCCTATTGGTCAATAATACTACTCCTGAACTAAGTCTGAGCAGTTCAAAGGTGTTTACCACCAAGATAGATGGTTTGGAATCAAAGATAATGGCTCTGGAGATTTTGGTCAGTTCAGTTTTGGTGAGATTGAACTCTCTGTGTTTTGGTTTGGGTTCGTTAGCTCTTCATCCATCTTAATGATCAGTCTAGTTTAGAAAATTGCTATTTGCAATGTTCAGGGTATGAATAATTCTACAAAACAGGAGGATATTGTTCATTAGCACAGGGATATGGGCAATTTGATTTCAATTATTACTGAGACCAAATTATGGAATAAGATTCATCCATAGATTGCTAATAAATTTGATGATATCCAGATTTTTACTTTTGATGTAGATTCTGATAACTTAGGTTCTAAGGTTGCCATTATTATAGACATTTCTCTGGCTCATCATGTGTGTAAAATTTCTGAGATTCCTGGTTGGGTTCTTTCTGTCAAGCTACTTTTCAAAAACAAACTTTCTGTTTTAATTTTGGGGCTTTATGCTGGTGCTTCTTTGTTAGTTCAGTTCTCCCAAGCTGATGAGATCAACTTTATGATTGCTAAAGCTGTGAATGAATCTTTTTTTGTTGTTTTGGGTGGTGACTTCAATGAAAATAGTTCTCATAAGTGTACTAGTTTCAAAAAATGCCTAGATCTTGATTTGGTTAACTCCTTTGGTAAAAGTTTCTTTGTTAAGACTTCTATTTGGGCCAACTCTTGTTGTGTGACTAAAACAATCAACTTTCTGTTCATTTCCTCAAACTTGGTTAATGCTGTGGTGGATCACAATGTGTGTGATGTTGGAGAATTCTTTGATACTGATTATTGGGCTGTTTTTATGTCTGTGAGTTTGGGTAAACTTTTGAATGTACAGTTGAATTTTCTTTGCAAGCAAGCAAATAGGAATCAGTGGAAGTTTGATATCAAGGGTGCTAATGTTAATAAGTAAGAAAATTTTAAAAACACCATATTGGCCAATGCTGGGATGTTCTTTAATGAGTTTGCTGCCACTATTGAGCTCTCGGACTTGGATGCCATGTGAGATGTTTTACATAGAATAATGACTTTTTCAGCAAATAAGATATTTAGGAAGAAATGGCTCAAAGATTTTGACAGTGTGTTCACTAAAGTTTCTTCGAAGTTTCACAGGTTGGAGCTTTTGGTTTTGAAAATTATTAAGGCCTCTTGTGAGGAAAGTGGTGTCAGTTTTGTCTTCCTTATAAAGTGCTGGGACTCTCTGAACTGTATTAAGGCCTCAGTTGTTTAGGATTTTATTAACTCTGATGCAAACTCTAATCATGTTTATTTTGCTCTCTCTGGCATAAGAAAATTATATTGTGCGTCCAAGCTTGCTGAATCTCTGGCAGCTAAGAAAGCAAACATTAGATCTGCTATAGATAGGAGGATAGAAAGCTTTGAGATGAATAAGAGTCATATTATTAGGAGTGTTCTGGAGTGTCCTTTCCGTAAAGCAGTTCTGGACCATCTGGTTGTTGATAACAAACTTATTTTGGAGCCCAATTCAGTTAAATCTAAGGTGGACATTATTATGGAAGGATAGACCAGGAAGTGTGGTGTGGTTGCTAATGTCTCTAATGTTTGGTTTTGTCAATATTGGCCATTAGATTATGTTTTTGATGAGGCCTTTTCTGGTGTAATGCATTCAATTGAGTTTAGTGAGTTGCTTGATGTGGTTTCTAATCTGCCTGATGGCAAAGCTGCTGGTCTTTTGGGTATCACAAACGAGCTTTAGAAACATTATGACAAGTCAATTTTGAATATGCTTTTAGTACTTTTGAACTTGTGTCTTTCTTACAAATTGGTGCTCAAATCTTGGAAGAAGGCTTGGGTCTCGATAATTCTTAAACCATATGAGTGGGAAGATGTTTTCATGAATACTCACCCTATTGCTTTGATTAAGACAGCTTGTAAGATCCTTTCCAAGATACTCTCTAATAAGATTTCTTTGGCATGCAGCACTTTTAGTGTTCTTTGTAGGGACAATTTTTCAGTTTTAAAAGGCATAATGACTCAGTCTCTTATTTTTGCAGTTGGTTTAGTAGTTAAAGATGCATTGAAAAAGAATCAGGAGCTCTGATTGGTCTTGCAGGATATGTGGAAAGCATATGATTCAGTCAATTGAGAACATCTTGAGAAAAGTTTGGTCAGGATCAAGATGTGCGGCAGGTTCATTTGGTTTTTCAGTGGTATTTATAGAGATCATACCAACAGGATGATGTCAGATTTTGGATTAACAGATGGTTATTGTGTACATGATAATTTGAACCAAAAGGAGGTCTTTTTTTCTCTTTTGTGGCATATATTTTATGATCTTCTGCTATGTGAAGTTAAGAGACAGGAAAGCATATGTAGTTATAGGTTAAGTTTCTATTTTATTTCAAGAAATAGTCATGCTGAGTCCCGGGCTGGGCTTTCTTCTTTTTTTGCTGCTGGCACTTTCATCGATGATACAATTTGGGTTGGCTGTAGTCAGGCAGTTATTCAACATATTTTTAATATTGCAAGTGAATTTTTTTGGATAAATGATATTTCTATTAATAACAACAAAACAGTGGCCATTCTCATCAATAGCAGAGTCAGCATTCCTTCTCTTTCCATCAGTGGCTCATCAATCTCCATTGCCAAAAAGAGTGAATCTCATTAATACTTGGGTATTTTTTTTTCAACTAAAGGTCTCTTAAAGCCTAGTTTGGCAAAGGCACATTCAGATGTTTGTTTTTTTACCAATCTGGTTTTGAAAAAAGCTGTTTCAGATAAGCAGTTCTTATATTTAGTATCAACAATTCTTCATCCTATAGTTAGTTATAGAATGCAATTCAGCTTTGTTCTCATTGGTATGTACAACAAGTAAGATGCTTTGATTTATAAGAGCTTGAAGTTCAAATCTGGCCTACCTCTTAATTTTCCTAGTGATATTATCCATCACCCTTCCTTTTATGGTTTGAAGTTTTTTGTTTAGATTCAGTCTGAGAGCAAGATAGCCTCTCTCATTAGTTTTGCAAATTCTGGTGACATCCTGAGTCATTTGTTCTCTTACAGATCTCATGACTTACAAGTTCTGTGCTGGCACCCTGTTCATCTGTTGAGTTTTTCTGTGCGTATTCATGTCAGTGCTTCTGATAACTTTCTGGCAGACATGATTCACATTCTTCTTGATTGCAATTTGTCTCTGAGTAGCTCTTTGGCCAATCTCTTTCAGTTCTGTGGTGGAATCTCTATGTCTGTTGTTCTGGGCGAGTTATAGTTTTTTAGGTTTTTTCCTTCTCTTCGATGATATAGTATTGCTTTTGTGAATCAACTTCATGATCATCATGGTTTTGTTTTTGATTGGTACACTTTCAAGTATTGGAGAAAATTGGATCTCCGTGGTCCTATTCTTGAGTGGTTCAAGCTTTTTGTTGTGTTTCTAAATAGTAGAAGTCTATCTTCTACTTGCCCTTCAGTTTTGTATAGTGTTGGTTCTTTGAATATTTTTGAATCTCATGATTTTGTTTCTGTTTGTGATTGTTTCTTGCAGGTTGGTGCTGACAGTTTGTCAGTATATACAGATGGGTTTCTTAGTAATCTGGGCTCAGTTGGCTGTAAAACTGACACTGCTGTCTTTTTCAAGAACATTAATTTGGATTTGAGTGTTGGTGTGTCAGGTTTAATATTGTCCACTTTGACAAAGTTGCAGGCTATTGCATTGGCTCTGGAAAGTGTCCCCTCTCTGTGCTTTGTTAATTTGTTTTCAGATAGTCAATCTGCTCTGAATGCTTGTAAGTCAGAATTGGGTCTGGTGTGTTTTGACTTTTATA
Organism: Geosiphon pyriformis; assembly: GCA_016748015.1. NCBI lineage: Eukaryota > Fungi > Glomeromycota > Glomeromycetes > Archaeosporales > Geosiphonaceae > Geosiphon > Geosiphon pyriformis. Next base: position 161,350 of record JAAOMT010000040.1, on the reverse strand, counting down.
ATTAGTGTTGGGCCAAATGTTGTCATATTGCCAATATTATTCACAGTAAAAATTTAAAAGTTAGCTGGCATAAGGTTAAAGGCCATTCTGGTGTTTCAGGAAATGAGTGCACTGATGCAATTGCTGGTGTTACTTCTCTTTCTAATTGGTATCTTCCTCTTTGCTTGGATGAACACTTTATAATAGCTGATAATGGTGTGGTTTCTGGCAATTCCAGACATTTTGTCCATGATATTTATTGTTTGGTTTGTTATGCATGCTGGAAGGTTGGTTCTGGTTCCAGATTTTTGGCAGGCAGTTTGCTTTCTGAGGTTGACTGGTTCCATTTATCTTTGGTTTGGCACTTTAACTTGCACATGGCTGCCAGTTTCACTAACAGACTCTTGGTGTTACCAGTAGAATTTTAGCTATTAATTAGCATGAAATTACCCTTATAATTCCTATAATTCATTAGTATATTAATATCATTTCAAATTATCATTTATTATCTAATCAATTATCACATATTACAATTCAATTAAAATAATCTAATTAGTATAACAGAAAGTAGGATGATCAAATTACACAATACCCTGAACTTTGTAACATTCAAAAATTCGCCGAAATTTACAGAAATTCGCCGAAATTATGAATAGTTCACCCAAATTAATCAATAATTCAGCGAAATAACTTGTAGTTCATCAAAATGTATCTTTGGTTCACCAAAATTTGAGCAAAAAGAAAAAGTGCAAGTTCATAGACTAGTACTACAACAAGTTGTATAAAAGAAGAGCTTTTCTCTTCTGGAAAATGTATTTTACTTTAGATTTATCACTTAGAACCATTCCTATACACACAAAAAGAAATAAATATCAAATAATTTGAAAAACCAAATTTTTTAATTATTGCACTTGGAAAATCTCCAAAACCCAACTAATATTTCGAAATTGATTAGCTACCAATTTCAGTAAACTGTTAGTGACTCCAGGCCTGGATAGAAAACGTTTCTCTTGACAAAATTCTATTTCTTTTACATTTTTTTTATTTTTATTTTTTTTTCTTATTACAATCATTAGGGTAGCCTACAGACAAGATTCCTGTAAAAGAGTTGACTTTCACAGCAAAGTAACTATACATTTTAGTGAGCTTCCAGATGAGCAATTCCTGGGAAAGAGTTGACATTTACTACAACATAACTATATAAAGTAACTGGTAAGAAATTGGCCATTCCACTTATAAGCCCAGCAGTTCAAATTATAGGAGATAATTTGAAGATAAATTCAGTTATTGGAGGTTCAACTACTTTCTGAAAACGTGAATTCACAGCAAATCAACATTACCAACATTTAAAAAAAGAGACCAAAAACCTCTGGTAACATTTGGTGCTCTCTCACGGAAATAACACAGCAACAACAAATTCAAAGTGGCGATCACACCAAACACAGCAACTCTAGAGTATTATCAGTCAATTTACACCCACTGCAAGCAAAGATTCAACATTCCAGACGGAATTGAAGTTGTAAAGAAATCAGTATACCAATATATTGAAAACTGCATCAACAATTATCTTTTTGGAAACTACAACATTTCAGAAGTTAGAAGCAACCTCTACAATAATTTAGTGCACTATTCACAATTGGAAACAGAAGACCTGAACAGTGAAACACTTGCTACCTACTTCCAAGAACTTAATTTTAACATTATTGAGTATTGTGAAGAAAAATACCCAGTACAGTCTAAATACTCTTTTGACTTTGAATCAGAGACAGAAACAAGCAACAAAGGCAAACAAAGATTGAAGCAATACTCAAGAACCACTCCAAACACTCCAACACTACAAAAAACAACTGCCAAACACTTGCAAACACCTGAACAAGGAACCAGTGTCAAATTACCACTTTCTATTACACTATTTCCAATTTCACTTGTTCAACCACAAACACCAAGTTCACCACTTAGCCGTTTCTCCAGACCAAAAGATTTTCAGTCATCTAGAAATCCTATTCAACAGCAGAAACCAATATTAACAAGTGCCAATATCATTGATTACTTACAGGAAAACGAAAGTAATCACTCAGAAAGCTTAGAAAGTAAAGAAACTGAATCAGAACCAGAAGAAATTACAGAAAACAAAGAAGAAATGGCAACTGCTTACATTGCAAAAATCCCAGAATTCACTGATGAAGACAATGATACCAGTCTTCAAGAATGGCTTGACAAGGTTCAAAAAGCAGGAGATGCAAATGGTTGGATTGCAGCAAAAATGCTCAAAGCAATTCCCTACTTTCTTCAAGGAACAGCAAGAGAATGGTTTGAAAATTTAGAAGAACCATTTGAAAACTGGCAAGCATTCAAAGATGCTTTTCTACAACAATTCACCGACAACAATACCTCTATTACTCTCAGAAACCACTTTTACAATATCAAACAAGAAACATCTGAATCTGTTATGACTTATCTTGGAAGATTTAACAAACTTCTCAGACAAATCTGACAATTAAAAACCAATGACTACTATTCTGATGCTCAAATTCTGGATTAGTTTATAGCAGAGTTAAAAGACAAACTGATTAAAAAAGTCCGTCCACATGCTCTAGCAGACTTAGCAACTGCTATTAGACATGCAAAGAGCTATGAAATGGCAATGGAAGAAGCAAATCACACCAAGCTTGTAAACCTTGCAATTGGAGAAACCAGCTCAGCAGCTGAAGAAAAGATAGACCAACTCACAAGAAAAGTTGAAAGCTATTTTATAAACCAACAACAACAGTAGCAACAACCACAAAGATATCAACTACCACAACAATGCAACCAAAACAATTTTGGATTACCATCCAACAACCAATCTCAAAATTGTCATTATTGTGGAATTCCAGGACACTGGAAACGAGATTGTAGGAAATTACAAAGAGACCAACAAAACAGGAGTAATCAATATTACTCTTCACCACAACAATCCTATTATTAATCTTTACCACCAACCTATTATTCACCAAGACCACAAAATCAAAACTACTATTCACTAGCTCCACAATCAATACAGCAACAATATCAGCAACCTTTACCAATTCAGCCATATCAGACACCACCCATTCAACAATATCAAGTACCAGCAAGAAGATTGGTTCAACATAACCAATTCACACCCCAAAATCAATTGCAGAATAACCACAACAGAATCAATCCAAATAACCAGTTAGTTCCCCGAAATTCGGGTCAGCAAAGACCCAATCACTATCACACTCAACCCAGTTATCTTACAATACCAAAGGAATCGAATTTTCAACAAACTGCACTTTCTGAAGATGAAGTTACAACACTAAGATCAAACCCTTCCAACCACACCATTCCACCAGCTCAAATTGCCCAAAATGCTAATCTGTTAGATATATTTCCATTTGAATTTGAAGCAAATGAATCACTATTTCTGCTTAGTAATGCAGCAGTCAATGAACAGAAAGCAATTACTGCTATGTACACAGAAGCTACAGTAGAAGGAAAACTCATTTGCTTAATTTTAGATAGTGGATCAGCTGGAAGTATTATCACTTACCAGCTGATACAACAACTCAAACAAAATGTAGACAGACCAGCTCAAACAGTTATTGTCACAGCTGATGGTATGAAGAAGACTCTAGTAGGAAAAATTGATGATTTCTCTTTTTCAATTAATGGAATTACCATTCCAGTTAAAGTTCTTGTTATGGATGCACCTCAATACCAAGCTCTAATCGGAAATGATTGGCTTCTCAAGGCCAATGCAAACCTGAACTGGAAAACTCAAGAACTTAAAATCTCATACCAAGAACAATATACCATAGTATCTGCAACCTGTGGTACCTTTAACAAATGATCAGAAAAAGCTCCAGTATTTGAATTTGAAGAGGAGAAAGAAATGCCACTTACTGAAACCTACATGGCTCTTGGATCAATATCCAATTGGGCTGAAGAAACCAAACAAGAGATTTTTGAAGAATCAAGGAGATAGAAGAAAGTTAAATATTCTACACCAGAACCACAGAAACAACCACCCTATATTCTACTCAAATGCAAAAATTGCAACAAAAAACTTTCATCAATGGGAGCATGTATTTCTTCAGAAGAGGAATATGAAACTCGTACCTGTTACTTTTGCAAAGCATGCCATAGAAAACGATTTGGATCTCCAAAAAAAAGTGGAAAATGAGACAACACATCTTGTCTTACATGTAGAGAAATGCTACCAGAAGAATGCAATTGGATTGATGTAGCAATGAGAGGAGGAGTATGTGATCAAACCTGTTAATATGCTCTATTAATTTCGAAAAAAGTCAGAAGAGGAACACCATTTGATGCAGCATACAACAGTGCTTTCAATAAACTTTACCACTATCCTCATGATGCTAAAATGATTTTTGACCTAGCAATGGCATTGATCAATGGAGCCACCCAAGAAGATGTCCACCAAATGAAAGAAGCTGAATATATTGAGTATACTATGAAATTAGCTGGATTTGATTATGAAGATGAAGTAGAAACCTACCACCAAATTGCAAGCCACACATATCTGACCAAAGAAGCTCAAATTCAATAATTAGAGCAAATGAACATTCAATTGTGTGAAGAATGTGTTATGTCTTGTGATAACCAATGGTGTTTAGAATGTTATGCTTTTAGCATTCCTCTGCCAGATGAGAATGATGAAAATGAAATCAAATTTGGAGTATCTGAACAAGTAGAAGAACTACCAACCACTCCCATCTATTTTCTTGAAAAGCAACCATCTCTACAACTTAAATATTTTGACAACCATGGCCAAGGAATCAGACCAAAAAAAGTACACGAAATTGATGCTGGATATGACTTGAGATACCCAGGAAAAGATACTTTAATTCTCCAACCAAAGTCTTTGACAAAAATCAATCTAAAAATTGCTCTCGAAATTCCACCAGAAACAATGGTTCAAATTGCCTCCAGATCATCATTGGCAAGCAAAGGAATCAATATTAGAGAAGGAGTTATAGATGCAGGATACACTGGAGACATTACCATCATGTTACAGAATAAGACAGACAAACCATTCAAAATTGAACATGCTGAAAAAATTGCTCAAGCAATTTACTTACCCTTAATCAACATTTCGGATTTACAATCAGTAAACAACAGAGAACAATTGGGAAAAAGTGAAAGAGGAACTCAAGGTTTTGGTTCAACTGGACGATTTACAGTCCCAATAAACATAGTTCTTAATACACAAAATGAATCTCACCAGATTCTTCAACTTCTCCAGCCAATTACCATTTTATCTTTTGAAGAACATCACAAAATTTACATTTGCTCAAAATCCACCACTACACAACAAATCTTTGAATCCAATGAACAAATCTGTTTGAAGCATGAAATATCAATTCCAAATGTTTATATTCCCAAAGGAATGAAAAAATTTTGAGTTACATTCTACAACCCCAATAATTACCCTATTGTTTTATTAAACAAATTAGAAATTGGAATCATACACAGCAATATCTTTCAAGATGAAAACCCTCAAATTGTCTCTAATTTCATCGAAATTGTAAAGCACACTCTACTCCCAAATCCAAATATCATTCCCACTACTGAAAACTACCACTTGTTGGAAGAAAAACTCTCTCGAATCAATATGGATCCCTTAGAACCTCAACAACAAAAACAATTGAAACAATTGATAGCTGAATTTGCAGATATATTTGCAAAAGACAACAATAACTTGGGAAAAACAGACATTGTTTAACATCAAATCCATACAGAAGATGCTCTACCAAAACATCAACAAGCTTATTGAGTGCCACCTGCCAGTCACCAATTCATCAGAGAAGAGGTCCAAAGAATGTTCAATAACGGATTGATTCAACCATTAAGAAGTTTTTGGGCCTCACCAGTAGTTTTAGTTAAAAAGAAAACGGAAAAATCAGATTCTGTGTTGATTAAGACAACTGAATAGTGTTATAATTGGAGATGCCTACCCTCTTCCAAGAATTGATGACATGCTAGATGCTCTAGGAAAAGCCAAGTTCTTTTCAACTCTAGACCTGGAAAGTGGATACTGACAAGTCGAAATGGATCCAAAAGATAGATCCAAAACAGCATTTACCACTCAAAGAGGAAATTATGAGTTTAATGTTATGCTTTTTGGACTCTGCAATGCACCAGCAACATTTCAGCAACTTATGGATGTTGTCTATGAAGAGCTCTTGTGGCAATCAATAGTTGTTTATCTTGATGATACTGATATATACTCACCAAGCTTTGAAGCCCATCTCATTTACCTGTGAGAAGTTTTTCAACAATTATGGAAAGCAGAATTAAAGTTAAATATTGAGAAATGTCACTTTGGAAAAACAAGCTTGATCTTTTTTGGACACATAGTTAGTAAAGATGGAATCAAACCAAATCCAGAAACAATCAGTGCTGTCAAAAACTTTCAAACCCCCAGAAATACTACAGAACTAAGAGGATTTGTGGAATTAGTCTCTTACTATTGAAAATTCATAAAAGGATTTTCAGAAATTGCCAAACCACTCAATTATCTTACCAACAAAAACGTACCATACAAATGGACTGAAAAACAACAAAAAGCTTTTGAAATTCTCAAAACAAAATTGACAACAGCCCCAGTTTTTGCTTACCCAGACTTCAACAAACGATTTCAATTAGCCACTGATGCTTCACACATAGCATTTGGTGCTATCTTATCACAATTAGATGAAAATGGCCAAGAACAAGTTATTGCCTATGCCAGCAGAACACTCAAGCCAACAGAACTCAAATATGGCTCAACTGAATTAGAAGCTGCTGCAATTATTTGGGCTCTTAAACATTTTCAACAATATCTGAAGAATGAAAAAGAATTTGACATAATAACGGACAACATTGGTCTCAAATGGCTCAATAAAAAGAAAACTAAACAAAGTGCCAAACAGTCTTGATGGAATAACTTCCTAGCAGACTACAGATATATTGTACACCACAAACTAGGAAAACTACATACCAATGTTGATAGCCTTTCAAGAATGAGACAAGATTAATACCAACAACAATTCCACCACAACTTACCAACTTACCAACAAAATAACCAAACAAAAATAGATCCCAGAAACTATAGCAATCTTAAAAATTATTTGGAGACTCTTACCATGCCAGAAAACTGGTCTCCAAGTGAAAAACACCACTTACAACACCAATCAAAACAATATTTCATACACCAGAACAAAATCTATTATAAAAATCACAGAAAACCAAACCAGCCACTCAAATTAGTACAAGAGAATGAAAAAAAAACAATTTTATACAACATGCACACAGATTCATCTTCAGCACACTTGGGAAAAGAGGGAACAATTCAAAGAACTCTTGAACATTATTTTTGGCCTCACATGCAAAAAGACATTCGACAATATATAGAATCTTGTAATAATTGTCAAAGAAGAGAAGGAACTCGCCCCACAGAACTTTTAAATCCAATCAAAGTTGGACAACCTTTTGACAGAGTTGGAATTGATCTAGTCGGACCATTACCTATCACAACCCAAGAAAATTGTTATATTGCAGTTGCAGTGAATTATCTTACCAAATGGCCTGAAGCTAGAGCTATCCAAAAAGCAGATGCAAAATCAATAGCAAATTTCATCTATAAAGACATTATCTGTAGACATGGATGCCCAATTGAACTCTTATCTGATCAAGGAACACATTTTGTGAACAACTTGATACAAGAAATTTGTGAATGGTTCAATGTCAAAAGACCTTTATTATCACCTTATCACCCTTAAACAAATAGACTTGTAGAACGTTTCAACAGAACATTGTGTGAATCTCTAACCAAAGTCTCAACAGACTTTGAGCAGGAATGGGATATCTTTATTCCATCAGTGTTACTAGCATACAGAACACTAAAACAAGATACTATGAAACATACACCATTTGATCTTACTTATGGAAGGACAGCAATATTACCAATTAATTTCACAGTGGAAACATATCTAGTGCAACCAATCAATGAAGAAAACTTTCAAGAGACACTCCAAAGAAGAGCCTACACTCTTCTTAGTACACTGGAAGAAAAAAGAAGAATAGCAGCAACTCATATTGAACATTTCCAAGCTTAACAAAAAGAAAGACATGACAACAAATTACCATCTATTATCAACAAATTTAAAGTTAGAAATAAAGTTCTCTTACACAGAACTAAGGCTGAAAAACAATGGAGTGAAAAATTTGAAAACAAATGGGATGAACCATTTTATATTTACGAAATTCTAGGCAATAGATCATACAAGTTAAGACTTGATAACAAAATATTAACAAAAGTTGCACATGGAGACAGATTGAAATACTATTATTCCAGAAACAATTCTGAACCATTAATTCCACAAATTGGTACACATTCCCCTTTAATTAATCCTAAAGATATTCCCCGAAATTTAGAACCAATAATTATAATAGAACAACAACCAAACTTGAACACTTAAATTTTACAATAATTCTTTAATAAAAACACAAAGACAAAAATAGTAAATAATTACAAAACACCCAAACCCAAAAACAAATAAAAACCCCATATCCAAAAATCATTTTTTTTATTCTCTCTTTTTATAATTAGTCAATTTTATCATAATTATTCCCCGAAATATTCAACAAATATCCCAAAAATTAATGTTAGCCTTGAAAACACTCCCTGACTTATCTATAATGATTAATAGAAGTCAAATTAATTACATTCAAAAAGAAACCACAGCCCCAGTAGCAAATTATTTACAGAACTATCATCCCTATAGAAGAAAAACAAGAAGTCACTCTGAGAATAGATTACCAAGACTTGTGAAGCAGACACTAGAAGAAAATCTTTTAATTGCCCCTATTGACATTTCACCAAATACTACAATACAACAAAAACTTCTACTACTTCTTAATGAACAGAACAATGAACACACCCCTATCTATAAATACTTTCAAATTGGAAAAACACTTTATGAACAAAAACTGGAACTTGAAGCAACAAATCTCACTTTTGAAGTTATACAAAAACAAATCCACAATGAATTCAAAACAGCAGCTGGACCAACAAACACTTGCTACAAACTTAGAGCAGCTCTTAGACTCTATGACTTGTTTAATACTTGTAAAAATGTTCTACAAAATCCAATACTGTAACCAATGAAAGTCCAATACATTGGCAAACTCACAGAACTGAAATTTCAACAATTTTCAGACCAGATTACTTCAATTATTTTAGATTACTATCTCAATATTACAGATAGTGCTTGGACTTCAATGGAACTCAGTCTTAAGGAGGAGATTATGTTACCAGTAGAATTTTAGCTATTAATTAGCATGAAATTACCCTTATAATTCCTATAATTCATTAGTATATTAATATCATTTCAAATTATCATTTATTATCTAATCAATTATCACATATTACGATTCAATTAAAATAATCTAATTAGTATAACAGAAAGTAGGATGATCAAATTACACAATACCCTGAACTTTGTAACATTCAAAAATTCGCCGAAATTTACAGAAATTTGCCGAAATTATGAATAGTTCACCCAAATTAATCAATAGTTCAGCGAAATAACTTGTAGTTTATCAAAATGTATCTTTAGTTCACCGAAATTTGAGCAAAAAGAAAAAGTGCAAGTTCATAGACTAGTACTACAACAAGTTGTATAAAAGAA
>JAAOMT010000040.1:37703-151506 GCA_016748015.1 Geosiphon pyriformis | reverse complement strand
ACCAATTTCAGTAAACTGTTAGTGACTCCAGGCCTGGATAGAAAACGTTTCTCTTGACAAAATTCTATTTCTTTTATTTTTTTTTTTTTTTTTTTTTTTTCTTATTACAATCATTAGAGTAGCCTACAGACAAGATTCCTGTAGAAGAGTTGACTTTCACAGCAAAATAACTATACATTTTAGTGAGCTTTCAGATGAGCAATTCCTGGGAAAGAGTTGACATTTACTACAACGTAACTACATAAAGTAACTGGCAAGGAATTGGCCATTCCACTTATAAGCCCAGCAGTTCAAATTATAGGAGATAATTTGAAGATAAATTCAGTTATTGGAGGTTCAACTACTTCCTAAAAACGTGAATTCACAGCAAATCAACATTACCAACATTTAAGAAAAGAGACCAAAAACCTCCAGTAACATCAGCTAATGCATGCACTTATTTCATGAAGACTTTATACCACCAGCTGCCAGTTGCCATTTGGAAGCGCCTTTATAATAGATTATATCCTAGTGTGTTGTGCTTATATTGTGACAATATAGAAGCTTCAGATCATGTGTTTGCTTGTAAGATTGATAATTCTGTTCAACATCAGTTGTTGGAATTCCATGTGGACTCTTGGAAGGTGGTTTCTGGTTTCTCTTATTCTTCTTTAAATATACTTCAACTGTTGTTTTCATGTTTTTCTGATTCCTCTTTGTCCATAGTGCTCTTTAAGAGTTTTGTTTTTAATAATTGGTTTTGTGAAGCAGTCACTGTTTTTTATAATCCCAAGATTGCTGGTTTGGAGATTGTTAAATTTGTGCACTCTCTTAGTCTTGCTTTTAGAAGTGATGTCTGGTCAGTTTGTGTCAAACATCATGCTTACATAGAGAAGAATGAGTTAATTCTCGATGGTTTGGTTCTTGTCTTAGTTTTTGGTTTGGCTTCAGAGTTGTCAATTAGGGTGGTCAAATTGTTTGGTATTGCTGATGCTTTTGGTGTTTATTTTGGCTTTCGCAAATCTTGTTTATTTTTCTTTGGTGTAAATAACTCAGTTTCAGTTCACATAGTGGCGTAATGTTGTTCTGATTAGCCCAAGTGGCTAGTTATGTGTGGAAAATACATAATTTATGCCTAGTTTAGATTATTTCTTTGATATATAGCACTAGGTAGTGTTTGGATTTTACTTGTTAAGCTAATAAAAAAAAAATTTATGCTTTATATTTTGCCAATAATTTATAAAACTCTTTAAAATTAATTAATAAAAAAACATATATAATTAATTATTATTTAATTATTTATATATATACAAAATATATAACTGTTTGTTTTAAGTTTAGAAATAATTTAATAATAAATTTAATTATTATTTTAATCTTTAGAAAATTCAATTTAAAATAGATAAAATTATTATTTTTTGTTTAGTATATAAAAATTTTGGTCATGTTTTATCAGTATATAATTTTAATATCTTATTAATTTTTAGATTTAAAATTAAAAAACTTTTTTTTTTTATTATGCATTTTACGAGTGAAGCCCAACTGCTGCCTAGTATACAGAGCCAAACTAAGAGGCCCAGACTAAATGCAGCTCACGCACTTACTATATGTGGCTAGCCACTCAGGCCAAACAAGGCAATACTACATATCTATAATGACATGAGAACTAAAATCCAAACCAGAAAAGAAAAGTTTAGGCCTATGACAGCCAAAGCTAACAGAAAAAGAACCCAAAACACCAAGTATCTGAATTATGCCATTAGACAACACAGATGTCTTACAACATGACAAACCTGATAACACCCCATCATCCTTAACTGAACCAGTTTTTTCCATGCTTACCCTATAACTAGATCTTACCAGCCAGACCCTACTACAGTCTAGCTTAACAATACTCCTTATAAAATTGACAACAACACCAACAGCCATCTTCCTAACTTCAAAAATCTCAACAGCTTTTAAGCACCAATCACTTATGACAAATCTCTTACACAGAGCCAAATACAAGCCAACATCCAAGAAACAATGACTAAAAAACTGCAGAACAGCAGAAGAGAACAAGACATAAGAACTCACCAAAGAAACCCAAAATACAGTGGCCTTAGCAAGGATCTCATCTTGGACACCAGCATTCATGACACAAGAAAACACATGATTGGGCAACTCTACCTCCCTACACAACAAGCACAGCACACCAAGGTAACTTTTATTATACAACTTCTTTCGAACAACCACAGGAAGTTGATGGTGTACAGCCTTCATCAAATATGACTATAGCACAGAAGACTTCCAGCTAATAGACCCAGTAAGCATGTATAAATCAGAGTGCCACACTCTTAAGGTAGCACTCTAGTCTATACATTTGATCAAACTACTCTGAATCACATCACAACCAGACTCAGCCTCCCAACATGCCTGACACACAAACCTAAACAGATCCCTAACAAAATGGCAGGCATTGTCAGACATAACTGTACTCTCAGCAATCAAAAGCTGTTTCCGCACTCCAATAGACAAGGAAAACCAAGAACATGTAACAGCACCAGCAGCAGCATCAGCTTTAATGTTGCCATAAACACCAGAATAACCTTTAACTTTGATCCAACTCATGCTTAAATCTTTCTCTCTAATCAAATTAAAAATGTAATGTCTTTCCACCCAGCACAGAACCTGGAAATCAGGCATCAGATGAGACAACTCAGAGACACATGCATCAATGACAGCTTGGCTATCAAGGTATACTGTCACCACACTAGAAAATGAAACACATTCCAATGCCAAAGCAACAGCCTGCAACTTGGCCAAGATAAAAGACATTAAACCATAGACTTTAACACTAATACTATAGTTAATAGCAAGAAAATATGCAGCAGCACCACCAGCAACACTAGAAAAGCCAAAATTTTTTAGTGAACCATCTGTAAAAATCTTAAAAAAACCAGATCATAATTTGTGTAAACTACTATGCAAATCAGAAAACTTCTCAGAAGCCAGAATGTCCAAACCAGAAAGTTGATTGACTCTAGCCAGACCAGATGACAAAGCACCATTATCATGCAAAAACCCAGATGTGAACTTGCACCAATGAGGGACAGGCCCTCTTGGGTCAAGCCTTTTCTACTGGCAAAAAGTCTTCCAATCCATCACATGACTCTTTTTGTCAAGCAACCTGTCTCCAAAGGCAACACCAAACTGCTTCAAAAAATGAACAGAACCAAAGTAAGAAGCACTCCCTAGCACCAATGACATAGGAAAATTACCAAGATTATGAAAAGTGCAAGGCAGGTTATTTGCCAGGAATAGCTCATTACCCAAAAAAATCTTAACCACACCAGTCAAAAAATTGTTCACAGAACTAACATGTAACTTGACAGAGAATTGCAGGGGATCCAAAAGAGCCCAACTTAGAACCTGCAAATCCAAGAATCTATGATCAAACAAATACCCCAAAATGTCCAAAGCATTAGAAAACATAACCACAGTAGCCAATTTGCTCTTAGCCTATATCTGCTTGAAAGATTTCAGGCCATACAATAAGAGATGATGCAAAGCTGCATCAGAAAAGTCATGAAAAAGACCAGCTTTAAGCTTAAAGTCTTTTCTAACCAAAACATCCCACTTGCAGTACACATTCAAAAAAACAAAGCTGAATTGAGTACGATAGTTGACAATGGGCTGTAAGACAGCCAACACTAAATATGAGAACTACTTATCCATGATAGCTTTCCTGAGCGCTACATTGGCAAAAAAACAAATATCTAAATAAGTCTTGGCCAAACTAGGCCTAGACAAGCCCTCTGTTGACAAAAAAATTCCCAAATATCTGTGTGTTTTGCCTTTTTGGCAATAGAAATTGGCTGCCCATTAATATTCAAAGAAGCAACCTTGACACCTTAATTAATAAGAATGACCAGTTTTTTTACTATTGATAGAAATATCATTAATTGAAAAAAATTCATTAGCAATGTCCAAGGCATACTGTATTGATGCTTAACAGTTTCTGACCCAAATGGTATCATCAACAAATGCTCCAGTCACAAAAAAGGAAGACATTCCACCACTACTTTCAACTCTGCCCAATTTAGCCACAAACTTAGTATTAATTCAGTACTCACATAGATGTTCATGCTTTTTAACTTTACACAATAGTGAATCATAAAAAATCCTCCAAAGAAGGAGTGAAAAAACCTCACTCTGATCCAAATCATCATGTACCTTATAACTATTTGAGAGGCCAAAATTGGTTATCACCCTGTTAATCTTATCTTTATAGATACTGCCAAAAAATTTGATAAATCTGTTACACATCTTGATATGCCACAGGCTAGTTTTTAAGTAGTGCCAACTAACAGAATCATATACCTTACACATATTCTGCAAAACCAACCAAAGTTTCTTATTTTTCTCAAAAGCATCTTCAACTACTGACCCAACAGCAAACACCAGAACCTGAGTAGAGGTATCCTTTAACACTGAAAAATTGTCACCACAGAGAACACCAAACTTGCTGCAAGTGAAAAAAATTTGATCAGAAAGAATCTTGGAAAGAATCTTTCTGGCTATCTCAATTAAAACAATAGGGTGGGTATTCGTAAGAATTCCATCCCAATCATAAAGTTTAGGAATTATCAAAACTCATGCTTTCTTTCACAAAGCAGGCACCATACCAACAAAGAAACATTCATTCAATAGCATCAAAAGACACTCTATCATACTTTCACTACCATGCTTCTAAAGTTTGTTCAAAATGTTAGACAAGCCAGTGGCTTTGCCATCAGGCAGACCACCAACAACTACAAGCAACTTACTCATGCTAATTGCATCCATCACACCAAAAAAAGCATTATCTCTAACATAATCCAATAACACATACTAGCAAGCCCAGAGATTAAACAGTGCAGAAAACACCACACATTTTCTTGTTCAACCTTTCATGATCCTATCAACATTCAATCTTATCCCATCTGGATCCAACACCAGCTTATTATCAACCACCAAGTGATCCAACACCACCTTCCAAAAGGGTCTATTTAAAACACTTTTGATCATACTGCCCTTGTCTGAACAAAACTTCTCCATGTGTTTTTCAATAGCTGCTCTAATAGAAGTCTCTTGCGCTAATTTCAATTCATACATTTTGGATTTTCTATATCCTTTTCTGACAATTGACAAATATTTAAAAACATCTATCATTTTTTGATTAGCATGAACCATGTTCCTCAACACAAGAGCCTTATCAGCATCTAAAATTGACCATTTTTCAACAAGGTAATTGAACCCAAAAGTGTCATCAAATTTCAACCTCTTGACAATTTTGGCAACCAACAACTCCAATCCCAGAAATTTAGAAGACCACTTATTTTTTGAACACTGAAAATCACTGAACCAAAGCCTAAAAAAGACCTTATCTACAAAATCCACCAATGCCCCTTCCAGTAGTAACCACATAACATCTAAATTATGACCCACAGCAGCAGCGAAAAACCTATTCTTTATTATCAGAATCCTGACAGAGGAGCAATTCCTAAAGCAAGACCATCCAGTACTGTCTGCATTCTTAATTTTGAACTTCCAATGATCCTTGTTAGCTTGTTTGCACAAACCATTTAACTGAACATCCAAGAGTTCACCCAGACCAACTGATATCACTACAACATTGTGGTCCATATCAAAGAAATCAGAAACAAAACTGACCCAATATTTCACAACAGTGGAAAATAGACTCTCACTAACAAAAATGTAATCAATAGTTCTCTCAGCACCTTTTAAATTGCACCATGTAGGAGCCTTAATCAAATAATAGCCATTAAATGAATTAACCAGATTCAAACTTGAGCAAAACTTGAAACTCACACTTCTTCCAGACCCACATTCATTAAAATCCCCACCCAAGACCACAAAAGTACTGGTGTTAACAGTCTTTACAATAATAGAGTTAATCTCAGATGTTTGTCCAAAACGGACACCAGCAAAAGCACCAATGTACAAACTGAGAACAGACACTAAGAGCTTGCTCTTGAACAGAAGCCACACCAAAATAACTCAACCAAGAACCACTTCAACCTTAGAAACATGATGAGTCAAAAAATTGTTTATAACAACAGCAACACCAGCACCAAGATACCCAACATCCAAACCAAAAGTAAAAATCCGAACTCCATCATATTTATTCTTGATCCAAAGCCCAGAAAAAGACCTTAACTTTGTCTCAGTAATAAAAGAAACCATATTTCCAGAACTTATATGCCAGCAAACAACATCTACTTGCTTTGCAAGAACATTGATACTTCGAATGTTGCATATAGCAAATTTCTAAACCAAATCTTCCATAGGAATGAAAAAGGTAATAGAGAGCCAGAACCAGAACACAAATAATTCAATCTGTTCAACACTAAATTAATTGAAGCTTTCAAAGACATCATCTTTAACTCTAATCCACCCACCTTGGTGGTTAGAATCTTGGAGCTACTCAAATTAAAACCAGAAGTATCATTAACAACAGTAGAAAAAGAGAAAGCAGAAGGCTCTGGTGCACCATCCAAAACCATATCTGAGTTAACTTCTAGAGCCAAAGATGTAAAAACAGCCAAAGGAAGCTCATGAGAAACAGATGGCAAAAGCACTAGTTCTACAAAGCTTAACTTTCTTACAATATCAGAAACCTGATTAGTTAAAAGCTCCAAAGACCATTCCAAAAACGCCAAGCAATTGAACAAACTAAAGACACCATCTGGATTGGCACTGCTAGAAAAGGACCAAACACCAATAGAAAGTTTAGTGTCAGGAGATGGACTAGCACCTAAAGGAAATGAAAAACCCAAAAGAGAAGAGAAACCACCTGCAACTTGAGCCCAAGTTTTGCCACCAAAGGAAACTGGATGAATAATAGATGCCTGCTTCCTTTTATAAATGTTGGCCAGGCAAACCCAATTCTGATCAATCACCACTTGCTTCCCATAAATTCCAGAATTCCCACCAACCAAACACACATCAGATATATGACCAAATTGTTTATATTTGGTGCAACAAGCCAAAAAAAGACCAGCCCATTGCAAATTCACACTTTTAAAAACCGGAACAAAACTAATAGCAGCCAACTTGGATGCTTCATCAGCAAAACAAACTACAGCACATCTGTCACATACATAGGAATTGGAATTATGGCCAATAAAACAGATTTTCTCACCATATGAATCCAATAAACCAGACAAATCATAAGCAGTGGTGCCAACTGGCAAAGTATAAAGCAAAGTCCTATGCTGATCTCTTGAAACCCATGATTGTTTGTCACCAATGGCTTTTGCCACCTGAACAGAATCTTTTCCTATGGTGATAGACCAATTAGCTGTGACCAATTCAGTAATTTCAAATGATTCATATTCGACCAAAGCTTTTTGCCACAGACTAATCAATTGCATTTTGATTGATACAATCTTTCTAAACTTAGAAAACACAGATTCCACAGCCGATTTGGGAAGATTGACTGGAATCTCCTTGATGATTACCTCCTAATCTGAACAGTTGTTTACCTTTCTTAAATCATCATTAACCATAATTTTTTTACACATTGTCAATTTCTTAGCCTTATTTAAACTAGATTCAGATGTAAATGAAGATTTAATGATCTCTGGGAATTTTGAAGAAGTAGAAGCTCCCCCAAAACCATCAATTCTATAAAAAATTTTTTTGATTGAAATTAACTTATCACCAACAGATTTACCAGGTACTGCAGAAAGCTCAATATTAAGTGTAAAAGATTTGGTTAAATTAAAACTACACATATCTGGAGCACATGACCCAGACAGTAACACCTGATTGAATCCAGCTTTTATGTATAGAGGAAGCTTCAGAATGCTATCATTGTTACTCATACAATCAAACAAAGGCTGCTTTAGCAGATGGCTCAACACGTAAGTACAAGTTTGAGTCTTTCTAAGAGTAGTGTTATCCATATTCTTATATTCAACTAAAGCATCCAAATCTGCATAGCTCGTTTTTTCTGCCACCATGTTTTTTATGTTCTCAACATCAGAAAGACCACTAATACTACTCACAATGCTACTCACCTCACTACTTCAAGACACTACAGGTTTGACACCAGTGCTGACAAAGTCACCCATGCTCAAAAGGCCAGCAGATGAGTTGACAGTATCATTGGCAACAGGCTTTTTTAGCTTCTTATGAAATGCACTATAGGAGTAGATGTTATCTACACAGTGTTTTTTTGCACTCAAATGGGTCCCCAAATCAGTTGAACCAGTGCCAGACCCACCAGCAGACATGTTTACTGGCTCCATCACAACAAATACAGATATGCTTGAAGAAATAACTGGTAAGAACAAAGGGAAAGAAGAAAAAGAATATTACAGCTTCAAGAAAAAATTATTCACTCTTGTCATAGTTGGGGGATTGATAAAAAAAAGACCAATTTAGTATTAATTACTTTTTTCAGATTTAAATAAATACAAACTTTTTGTTATTTATGCCAAAAAACAGTTTTAATTGCTTGGCTAATATTTTTTAATAATTTATTTTGAGCATAAATAATTAGTAATAACTATTTTAATGCTTTTTTTATTTGTTTTTCTGGAATTTTTTTATATTTAATGTTGTTGTTATTGTTTTTTTGTCATTTATTTTTTTAATGAATATTTTTTAAACATTTTTAAATACTTTTTAAAATTATTAACTAATTAAGTTTTTAAAATTTTTTAAAAATTAGATGTATTTTTGTTGATTTTTTATTATTATTTTATTTTATTTTTATTATTTTTTTAGTTATTGTAAATTTAGTTATAATAGTTAATATTTTAAGTGTATTATTTTTTGTTTTATTTAATATTTTTAGTAATTTCTATTTTTAGATTATAGTTTAAAAATTTTTATTATCAAAATAAGTAATTTAAAGATTAATATATTAATTTTTAAAAGTTTTATAAATGTAGTTTTAGTAAGATTAGATATTTAAATACTAATTCTGGTTTTTTATCTTTTTTTAATAACTAGTTTAATTTAAAATATTATTATATATTATATTAAAAATATAAATGTTTTTACAAAACAAAATAATATAATTTATTAATATAAAAAAAATAGTAATCTTGTTTCTATTATAATAAAAACTAAATTAAAGTATAATATTAAGTTTTAAATTATAAACAAGTTTAATAAAATTTATATATTTATATTTAACTTAGATTTAAATTTTTTGAATTCTAAAATTATTGTCATTATAAATAATAATATTATTAAACATATTTTTAAAGTTATAAAAATACTTAGTTATTTTTTGTTAATTTATTTATTTTTTAAACACAATATATTAATTTCAAAATTAAGTTTGTATATTAGAACTTTTTTAGTGCATATTTAAATTAAGCTACAATTGTTAATTTATTTATTGTTAAAATAATTAATAAAAGTATTTTTGTTATTTTGAATAATAATTTTAATAAAAATAATTTAAAACACAGTATTAATTTTAAAAAATATTTAAATTTAAGTTAAGTTAATTTTTTTTCTAATAGTTTATTTATTAAAACTTTTACTTAAATAAACTTATATAATATAAAAAAAACAATTAATTTTATCTTAATGTTTCTTTTTTTTAACAATACTATAATTATTTATAATGTTTCTAATATATAAAAATTTTTTCTATAAATTATAAAACTGTAATTATCTTTGTTAATTTAAAAAGTTTTTTAAATATGCAATTTTTTGCTTTATATAAATAAATTAATAAAAATCAATAAAATTTTAAGTTTAAAAATACTAATAATTTTAAGTAAATTAAATTTAAAAATGTTTTTTTGTTTTAAATTATGACTATTTTAGATGTTTTTAAGAAATTAAATTGGCTAAAAATTTAGATATTATATAAAATAATATAAAAAACATTATGTATTTTACTGTTAATTAAATATTTTTTAAGTCTTATTATATACAAAAAACTTTTAAATATTACGTTTTTATGAATTAAAACTTTTAATTTTTAAAAATTTCAAATTATTTGTTTTATATTTAGACTTTAATTTCAATTATTTTATGTATAAATAACGTTTGGACCTCACTCATTAAACGTTAATAAAAAAAAGTATAAATAATTAATTATAGATTTTTTAAAAACTTTTATAATCTAAACTCTAATGTATAATAAATTTGGTTTTAATATTATTAGATTAGCTTTGTTTAAAACTAAAAAAAATTACTGTTTTTTGAAGTTTTATAAGATTAAATTAAATAAAATCAATATAATAATTAATAAATATATAAAAAACTTTGTTAATGATAAAATTTTATATAATTTGTAATATTTTAAAATATTTTTTTATAAAGTGAGTTTGAATTATTTGATTATAAATAATAAGTTTATTTTAGATCTTAATAATATTAAATTATCTGTTAATTTTATTTTTAAAAAATAGCTTTATTTTTAACAATATTAATATATTTTTTTTAATCATATTAATAATAATGTTTTACTAGTATTATAAATTAAATTAAACAAGATAAACTTTTATGTATTGTTAAAAATTTTTTTGATAACAAGACTATTAGATTGTTTGGTATTTTAAATAAACTTTAAAAATAATATAAATATATTATAAACTTATTATTAAATTTGCCAAATTTTTGTTTTGTTTTAAAATTCGTTTTTGTTTAGTAAAAACATATTGAATTTTAATAATTTTTCAATTTTATAATTAATATTTGTTTAATTATTTTGGTTAAGACTATTAGAAAAACTTTATTAAAAAAATTATTTAATTGCTTATAATAAAGTTGATATTTTTTTAAGAAAACAACTTTTTAGTATTAAAAACATTTTTATTTTTTTATTAATATTTATTATAAATTTAATTATAAAAAATATCTTAAAAAAAATTACAAATTATAATTGATTCTATAAAATATATAATTTAATTAATTAGTTTTATATAATAAATAATTTATAAAAAATTAAAATATGTAACAAATTTGTTAAGTTTTTTTATTATTATTAAAGTTTAACAAATACAGTTTAATCACTATTTAGTATACAGAATCAAAACTAAGAACTTTAGCTAAATGTAATTTATGCTCTTACTACATATAACCAGTTATTTAAACCAATTAAGACAATATTACATCTCTATATAAACTATTATATCATTATTCAGATTAAAAAAAAACAAGCAAAGTTTGTAAAAACCAAAGTTAATTACAAAAAACCTATCAATACCAATTAACTTAACTATTTTATTAGACAAATTTAATACCAAATTACAAGACATATTAGATATTATTCTAGAATTACTAATTAATTTATATTTTTTTATATTCACTTTGTATTTAGATCTGAACTCTTACAAATTAAAATGATGCTATTTACTCAAATTATGCACAAAATCAACCAGAATTTGAACAGTCTTCTTATAATTTTTAAATATCTATATGACTTTACTATATTAACTTTTAAGTACAAAGTTTTTGCAGAAAAGTGATTACAGATCTATATCTAACAAATATAAGAAAAAAGATTTCACAATCATAGAAAAAAATATAAAACAAGACTCTGTTAGAGATTTTTAAATCACAATTTGATCAAGCAAAATTTTTATATAAGAATCAGACTCTTTAGAATACATAAATAGATAATCAGAAAACTCAACTTTCTTATACTGTAAACACAAAATGCCCAGATATTTTTTGTCATAAAGTTTTTTTTTGACTGCAACTAACAACCTCTTATAAATTATTTTCTTAAAATATGTACATAAACCAGCTAAAATTTTACTCATAAAATCTAATAATATATGTAAATCTAAATATCAAATTACAATAGTTCAAATCCAATCAAATTTTCAAATCAAAAAGCCATCTAGTACTTTAAAACCAGATCTATTTTCTTAGTAAGTATTACCAAATACTGGCAAACTATTAGCTTTAATAAACTGTTTATACATATTACAAAACAAAAACAAACAATCTCATTTATCAAAACATTTGCACAAATATTATTCAAAATGTTTGAATGTTCTTTAATCTTCAACCAAATTACTGAAAAATTTTTGCTGTCAATTAAATTCACAATATATTTTCTTTTTATTCAACAACAGTTTTGAAAATTAGGACTTAACATTTTCAATTTTAAAATATATGTATCTATGACAATCTGGCTGTTTAAGTACACAATTACAGCATAAAAAAAAGACACATATTTCAAAATCAAAGCAACAGTCTGTAATTTAACTATTGTTAATAACAGTAGTTTATTAACTCTGATATCAATTTCTAAGTCAACTTTGGAAAAATATGTGGCAGCTTCACCAATTACAGTAAAAAAACCCAGATTTTTTAATGAACTATTTGTATACATAGTAATTGTATTTGATTAGATCTTGAAAAAACATTCTTTCAAAGTTGAAAACTAATTTAACAACACAATATTATTATTATTTAATTCAAAAACTATGCTAAAAAAAGCCAGTACAAACTTAGTATTGTACAAAAATTTTGATATTAAAACAAACCAAAAAGGTACTGGCTCTTTAAAATTCTAGTTTCTTTTAATAATAGAATGTTTTTCAATCTATAACTCCATTCTGCTTATTTAGAAGTTTGTTACAAAATGCTATATTAAACTTTTTTAAAGAATTAACTTTTTTGTAATACAATAAAGCCCTTAAGACACTTAATATAAAAAACTTGCCAAGACTAAAAAATACACAAAACAAACTATTTTTTAATAAAAAACTGTTATTCAAAAAGATTCTTACCACTCTGGCCAAAAAATTGTTGAAAAAACTGATATGTTGTTACACTTAAAAAAGAGAAAAATAATACATAATAGAAAAGAGAAAAACACATAATTATAAATTAGCCAATTAGAATAAAAGACAAAAAAAGAGAATTTTTCAGAAAATTCTGAATGTTTTAGGAAATTCAAGATATTTTAGAAAAGTTGAGGATTTTTCAAAAAATCCTGAATGTTTCAAAAAATCAAGAATTTTACAAAAAATCTAGCAAAGAAAAAAAATTTCTTGTATAAAGAAAAATATGTATATATAGCAGTAGTGTTAGAAACAGAAAAAACAGATCTTTTAGTTTTTTTGACTTCTCTTTTTATCTATTCCCTAATCACTTCAAGAATAATTCATATTTACTAAAGTAAAATTATTAAATTATCAATAAATATTTATCAACATCTAATTCATGTTGTTATTATTTGATTAAGAAATATTTATTAAACTCTAACTATCAACACTTCATGTTGATAGCTGCCAATACTTAACCACATTAGAACAATAGCTCTTGATCATGACTATTAATGGAATATTAACTTTTCATTGTCTTGGCTTATTTCTTTATTTTCTTTTTTTCTTTTATTGTTGTATACTAATTGATTAAGGATTAAGTGCTAAAATATTAATGTCAAAATATAGCATTAATAAAAAACCCAGAAATAAGAGTAGACACTCAAATTTGAGGATAGCTTATTAGGAGATTGCCAGCCACCATGCCAAGAAAAAAATTGACAGAATTGCAATTCCAGGAAATGATAAACAACAAAACACACTAAACTAAAAAAAACACTTGAAATATTATTAAAAGAAAATTATACTTGAATCTCTGTTTATTATACAAAAAATTCCAATCAAAACCCTCAAACAATCAATACCTTCAGATATTACCAACAAGATTAGCTATTAAACACCAAGTTATGGGTTTGTTATTTGATTTAAGACCCCAAATAATCACTTGTAACAATATATTCTTACCAAATACTATAAAAAATTTAAAAAGACCCAGCCCAAAACCTGAAAATCTAAAAATCTGTGTTCAAAAAGCTGACCAAAAATTCCAGAAGCATTTATAAAAACAATAATTAAAGACATCTTTCCTTTAGCTTGAATTTTTTTAAATGTTTTTAAATATACAATGAAAAATAATATAGTGTCTTACTTAGAAAATTGTGGAGTAAACCAGCCTTTAACTTAAAATTTTTTCTGATTAAGACATCTCATTAGTGACAAATGTCTAAAAAAATAAAACTGAACTGTAAACAATAGTTGATAATAGATTGCAAAACTACTGAAACCAAATTGAAAACTGCTTATTTATAATAGTTTTTCTCAAAACTAGATTTAAAAAAAGCTTAATATCAGATTATGTCTTGGCCAAACTGGATTTAAACATTCTATTAATAGACAAAAAAATTCCCAAATATTTATGTAGCATACTACTTTTGGTAATTAAAATAAATAACTCACTAATCTTCAAAGAAGCATCTTTAATTTTCTAATTAATGAGAATAACCACCATCTTGTTATTGTTAATAGAAATATTATTAATCAAAAAAAATTCACTAGTAAGGTTAAATATATATTGTGTAAAAGTTTGACTATTTTCAATTCAGATAATATTATTGATAAATGCACTAGCTGCAAAAAATAAAATTGTTCTTTTTATGATTTTTATCTTTTCTGACTTAGTCACAAATTTGGTATCAATTCAGTATTTACATAGATAGTTTTGTCTTTTAATTTTATACAAAAAAAAATTCTCTAAAGAAAAAAAGAAAACATTTCATTCTGATTAAGTTAATTATGTATTTAATATTTATTTGTAAGGCCAAAATCTATCATAATCTTGTTTACTTTATTTTTATAGATGTTGCCAAAAAAACTAATAAATCTTTCACATATTTTAATATATTGCAGACTAGCTTTTAGATAATGTCATTTAATTAAATTATATGTTTTGTGCATGTTTTGTAAAACTAACCAAACTCTTCTGTTCTTTTCTAAAACATTCTCAACTACTAAACCAATAGCAAAAATAGAAGACTGTATCAAAGTATTTTTCAAAACAAAAAAGTTATTCTCATAAAGAACACCAAATTTGTTACAAGCAAAAAAAATTTGGTCCAAAAGAATCTTTGAAAAAATTTTCTTAAGAGTCTTAATCAAAACAATAGGTCAAATGTTCATTAAAATTTCATTTTATTTATAAGGTTTAAGTATTATTAAAACTCATGCCTTTTTTTATAAAGTTAGAACTGCACCCAAAATTAAACATGAATTCAGAAATTCCAAAAGACACTTAAGAATATTATTACCTCAATGTTTTTACAACTTATTTGAAATATTATTTAAACCAGCAGCTTTTCTATTTGGCAAATTTTTGACTACTTAAACCAATTTTTCAAAACCAATAGCACTTATAATATATAAAAATGTATTATTATCTATATAGTACAGAAAAGCATATTGACTAGTCCAAATTCCAAGCAAAAAATCAAAAACTATTCACTTCTTGGTCTAATTTTTTATAATAGTGTTAACTTTAGATTTAATATTATCAAGTTCTAAAATCAGATTGTTATTAACTATTAAATAATTTAGTATTATTTTACAAAATAGTCTTTCTAATATATTTTTAATTATATAGTTTTTATTCAAGCAAAAATTTTTTATTCTTTTCTTAATTGCACATCTTATAACAGTTGTCTTAACAGCTTTGGACTTATGTATTTTGAATTTGTAATAATTTTTTCTGATTTTAAATAGACAGCTGAAAACATTTAATAATTTGGTACTATTTTGAATCATAATTTGCATTTCTGAAGCTCTATCTTTATCAATGGCCAATTAAGTATGAAGAAAAGCATCAGTTTTAAACATGTTACCAAATCTAAGTGATTTCACAATTCTTGTTACTAACAATTCTAATTTGAAAAATTTTGATAACTGTTTGTTAAACAAATTTTTGGTCTTATTGTATCAATGTTTAGAAAAAGTTTTGTCAACTGCCCTTATCATTATATTCTTTAAAAGTTTTTTTATTATATCTAGATTATTTTTTTTATTTGCTTTACCAAACTCATTTATTACCAAAGAAAGCTTAATTGAAAAGAGATCACAAAAATTGCTTCACTTAATACTATTAACACAATCAATTTTGAATTTCTATTAATTCTTATTTGTTTGTTTGCAAATACTATTTAAATAAGTATTCCAAAGACTTCTTAATTTAACTAAAACCATAATTGTCATATAATTAATATTAAAAAATCAGATATACAGCCAACTTCATAATATACTATTGCCAATAATAAATTTTTACTAATAAAAATATAATTGATGATCTTTTTAGCTTCTTTAAAGTTGCTTTAAGTAGAAATTTTTACTAAAAAATGTTCAAAAAATAAATTCACTAAATCTATATCTAAGCATTTCCTTAAACTAATACTTTTTTTTGACTCATTTTTATTAAAATTCCCATTCAAAACTACAAAATTGCTGGAGTTAACTACTTTGGCCATAAAAAAATTGATCTTTAAAGCTTAATTCAAAAAAAGCACCAATATACAAACTTAAAATTATAACTAAAAATTTGTTTTTGAACAAAAAATATACTGAAATCAATCAATCAGAAATCTTATTTATTTTAAAAATATGCTAAGCCAGAGAACTATTTATAATTATGGTCACATTTGTACCATAAAAATCCACATTTAAGCCAGAAGTAAAAATCTAAATCTTATTAAACTTATTTATAATCTATAATTTAATATTAGATTTTAATTTTGTTTCTGTTATAATAATATTACAGATGATTATTTAGGGATTGGTACAAATAACAAATCTGTAACTTGGTGCTTAATAGTCGATTATATTAATAATATTTAAAGGTTTTTATGATCTGAAAGTTTTGGTTAAGTTTTTTATATAATGAACAGAAATTCAATAGTTGTTTCAGTACTCTTCTGAAAGTGTATTTTATGAATTTTTTTTCAGCTTGATGGCCAGTTTCTTCTTATAAGCTATCTTTAATTTCCAAGTTTATACTTTTGTTTTTGGATCTTTTATTAGTTTTTCTTGATATTAATAACTTTACATATTAATCTTTTTAATCAGTTAATACACAACAATGAAAATAAAAAAAATAATAAAAAAATAATAATAAAAAATAAGAAATTAATATTCTGTTAATAGTCATAATTAAGAGTTATTAGTCTAGTGTAGTTAAGTGTTAAATTCTATTAACATAAAATATTAATAGAGTAGAAGTAATTTTAAGATGTATTAATTAAGCAATAATAATATAAGTTTAGATAATAATTAATATTTTATTGATATGTAATTTGATTTCACTTTAAGTCATAAAAAACTACTTTTAAAAGAAAAAATATGAGATAATTAATTAATTATAAGTATTAATTCTGAACTGGATTCTGTTTTTTTTGCTTTTAATACTCTTGCTATATATACATAATTACTGTTATACAAGATTTCTTGGATTTTTTTAATTCTTTTAGCCAAGAATTCTAAAAATTTTTTCTTACTATGTCTATCTCTAATCAGTTACTTTATATCTTTATTAAGAATTCCTAAATTTTTATAATTAACAATAGAAATTGTGTTATCTAATTTTGTATACTAATATATTACATTTTTTTGTTTAGTAAATATATTAATATTACAAATATTATATATAACAATTTTTCAGATTAGATCAGTTATTAAGATGAGATAAACATAGAAAAACTTAAGCCAGTATACAACAAATCCAACTTTATCAAAATAGAACCAACAGAGATTTCAAAAGCCACCAGTTTTGATTTTAGACTATTTATCTTAATGATTAAGATCTTTAAACTACTTAAACCCAATATTAAAGTTTTAGCCAAAACCAAAAAAAAGGTAAAAGTAGAGTTTGCAAATTATTCAATATTATGTCTAAATCTGATTTCAAACTAGAGGTCAGTAAATTCACAAAAATTTGTAAAGAAAAAAATAAAATCAAAAATACCAAATTTATACTGCTGAGCTTATATACAATACTTGATATTTAGTTAGTTAAGAGCTTTAAAAAACATTCAAAAAGACCAAATAATCATTTAAAAAAGAATTATTTAATAAAATGAAAAGAAATTTTTCATTAAAACTTAAAGTATTAAGAGAAAAAAAACCAAAACCAAAACCAGAAAACAATTTGTTAGAAACAAAAGCCACCAAACTTATCTGAATTCATAATTTACTACTAAAAGCAGCAGGATGAAAGATAAAAATATTTTTTTTGGCATATAACTTGGCCAACTAAAAGTAATTTTCATTTAAAACAAACTTTTTAAATATTATCAAAGATAAAAAAATGGAAAAATCAGATGTACTGTACTTTAAAGCAAAATAATTAAAATGTTCACATTTTTCATATCAAGCCAAATTCATTTTAGTTCAAAAAAATTTCACACCACCAAATATTGGCTTTGTATAAAAGGCAAATTCTAACTTTTTATCTGATTTAAACCCAATCACAGTATAGCAAACTTTGTTATCAGTTTTAAATAATCAATTTATGACACAAGTTTTCTCACCAGTTTTTTTCAATAGAGCACTAAGATCATGAACAGTTGTTCTCATAAAAAAAATAAACAAAAAAGTCCTGAATTAATTTTTAAACATCTAAGTATTATAATCTCCTATAGCTTTAGTTATATGTATTGAATTTTTTTCAATAAAAAATTATTATTTTGCTATCAATTGATCAGTCTAATTTGATTTAACAAATTCTATTATAGTCTTTTGTTATAGTCTAATTAATTGTAAATAGATTAATACTACTTAACCAAACTTAAAGAAAACTGTAATAATTATTTTTTTTAGTGTATTTATAGAAATTTTCTTAATAACTATGGTCCAATCTGAATAAATTTTTTGTCTTTTAAGATTGGTATTTACTATAATCCTTTTTTTCTTAACCAATAACACAATTTTTTTTATACTTTCTTTAGAAGTAAATATTAATCTGATAATTTTTTCAAATTTTAAGAAAGTAGTAATCTTCTCAAAACTATTAATTGATGAAAAATTTTTTCTAATAAACTGAGTTTTTGTTATCACTGATTTTTTTTCCAAAGCTGAAAGATTAATATTCAATGTGAAAGATTTTTTCATTGCCATCTCAACTCAAGTCTTAGCTATTTTAAAGTCAATCTATTTTTTATTAAGAGAAATATTAAAAAAAAAGGAGGGAGCCTGTATTTTAATCTATTCCAAAGTCAATTATATTAATAAAAAAGCCACTATTCAAACTAGTATTAAACTTTTTGGCTTTGGAAGTTGTTACAACTAAGCCAAAAAAAGAACTACTACCAAATTTCAACATAATATTATTAATTTTATTGTTATTAGACTTATTATTTATATCTGAAAACATGTTACTATTAAGACCAAATTTAACCAAAAAAATTTTTTTTTATCTCCAGAGTGTTTAATATTGTTCACTAAAACTCTTTTTTTTTAAGAAAAAATACCACTAACAAGACCATAAAAAACTTCTTTAAACATCTTTTTCTTAGACATATTGCTATTTAAAGCAGCTTTTAAGTTTATTATAAAAGGATTATTAGCTTAAGAAATATTAAAAAAAATATAACTAGAAAAAATAAAATAAAAAACCTTTTCAAAAAAATGCTCTTTGGAAAATTTTGGACATAAAAGAGAAAAAAGTTAAGTTTTTTGGTAATATCTATAATAACAAACTTAAAGTAAAGTATTTTTTCTTTATAATAACAGATTTTTTATAATTTTTTATTATATAAGATTAAAAAATATAAACAATTTTATAAATATTATATTAATATTAAATTTATAATTAAAATAAATTAAATAAAAAGTTAAATAAATTTTATATTTCTTTTAATTGCTAATATTTTTGATAATAATACTATATAAATTAACAATTAACATATTTTTACTTAATATTTTCTTAATATTATAAGTGAATTTTTTAAGATCAATAATATTTTAATTAATATTAACAAAACTGACTATTTTTATTAATTGGCAGATTATTAGTATTTTTTTGGCTATTAATAAATTACCAATTATAATTATTAAAAAAAAAGAATTATATTAATATTTAAGTATTTTTTTGTTAATAAACAATTTTTTTAAGTTTAATTTGATTAAAACTTATTTTAATATCAAGTTTTTTGCCAATATAGTCTTAAAAAAAACTATTTTAAACAAATAATTTTTGTATCTAATTGTTGTTATATTGTAATTAATTATTAATTACAAATTTTAATTTTAATTTATTTTTAAAAATATGTATTAAAAATAAAATATAATAATTTGTAAAAGCTTAAAAATTAAAATTAATTTTTTAAAAAACTTTTTAAATAAGACTTTGTACTATTTTTTTTTGTATAATTTAAAAATTTTTAAGCAAATTTAGATTAAAAATAAGATTATATCTTTATTAGTTTTATAAATGTTTTTAATATTGTTGATTAACTTTTTAATAATTGGTTTTTGGATTTATAAGTTGTAAATTAGACTTTTAAAAATTTATTGTAATTTTTTGTTAAGTTAAGAATTAGTTTAATTAATAATTTTTGGTTTATATAATTAAAATTTTATTAAATTATAATATTATTTTTGTGAATTTTTTGCTTATAGTATTTTATTTAATAAATAGCATTTTTATATTAAATATTTTAAATATATTATTGTATTATAAAGTGATTAATTTTTTAAAAAAATTTGGTATAATTTTTAGTAAGCATTTTTTAATAAGCATAGTTAGATTTTTAATTAAAAAATCTTTTATTACTAAAAAAAATTGAATTCAAAAAGTTTTGTGTTTTATAGTTCAATATTATTACTTGTAAAGTAAAATAAAAAAAATATAATATAAATAACCAATAGCATAGTATAAATTATTAAAGTATATAATATTAGAAATTTTAAAAATTTTAATAAAAATTTTAAAAATTTCAATAATAATTTAAAGAAATTGAAAAAAATTTTAAAAATTTTATATTATAAAAATTTATGTATATATAACAAAAATATTAAAAACAGAAAAAACAGACAAATTAAATTAAAAACAAGTTTAATTTCTATTTTATTAAGTAATTTTTATAATTAACAATTTAATATTTAAAGTTTATAATTATTCTAAATAAATTTATTAATTTACATTATCCAAAAAAAACTTTAATTATTTTTTTATTAATGTTGATAATATTAATACAATATTACTAATAATACTAAAACAATAATTCTTGATTACAGTTATTAATAAAATACCAATTTTTTATTTTTATTTTATTTTCTCTTTTGTATTATTTTATGTTTACTAATTAATTAAAAGAAAAATATTAAAATTATGATATCAAAAATTGTTTAGTAAAAAACACTAAGACAAAACATAAAATATAATCAAAAAAATTAAAATTGTTTATTAAAAAAGTAAAAAATATTAGAATAAACCAGTTACTATATTAAAAAAATTAAATATTATTTATTACTTATTATCAATATTAAATTTCTGTTTATTATACAAAAAACTCAACTTTTAAAATTTTTAAAAAATTTTAAATTAAAGAATTATTAAACTTAATAAAAATTTAAATAATCTAAAAAATTATTTATAAAATTATTATTATTAAATTTTTTTTAAATAAAAGTTAAAATATGACTTAATTGTAGTTTAAATGGCCAAAATATACATAATTTATATAATTAAAAAGTGTTTAATAAAAATAAATTTATTTGTTATTAATGTTTTTATGAATAATTTATTAAAAAAATTAAACTTTTATAAAATAATTAGTAATATTATAACATTTTTTAAAAGCTTAAATATAAGTATGTTTTTAGTTTAGCTTTATTAATACTAGCTAAATTACAAATTATTGTTTTGGATTTTAAATATAAATTATTTTTTAGTATAATAAAAATTTATTTTAATAATTAAGTGGTTTTTAAGCTTAGTTTAAAGTTGTTAGAATTTTATAATTATTGTTAGATTAAAAAAAAAACAGATTGTTAATTATTTGGTTTAAGATTAAAATTACTTTAATATTGTTACAATAAAATTGTTAATAATTTAGTTAATATAACTACTTATTTATCTTTATATTTTTCTGTTTTAATTTATAAAAAATATTTTTAAGCCAATAATATAACAATCTTAAATAATATTTATTATTTTGATTATGGTATATATCAAGTAGTAATTATATTTAATAAAAAATTAAGCTAAATATTAATATAATAATTAATAAAAATGTAGATTAAACTTTTATTTTTTTATATATAGTTTGATTTTATTAACAAGTTTATAACTAGTTTATATACTTATTTAATAAAATTAATTTATAGATAATTATTTATTACTATCTAAAAACATCTGTATAACAAACTGTATTTTAAACTATTTTGTTTTTATTATAAGAAAGTAAAATTTTTGAATTATATTTTTATATATAAATTAAATATTATTGTTTATATAAAGTTATTAATAAATTTTAAATATTATTTGTTAATATTTTGTTTTTATTATCTTTAATTTTGCAATTTTATATATATATATTTAATAATACTTTTATATATTATTTTTTGTAAAAATTTTATTTGTAAAATATAATTTGTTAAAATTGTATTAATGTTTAAAAATATTAAATTAGTCTATTTATATTTGGTTTTTTTTATACAATAATTAATAGTAAATTATAAAAAAAAAAATATAATTATATAAATTTAAATATAAAATTATAATAAAAAAATGTGGTTTAATTAATAATAATATGTTTATTTTTTATAGTTTACATAATTTATTTAGTAATTTGTTTAATAAGATAGTTTATTTGCTAAATATAGCTAAAATTTTTATAAATAATTTTAATTTATGTAATAAGTATTTGTTTTTTTTAGTTTTAATAATATAATTAATATTTATATAAGTATTTAGTATAATTTTAATTAATTTAAATAATTAATTATTTATAATAAATATATAAATTATATTTAATTGTAAATATTTAGTTTGTTTATATATACTAGATAATAATTAAGCTATATTTATTAATTTTTTAATAAAAAATATTTAATATTAAATTAAATACAAATAAAATTATTAAATAAATAAGTAATATAATAATAAATAGTAATATATTAATTATATTTATACATAAAATGTTTTTTTAAAATAGTTTTTTTTAAATTTAATATAACTTAAATTGAATTTATATTTGGTTTTATATAGAAAGTATGTAAATTATATTTAATTTAAAACTTTATGTAATTATATTATATTAAATAATTAAACTTAATATATTAAATAAAAAAAAGTATTATGTTTATAATCAAATTAAAACTAATTAACAACAACAACAACAACAACAATAATAATAATAATAATAATAATAATAATAAACTTATATGTATATATATATATATATATATAATTAATAAATAAATAAAATAATTATAAAATATAACAAAATAATTTTTTTGTTTATATTATTATAAAATATAATATTTAATATTTTTTGTTTTTTAAATATATTTTTTGTAAATATAACATATTAATATTATTTTATTTTAAGTATTGATTATTATTAATTTTTAAATTTATTGTTTTTTTTTTAAATTTATTGTTTTAATATATTCAACAATTTATTTAATTTTTATTTCTTTGATTACAATATAAAAACTCTGGTGTTTTTTTATAAAAAACTAAATCGTCAATTCATTTCATTATTCATGAAATATTTTGTAAACCAAAGCTATTGAATTTCTTTTTTAAATCAAAAGATTTAATATTATTGAAAAAAAATTGTATTAAATTCACATTTCTGCGAGAATACTTTCTATTCAGGTTATTTTTTTCCTTTCTTCAAGAACACTATTTAAAAGTTTTTTTCTCAAGAGAAAAAGAGACTGAAAATAAAAAAAACCACAATTTTTTTTTTCAGTATTGTACTTTATCAATCAAATCTTCGAATTAATCCGATCAACATGGTTGAATTCCTAAATAATTAATTTAGAGCATCGTGACTCAAAAAATAAATAAACTATGCAGTGTCAGTCTCCTTTAAAATTTTCTGTTTGCATACAATTAAAAAGGTTTTGTTACTCAATACCTTTTTACTACCCATCATCCAATTACAAAAGAAACTTAAAACATCAATTAAACCATTTTATCAAGAAGTGTTATTTCCCCAAATTCCCCTTCCTTTTAAGAAACTAAGAATATTCTAATCGACACCTTTATTTTCTTGAAAAAATTGAGATAATCATAATTTTTTCATTTCTACTTAAACAAAAAAGAATTCAAGTGAAACTTTTTGGATTAAAATTTCTCCCAAATATTATTTACTTATTCAATGTTAGTAAAGACGAGTGTCAATTCTATGTGGTACCATTTTTCTATTATTAATTCATTTTCATTTACTTTTTTCGGGATTCTTTTGAATTTTATAGAAATGATTTCTTTAATATAAATACTTTGTATTTTCGTTTCACAAATTATTATTATTATTATTATTATTATTATTATTATTATTATTATTATTATAATCATCATTGTTACCAATGTTTGTAGGGTAAAACTAGATATCTCAAAAATTTTCGTGTCTGCTGATAAAAAGTAAAAAGTGATTGTAAAAAAAAATTGATCATCAATTAATTCTTTATCATTTTTGTATTTTAACTTTAATTTAATTTAATTTAATTGTAAATCTGACTAAAATTTCATCTGACCAACGTATCAAGAGATTTGACTGAACCCCTCGATTTTATTAACATAACAATTTAGTTATCGCATGTTTTAATGACTTTTTGATATAGTTTCAAATTTAAAATAAATAACTTTGATTAAAAATAATCATCGAATCTTACTCTTTCAAACTTTAGGTTTTAATGAACTATCATTAGCAAAAGTATTTGTATTATGAGAAAATTTTTTTTATGTGATAAAGATTACAAATGATAAGAATGATGAGAATGATTCATGTTGGTTGGAATTTTGGTTTGTTATTAAAATTATAAAAATATAAAAGTAAAAAATTGAGGAACGATTTCTTTTTGCAAAATCCGATATTCGTGGTAGAATAATATTTAAGGTCCAATCTAGTATTTCAGAATAATGTAAAAAGCATGGATCATTCCTAATTAAGAGATTGAAAAAAAAAAGAGTGAGGGGGGGGGAGTGAAATTTAGAATTAGAAATAATTAGAAAACTTTAATTTTTAAAATCAAAAAAATAATGCGTGAAAATTTTTTTTAAAAAAAGATTAATAATTACCTGGAATAAATCCAAGTAATGTCAACGCAATATTAATCAGCAAATCACAACCACAGCCACGTTCCAATAAGACGCCGAGTGGTGGAAGAAGGACGGCGAAGAAGAATTTGAAAATGTCAGTAAAAGTTAAGGCCATTTTTGAGAGAAGAGATTTGAATCTGTTTATTTTGTGTATATTAAAAAGTTTTGTCGAGTCTCAAATGTATTTTAATTTTCAGAAAAAAGTTTGGTCTTGATGACCTCAATTTATATAAAAATTCACATTCCCTGGCAGTATGTTAATCTACTATTCCCAATTCAGATAAGACCCCATTTTCATGCCTTAAATAGCCGCATTGCCCAATTGATGAAAAAACATTATTCCGTCATACTCCCATCACGGGCCAAGAAAAAGTGATGTGACGCAATATTTACGACACCAAGATATTGTACAATGAGAATTTGAAGCATGTTGTCATGATTTATAAGTGGTTTGGTTTGTGTCAATTTTCAGTTACTATATTAATATCTGAGTGCCACTTTACTGGGCATTTGTGGCTTCGGTATTGGTAAAATAGGATTTTTTTCCTTTTTTTTTGTCTAAATTAAATAAACAAATAAACATTATTTATTAAATTAGTTACTTTTTAAATAATTAATATGTTTTTGTTTTTATTTTTAAATTGCTTATGGTATAATTTTTATCATTATTTTTATCATTTTTTATTGTTATATTATATTATATTATATTATATTATAATAAAGTGTAATCTAATCATTATTTCAAATCATACAATAAAAAAATATTATAAAAAAGATGTAATTTATCCTTTGGCTATATATAACCAGTTGAATTAAGTTAATTAAAACTATATTATTCTGAATTTATTAAAAAAAAACCTATATATTAAGCAGTTATTTTATGCATATACTTTTAAAAAATATAATTATTTTTAATCAAGTTATCTATTTAATTAACAGTTTTTTAAAGATTAAATCTAATATTAGATTGTATTTAATTTTTATAGTATTATTATTTTAATAAAAGTTTTTTTATTTAAAAATATGTTTTTAATGATTTTAATTTATATATTATTTTAAGTATTATTTTAAGTTGTATTTTATTTCTATCTTAAAATTAATTATTTTCTTACTTAAATTAAAATCAAAAAATTTTATTTTATTTTATTTTATTTTAAGTTGTATTTTATTTCTATTTTAAAACTAATTACAAATTTAAGCAAAAATTTTAAAAATAAAAATAAAAATGCTTTGTAATTTAAAGTCAAATAACTTAAATCTTAATATTTTGAAACAATATTAATAATTAAAATTTTTTTAAAATATAATTCTTTTTTAAAGTATTAATTTTAATAATTTTTAATATTTAAATTCTTTTAAAAACCAAAAATAATAATAATAATAATACTAGTATATCTTAATTATTAAAAAAACGTAAAAAAAATAAAAAATAAAACAAGTGTGATTATAAATCTAAAAATTTAATTTATTAATCTTAAATACAATATAATTAGAAAAAAAATTAATTAATTTAATCTTAAATATATTATAAAAAATAATAATTTTTTTCTAATTAAAAAATATATTTTAATACAATTTTTTATTATTAAAATCAATTAACAAGCAAAAATTGTTTTAATAGCTTTAAAACTTTTAAAATACAAAATAATATATTGTTATTAACTAATAAAATTCAAATTAATCTTGAAAATTTTACCAAAAATACTTAAAGTATTTACAATATTATTAACAAAAATGTAAAAAAACATTATATAAACAATAATAAAAATAACAATAATAATAAACATTACAAAAAATTTAACAATCTTTAAAGTAATAAAAATTAAAAATTAACAATCATAATTTAATTAACAAAATTTAAAAAAATTTAAAAAGCAAATTTTATATAATATTGTTTAATATTGTTTTTAAAAATTAATTTTAAATTAATAAAATTATGCACAAATTAAAAAATAATTTTAATAAAAGTCACTTTAATTTTAAAAAAAATATTAAATATTAAAACAAAAATTATTTATTTAAAATTTTTTTAATAATTATTAATAGTTTTCTAAATACTACCAAAATTAATATTATTAAAAAACAAAAAAAATACTTTAGTTTTTATTTAATTTATTTAATTTTTAAGATTAAATAATTTAATAAATTAATTAAAATTATATACAAAAACACAATTTGGTTTGGTTTTAAAATTGGTAAATATTAGCCAAAATTTAATATAATAAACAATTTAGTCATGTACTAATTTTAATAAATATGTTACTATTATTATTATTATTATTATTATTATTATTATTATTATTATTTTAAAAAAAGTAGTATTGTTTATAGTTAAATTTAAATTAAGTATTATAATCAAAGTTATTATATAAAACTGGTAAAAATATTAAAAAAACTAAATAAAATCAATGTTTTACTTTTTATAAAAGAAGAAACAAACTTTAAAAAACAAGTAATACTTTAAAAAACATCAAAAAAAATTTTTTTTTTAAGTATTTTAAAGAAATTAATTGCTTTAAAAAAAAGAAAAAGAAAAGTTTGTTTTTTTGTTTTTCAGATTTTTTTGGTTATTTAAGCAAAAATAAAAAAATGGTAAAGAAAAAATAGTTTTATTATTGGCTTACTATTAAAAATTCTAAAATTCTTTACAATAATAACAATTATATTAGAACTGGCCTTAATTAATTGCTTAAAAAAAAACTTTAAATAAAAAAAACTTTTACTTAAACTCAAAAATAGTGGTTTAAAATTAGCAAAAACTGGTTTATTTTTATATTACTTAAAAGAAATACTTTTATAAAATACTATTAAGCAGTTTTAACAATTATAAGTATTATATTAATAAAAAAAAATATCACCAAATGCTTTAGAAAATAAAGGAATTACAACTCTTTTATTTTTAATTCTGGTTATAATTATAAAAATATAAGAGAAAAAAAATTTAATAATTGTTAATTTTTACATAATTATAATTTTAAATAATTAATTACAATTTATATAATAAATAATTTTCTTTATTTTTAAATTTATTAATATTTTGTTAAAATATTTTTAAAATTATATTATGTTGGATTTTTTATTATATTATATAAGTTACAATTAATTGTAATTATATAAATTATATATACAGTCTATAATTTTTTTCGTGGTTTGTCTGTCTCACTGTCGGATGGGACGGTACATTTGCTGGGTGTCTATGAAGCGTTCGGTGTGCTTTTTAGAACGCGCTTGCCGTGTTCTTTTTACTCTGGTGTCGGAGATGTTGTTAATGTAAGAATAGATTCATAGTGTTGCCTTGATCAGCCCGAGTGGCTAGTCATATGTAGTAAGTGCGTGATCTGCGTCTAGTTTGGAACACGTAGTTGTTGTATTGTACTAGATAAGGGATGGGCTTCACTCGTTAAATATAAAAAAAAAATCTAAACTTTTCTAAACCAACTATATCGCAAAGGAAGAATGCTAAAATTCATTTATTTCTTAATAAAACTTTTAAATTAATTAATATTAAAAAATAAATTTTATTATTACTATTGATTTTTTTTAATAATAATAATTTTATTATTTTACATTAATTATAACTGTTATAACTAATTTATTGTTTTTAATAATAATTTAAAAAATTTTAATCAAGTAAAATTTTTAAATTTAAGGTTTTTTTATATTAATTATATATAATATGTATTGAATATATATATATATAAATTTTAAACTTTAAAAATAATCTTATTTTTATTGGTTTTTTTTATTAAATTTTAAATTTAATAAAATATTTTAAATATCAATATTGTTTATAATTAAAAATTTAATTTTTAGGTTTTTTTTCTATTATTAATATTTTTGTTGTTTTTAATATAATTTTTACTTATAAATTCTTTATTTTAAAATTTATTTGAAAATACATATTTTGGGTTAATTTGTTTTTTTTTGTTCAATTAAACTAATATATTTGTAACATATGTTAAATAATTTTGAAAAATTAATTAAAATTTTCTTTATAACATCATTATTTTTTTAAATTAAAAACAACTTTAATAATTGATTTTCTGATTTCAAGTAAAAACTTTTTTATTACTATTACAATTAATTTTTAGAAATTTTTAGAATTGATACATACATTTATTGATGAATTTAGCCGAAAAAAAAGTGTGTACAAATAATCACGCTGGCTAACAAGGCAATCTCTTGCTTTTACTAACCATTAAGTATCGGTTTCTTCATCATAATACTTTACCCCTCTCTCTCTCTTTCTCTAAAAAATTACAACCCTAATATAAGTTATGGCTCACGAAGATCCATGGGATGACTGGGAAGCAGCAGCAGATGCTGGGGTAAATTTCTATATCACATTAATATGTGGCTATTACTCTCATCATTTGGTTTATTTCGTTTTCACCCTTTCTTTCAAACCATACTCTTTGTAATCAATACTCAGTTTGACCCAAAACCTATAAAAATTGTAGACGAGCATTCTAAGAACAAGCAAATTTGGAATGAGGCGTATGTATATATATTTAGACTTCTTTTTATCGCGCTAAATTCAAGTTGATTTCCACCTATTTTCTTTTTGTACTTAGAAATACCCATGTTCAACCTATAATCATAAGAACTGATACGGCACGAACAACTTATGTTCCAGAGGTAGGTTTTAACGAAACTCTCTATTCTTTGCTACTCTAAGAGATATTTTATTCCTAATCGAGTCTACCTCATCGAACTGTTTCATACAAGCTCCAGGTATTAAAACGACCAAAAGAGTCGGACTCGATGAGGAGAACTCAATCACATTTAGATCCCTCAGAAAGATCTTTGGAAAAGCGTGAGGCTGATTATTACGCTGCGCGGCAAAAAATTTTTGGGACAAATCGAGATATAAATGACAAGAGTCTTGCTATTAATTCACCGAAAAAGACCAAAGGAAAGAACAGTGATCAAGGAAGAAGTCATTATGACTCATCTCAGGATAAGGGAAAGAAATTGTTTAATTCCAGTCTAGAGGGCACTGTTATTATTAGTCAAGGAGATAAAGAAAAAGAAATTTTGAAAAAAAGCGCTGCTAAATCTGTGGCACGAGAAACTACCAATAATCACAAGGTGTCTTTATTATCGCCAACTTTTACCACTCAACAAAGAGAAATTCGAAAATCGACACTTTCTTTAGAACCAAATGAGCTTATTGAACAAAAAAAACAGCCAACCCAAATATTGCGACGAAATCAAGGTGCTGTCAATACCAACGTCAACGTTTGAGATTCAATGGCTATGGACGCACCAGGGAGCAAAAATTTATCACTAATCTGAATTATATTTAGTAATTATGTTTTGAGGGTGACCTCAAATATTCCTTTTTTTTTTTTTATGAATCTGGATTTGTCATATTTTAGCAGTGGTTTTAATCGATTCCAAGTCGTATGTTGGCGCTCTCATTTGAAAGGATCAAAATCGCTTGCCAATTTTGTGATGTAACTCGATCTTTTATTCAATTATGAATAAATATCTCTCATCACGTGGCGACGCGTGACGTCGTAAGCCACAGAATATGTTATTTCTCATCTTAGTCCTCGTGGTCTTGTAACAAAGCTTTTATCATTTACTGGCTTGGTCATGTCAACACCCAAATCAATTTTATTCAGTAAAACATATGGTTATGAATTCATTTCAGGAATATTTTTAACCGTTACTAGTTTTAAGAGGTTGGGATCGCGGTCAGGACTGATGATGTCTATGCACGAAAAGCTTTTTTGCCTGGTTCAGGATTACAGGTAAAAATCTCGCAAGATTCGCTTGAATCAATATTTATAATTGAACTTGCCTGGAATAGAAATCTCATTAATTCAATGGTTGTCTGACTCGCTATTTATTAAGAGTCTACTTATTCTTTGAAAAATTAGCTAGCTAAAAATATAGGTATTTATCAAAATCTCTTATTAATAAAAATAACAAACAACAATAATGAATAATAATTAAATTGTTTAACACGATTAAAAAATAAAATAAAATTATTTGTTTTTTTATTAAAAATTTTTACAAATTATGTAATTATACAAGGTAAAAGGGGGTATTTTGGCCCTCCATTTGCCAAAATACCCCCTTTTTACATTACACATGATTTTAAAAAAAAATTTATACAATAAATTATTTACTTGATTGTAAAGAAACTATTATTACTAATAAAATTATTGATATACCGGGAGGGGACAGATTATTAAGAAATCGCGTGAATTATAGTTTTTAAATATTTAAATATAATTTTTAAGATTTTACCCAAACAAAAAAAAGAGGAATCAGAACACAAAAATGCTCGATCAACAAAAATATAAATTGCATTCAGCCATAACACGTATTTTTACAGCCCATTAATTCAATCAGCTTACTAATCGTAAAAACAAGATTCTCGGCGCCAAAACTTAATGAAATGATTAAAAATGTTTATTACACTTAATAATGAACAAAAAATTTCAGAGCGTATCATCCGACGAGCTCTTTATAAAGAAAATATTCATTCTTGCCATTCAAAGAAAAAACCATTCATTTCAGTAAATTCACAAGACCAAATGGGGCTTTGGAACGAAATGAATGGGCAATGGGCAATGGACAATTGGAAAAAAGTATTGTATACTAATGAATCCATTTCAAAAGTCATGTTTGGAGAAGAATCTCATTGCTTTAACAATAAACTATAGTGATTCGCTCATGTTTTGGGCATGTTTTTCATGGCAGTGCCCCAACAAACTTTTGGAAAATTATAATATTGCTATATTTCAAACACATACTCATCAGTGTTCTCCATCTCAAACTTTATCGATTTTATGTTCATAACTAAAACAAAAGAAAAAAAAAGTAACCATTATTGCAAGCTTTTTTAGTAAAGACAGTATTGCCAATCAAAATTTAAATCAGAAATTATTATGAAATTATCCTTAAATTCTTATTATTAACCTAACATTTCACAAATTAAATTATTTAATTATTATTAGCACAATGTTCCAAATTTCACATCAATTAAAACAAATAATTTGCATTAATCCACAAGTGTAACCAATATTATAATTAAATTATGCAGAATTCAAAAAGATATAACAATAAAAAGTTCAAGCAGTTTAAGCTAAAATTCAAGTAGTATAGACAAATTTTAACCAATTCAAGCTAAAATTTATAGATTTTAAGTAATTTAAATAAAGTTTAATCAGTTAAATTGAAATTTGTAAAAATTTACCAAAATAATAAATAATTTACTAAAATTTAAAAAAATTTACCAATATTTTAACAAAAAAATTCTTAAAACATAAAATAATAATTTCAAAAAAAACTGTATAAAAAAAATTTATATTTTTAAAAAAATGTATTTTATAATAGAATAATAATTTTATTACTTAAAATTAATACAATTTATTAAAACTATTTTTTTTAATCAAATTATAATTAATAATTTTACAATTGCTTAATTATAATTTTAGATATATTGGTTTTTTATTTATTTATTTATTTAATAAGTAAAATTTTATTATTATTTAATACAATACAACTATTTAGAATTCTAAATTAAATATAATTTACATATTTTTTATATGTAACTAGTTATTCAATCAGTTAAAACAATATTATATAACTATATTAACTAATATATTAATAACTATACCAAAAAAAAATACATAATTAATTTTTAATTCAAAATTAATAGTATAACTTTTAATTATTCGTAACAAATATACAATATTATATAATATTACTGTTAAAAATTTTTTCTTATTTTATTATTATTTGTAACTTTGAATTAAATAATTATATATAATTTTTATGGCTAATAATTAACTTCTACATAAAATTAATTAACTTTAATATAATAGGTTTAATATTATTAAAAGTTATTTTGGTTTTTATTAATTAATTCTCAAAAATAAATTTCTTATATAAAACTATATACAAACTAATATTAAAAAAACATAAAATTAACAATTATAATACTATTAAAAAACTTTTTTTTTTCGTACATCCCAAATCCCCCAAAAAAAAAGCCAAAAATTTTTTTCTGAAAGAAGTTTTTCACCATTCAGCATGCTAAATCTAAATCATTTTTGCTTGATTATAAAACCACCATTGATCCTAGTATTGCTGTTCTGAACAAGTTTATTATGGAACTTAGTTTCAACATTGGTGTCAAGTCAACTAAACCTAAGAAGAAAAAAAGAGATGGTGCTTTGGAGGATAACATTGGTAATTGAAAATTCCCTACTACTAAAGTGTCAAATAGTCGTTCTTGGAGTTCTGAGACCAGTGATACCATTGAGTCTGATAGTATGGACATGGAGGAAAAGTGTTTGGTTGAAGAAACCAGCTTTGATTGTGAAGATAATAGAGCTTTCACTGGAAAGAATTTGGAACAAATGCCTAAAAGTTCAAAAACTATTACCAAAAGAGTACTGAGAAAGCTGCTGGAGAAAATTAACTTCTTGAACAATGATAATGATAACATACTGTTAAACAAACTTGTAGTTCTCTCTTCTCTTTTGAAAAACTTGGTCAATGTTTCTGTTAGGAAATCTTTTACTTTG
Organism: Geosiphon pyriformis; assembly: GCA_016748015.1. Taxonomy (NCBI): domain Eukaryota; kingdom Fungi; phylum Glomeromycota; class Glomeromycetes; order Archaeosporales; family Geosiphonaceae; genus Geosiphon; species Geosiphon pyriformis. The sequence goes on along the minus strand of JAAOMT010000040.1, from coordinate 117,868 downwards.
GATATCAGTTTGGACAATGTTGTTAAGAAATCTGCTCAAGAAAAACTTGTAGCAGTCAGGAAGTTGTTTTCAAAAATCAATGGTTTTGGGGGGACTTCTACCCCCTCAAAATTTGCTGGGATCATCAGAGCAATATTCACTTCTGAATTGAGTTTGGCACAGGCTTCTAAAAAAGCTGAAGAGACAAAGATCTTAGTAAACTCTGATCTTAAAAAATCATCTGGGCATTCAGATTAGACTGTGGTTTTAAAAAAAATTTCTGTTGAAACATCAACTGAAGCTGTGTGCACTGCACTATCTGGTTTTGGTGTGGTGGTGTCAATCAAAATACAGTTGGTGGGTTTGTAGCAAAAGGCTATAGTTAAATTTAGTAAGAGTGAACAGGCTGATTTAGTCACAGCTTGTTGGTCTATTCTGATTGGGAAGAATGCTATGCATGTGGCCAGAACTGATCAAGACAAGGAATTATGGAACACGAGAAATCAACATAGGGCTTTGCTTTATACTCTGCCAATAGAAATGACTGCTTATGACATCTGGAATTATATTGGCTCTGTGAGTGGAAAAACATATACAATAAATCATCATTCTATTATATATGCTCAGGCCAGATATGCTGTTGTTTGTTTTGAATCGGCCAATTTCTTGAATGCTGTTATGAGAACTAATCCAGTTTTAAGAGGTGTAAATATGTATTGGTCTCTTTTGGGTTTTTCTAAATGTGTTGAGTATGGGAAAATAGGTCATACATCTTTGGGCTGTACTGTGGGTGAGAATCTTTCTTCTGGGAAACCTTCTCGTAGACCTTTCTCAGACATAGATAAAAGCAGATTGGCAACCATCTATGCCAAGTGTTTAGCTCCAATTGCTCGTTCTGTTGCTTTTGGTGGGATTTTTTGGGTAAAAATTGCTGGTGGAAATGTTTTTCTTCCTCTCTCTGTGCAAAAAGTATTAGTCAATTTTGGCTCTTCTTTGGAGATGAAACCTACTCTTTCTGATATGAGTGATGTTGAAAAAAGGTTTGCTGTTTTGAAAAGCAGTCTTGCCAGCCTTGTAGGACAAATTGGTGAGTTGGCTAAGAGATTGGATTCATTTATGCTAACAGTTTTCCAGCCTAGTCCTGGATGTCAGCTGCTGGTAACCTCCTCATCACAGGATCGGGTGGGTAATATAGTGATGAAAGAGGATTTGGGTGAGGCCACAAGTGGTAAAACTGCTACAACTTTGGATTTTTCTGCTTCTCCTAAAGTAAAAAGATTGGAAAACATGTTAGAAGGACTTTTTGCTTCAGTTCTAAGTCTTACAGCAAGATTTGAAAGTTCAGTTTTGGCTGGCAGTGTATTTTCCAAACCTCCTTCTCAATGACCAGTCTAGTTTGGAAGATTGCCACATGTAATGTTAGGGGTATGAATAATCCTACAAAACAGGATAATGTAATTTGTTGGCATAAAGAGATAAACAATTTGATTTCTATTGTTACTGAGACTAAGTTGAGGAGCAAGATCCACTCATGAATCATGAATAAATTTGATGGTGTCCAGGTTTTCACTTCTGGTTTGGACTCTAGTCATTTGGGTTTTGGTATTGCAATTATCATGGACAATTCTTTGGTAAGACATATATATAAGGTTTCCAAAGTTTGTGGTTGACTCCTCTCTCTCAAACTACTCTTCAAGAATAATCTTTCTGTGTTGATTTTGGGACTCTATGCTGGTGCTTTGTCAGTGGTTTGGTTCTCTCAGGCTGGTAAAATCAACTCTCTTATTGCAAAGACAGTAAATAAGTTCTCTTTTATTATTTTGGGTGGTGATTTCAATGAAAACAGGGCCCGAAAGTGTGCTAGCTTCAAGAAGTGCTTTGATTTGGGTTTAGTTAATTCTCTAAGGGGAAGTTTGTCAAGATGCCTACATGGATCAATTCTCATGGTATCACTAAAGCTTTCAATTATATTCTTATTTTTTCAAGTTTGGTCAATGCTGTAATGGATGGTAGTGTGGCCGATGTTGAGAACTATTTTGATACCAATCACAAAGCTGTTTCTGCTTTCGTGGGTCTGAGTGGTTTGCTTAATACTCATTTGAGTTTAATATGCAAGCAGGCAAATAAAAATCATTAGAAGTTTGATGTCAAAAGTGCGGATAAAGCAAAATAGAGTGATTTTAAGGATACTACTGCAGCCAATACTGCCATGTTCTTGGACGAGTTTGAGACAGCCATGAAGTTCTCTGATCTGGATGCTATGTGAGATATTGTTCACAAAGTGATGATTTTTTCAGCTAATGGTGCTTTCAAGAAGAAATGATTTAAAGGTTATAATAGGGTGTTTACCAAAAAATCTTTCAAGTTACATAACTTGGAGATTTTGGTTTCGAAAATTGTTAAGACTTCTTACAAGACAGACTTTAACAGGTTTAAGTCTCTGTTAAGATGTTGGGTTTCTATAGATAGTGACAAAGCTTTTGTTGTTTGGGATCTTGTAAGTTCTGGTGTGAGTTTGAATTGTGTCTATTCTGCTCTTTGTGGTGTGAGAAGATCTTATCGTGCCTCTAAGCTTGCTGAGTCTTTGCAAGCCGAGAAGTCAAGCATTAGATTAGCTATTAAAAGAAGAATAGAGAGTTTTGTGATTAACAAAGACCACACAATCCATAGTGTTTTGGAATGTCCATTCTGCAAAGTGGTATTGGATTATTTGGTTTCTGATGGTGGTTTGCTTTTGGATTCAGTAGAAGTTAAGAATAAGGTGGATGGTATAATGAAGGACTGGATGAGAAAAAAGACCATGCTAAAAAGTGTTCCTAATTTGTGGCAGCATCAATATCTGCCATTGGATTATGTTAATGATAATGCTTTTTCTGGTGTGATAAATGCTATCAGTTTGGATAACTTGATACATATGATTAAGGATTTACCAGATGGTAAAGCTGCTGGCTTGTTTGGCATTTTAAATGAACTTTGGAAACATTGTGATGGTTCTGTGCTAAGCTTGCTTCTGGATCTTCTGAACATTTGTTTGGTGTGTGAGTCAGTTCCCTGTTGTTAAAAGGAAGCTTGGATATCAATAATTCCCAAGCCCTATAAGTGAGAGGATGTTTTAACAAATACTAAACTGATCGCTTTAATTGAGACTGCTCATAGAATTCTTTCTAAGTTGCTGTCTGCCAAGATTTCATCAACATATAGTCTATTCAATGTACTTTGTGGAAACAATTTTTCTGTGTTTAAGGGCATTACTACTCAATCTCCTATTTTTGCCATTGGTTTGGTTGTTGAAAACACTTTGGAGAAGGATCATGAACTTTGGCTTGTGCTACAAAATATGTGTAAAGTCTATGACTCTGTGGATTGACATCACTTATATAATAGTTTGGTTCAGATCAAAATGTGCGGGCATTTTATTAGATTTTTTGGTTCTATTTACAATGACTGTGTTAATTAGGTTATAATTGATTTTGGTTTAATTAATAGGTACCAGGTACATGATGGTCTTGATTAAGATGAGGTTTTCTCTTCTTTGTTGTAGAAGATCTTTTATGACCCTCTTTTGTGTGAGGTCAAGAAACAAAAAAGTTTGTGTGAATACTAAATTGATACTAAATTTGTAGTTAGGACAAGTAGGATAGAAAACCAAGGCAGTTTGACTTTGTTTTTGGCTGCTGGTGCTTTTGTAGATGATACTATTTGGGTGGATAGCAGTTAGGCTGCCACTCAGTATATCTTGAACACAGCAAGTGAATTTTTCAGAGTAAACAACATTTCTATTAATAACAAAAAAACTATGGCTATTCCTATCAATTAGAGAGTTAGTAATGCATCATTGTCAATTAATGGTCTGCTGATTTCAATTGCTTACAGGAAAAAGTCTCATCAGTATCTTGGCATTTATTTGTTATCTGAGGGTTTTTCCAAACCCAGTTTGGTTAAGATGTATATGAATGTTAAGTTTTTTGTCAATTTGGCTCTTAAAAAAGCTATTTTGAACAAGCAATTTTTTTATCTAGTATTAGCTGTATTGCAACTCATTGTTAATTATAGGATTCAGTTCAACTTCATTTCTAGGAATGTGTATATAAAATGGGATACATTGATTAAAAGGAGGTTAAGACTTAAGACTTGTCTTTCAAGAGACTTTCCGAATAAGGCTCTTTACCATTCTTTTTTGTATGGCTTGAAATCTTTTGAGCAGTTGCAGACTGAGTGCAAAATGGCTTCTGTATTGTGTTTTTCAAATGCTGGTGGTGTTCTTGGTTATTTGTTCAATCATAGGTCTCTGAATTTTCAGGTTTTGGGTTGATCACCTATTCACCCTCTATGTTGTTTGATTAGGTTGTGTATTAGTCTGGTCAATAATTTTTTGGCAGATGTTGTTAGAATTTTTTTGGACTATAACATGTCTCTCGACAATTTTTCTGTTTCTGCATTCCACTTTTCTGGTGGAACACCAATATCTATAGTTCTGAGAGCTTCTTTGTTTTATAATGTTTCTTTTTCTCTTAAAAAGTTTGGGGTCGTCTTTGCTGAGCAGTTATATACCAAAAAAAGTTTGATTTTTGATTGAAAAAACTTTTGTCATTGGAAAAAACTTGATCTAAGGGGTTCTGTCCCTCTTTGGTTCACTTTGGTTTGTGACTTTTTGGATTGATCTTCTATTTCTGATGATTTGTGCATTGAAGATTTGCAGGCTATGGATGTTTGCAGCTTGGGTACGGTTTCCAGATTGAGCCAGTGTCTCTCTTCTACAAATTTGGGGGTTGTTAGTGTTTACACTAATGAATCGTTAAGAGATTTAGGTTCATGTGAAATGAAGTGTGGTGCTGCTGCTTACTTCTCAGATTTGGATCTGAGTATTAGTGCTAAGGTTGGTGGATTGGTATCTTCAACTATGGTGGAACTGCAGGCAATTGCTTTGGCTTTGGAGTGTGTTCTCTCTGACAGTTTAGTAGTGGTTTATTCAGACAGTCAGGCTGCCTTGGATGTGTGTGTGACTGAATCTGCTCTGGTGTCTTCAAATTTCCACAACCACTGCTGGATGGAGCAGCATAGCATTATCAATTTTGTTAAAGGAAAGCAGCTTGATGTTTTTTGGCATAAAGTAAAAAAACATTCAGGTGTTATAGGTAATGAATGTGCTGATGAGTTAGCCAGTCTGGCTGTGAACTCTTTTTTGGCACTTCCTGTTTTGGTTAAGAAGAGATTTATCAAGGCTAACAGGATGGTGGTGTTTGAGAACATTTGTTATCTTGCTCGTAAGATTTTCAGATCTGTTAATCATGCTCATTAGGAGATTGGTCCTGGTTTTAATGTTATTAATAACAGTTTACTTGGTGATATAGACTGGTTTCATACTGCTTTGGTGTAGCACTCTGACTTCCATATGGTGACCAGCTTTACCAGTAAATCTATGGCTAGTTTGCACTTTTATTTTTTAAAGGCTCTCCACCACTGTCTCCTGATTGCTATATGGAAATGTTTGTATAGTAAGATCTACTCAAGTGTCTTGTGTCTGCACTGTGGTGAAGTGGAAAGTTCTGACCACTTTTTTGTTTGTACATTTAATTCTGATGCTCATATAGATATTCTCAAGTCTTATCTGGCCAAGTGGTATTGTGTTTCTGGATTGGGCTTACATTCATCTCGTGTCTCACAGGTGCTCTCTCTGTGCACATCTGATGATATATTGTATACTACTATGAGCAAAAACTTTGTGTTCAGAGATTGGGTTCAGAAAGCTTCATTCATTCTGGGTGATGCCAAAGTTGTGGGAAAATTTATTGTTGATTTTGTTCAAGAATTAGGTGCTGCTCACCACATGGATATTTGGTTGGTTAGAGCTAAATATAGGGCTTTAATGAAAAAAGGCAGTTTAATTCCACTTGATGGTTTTGTGTATCCTGTGACTTGTGGTTTGTCATGTATGTTTTTTGCTGGAGTGATTAGGTTGCTTGGGATTGCTAAGACAGTTGGTGTCTGCTTTGGTTTTCATAAACATTGCTGCTTTTTTTCTGGTATAGATAGTATGGTTTCTGTTCTGATAGATTTGTAGTGTTGCTTTAATCAATCTGAGTAACTGGTCACATGTAGAAAGTGCATGATTAGCACCTAGTTTAGATCACTTAGTTTGATGTATTGCACTAGGTGGCTTTTGGGTCTCACTCATTAAAAATTAATAAAAAAATAATAATACTATTAATAATGTAAAATTTATACTAATTAAAGATTTTTAACAAAAAAACTACTTATTTAACAATTTTTAATAAACAAAAAAACTTAAACTATAAATAAAAATATGATTTAAAAACTTTATTTTTTATAATATATACACAATATATTTATATATTTGTTATTATACAACTATTTCTAACAGTAATAAACAATTTTTTATAAAAAGTTTTTATTATATGTATGTATAAATCAATAGTAAACTTATTTATATACTAAATAGCCATATAGAAATTAAAATGGTAAATTAAAACAATATAGTACTAATTAATATTAATAACAAATAAAAAACTATAACTCTAGAATTCAAATTAACTTTTTATAAAAAACACATAACTATATTATTTATTAATCTAATAAAATAATACATATTACCAAAAATTATTTTATTATCTGTTATTAAAAAATTTTTTTTAATTCAAATTATATTATTAATAAAAACATTAACAGTTTTTTATTATTATTATTATTTAATGAGTGAGGTCTAAATACTAGGCATGAATTATGCATTTTCTATACGTGACCAGTCACTCAGGCTGATCAGAACAACACTAAGCATCTATAATAACTGATACAGAATCTCCAATGTCTGAAAAAAATAAACAAGGTGTACGAAAGCCAAAGTGAATACCAAAAGCCTCCACAATACCCAACAGCCTTATCACCCCAGCAGAGAAAACTGAAGAAAGGCCATGCACCAGATCAAGAACCGAACCATTACTAGAAATCAGACCACGTTTTTTCATCAAAACACAGTGACTTGCACGAACCAACCAAACCTCATTCCTAAAAGCAAGACAGAAATTTTGCACAAATTCCATTACCTTACAACAAGCAATTTTGGAGTTCCCAAAAACTGAAACCACTTCCTGAAAACAAAGTTTGAACATAAACTCCTTACAAAACGCTGAACACACTAAAGCATCAGAGGCACAAGAAAGCATAAGCTGTATAAGACGTGACGACGACCAAGATAAACCAGAGAGGGCTCCCTAGATAGCTGCATGTGTGTTCAACAGCTGGGTGCAGATAGCAGTATCAGAGCCACATGAGAAAACGTGATCGGAAAATTCAACTTCACCACAAAACACTGGGATAAGACCTACTATAAAGGCATTTATGAACAGCCACAGGCAGCCAATAATACAAGCATCAGCAAAACGTTTACTAGTGAAACCAGCAGTCATGTACATATCAAGATGTTACATGGGTGAAGACCTACGCCAGTCTATGTTACCATGCAAACTGGAGACCAAGATTTTAGAACTAGAGCCAACCTTTCAATCAACATGATGTATACAACAGAAAATGTTATGAACAAAATGTCTAGAATTTCCAGAAATGGCTATATTACCTGCCAAAATATAGTACTCATCCAAATGCAAAGGAAAAAAAAGGTCAGACGTAGAAGCAGCTGCAGCAAGAGCATCTGCTCACTTATTATCCACAACACTAAAATGTCCCTTGACTTTAAACCAACAGACGTTCAAATTCCTATTATAAATCAAGTTGGAAATGTGATGGCATTCTAACCAGCATTGATTTCGAAAGTCCAGAACCACTAGACCCAGCTCAGATCTGCATGCATCCAAAGCCATCTGACTGTTAGAGAACAAATGAACAGAACTGGAAGGGGGAACACACTCAAGAGCCAAAGCAATAGTCTACAATTCCACCATAGTAGAAGACACCAAACCAGAAACTACAACACCTAAACCCAAATCAACACCATTAAAAAAAGTGGCCACTCCAGCCCGCATACCAACAGTACCCAAACTGGCCAAAAAACTATCAGTAAATACCAAAATACTATCAGAACTGACATTAAGCAGATGACCACAAATCTTATTAAATTTAATTGAATCCAGGATATTTCGAGTGACAATCCCATTAACAGAAGAAGATGTAACAGAGATGGGAGCCACCATATTAATAAAAGCAACTGAAAGATCAAACCAGACAGAAACTGGTTCATGTGGGTCCAATCTCTTTCAATGTTTAAAAGTTGCCCAAGTAAAATTAGCTCCCCTGTGGTTCTGAAACTGGTCCACAAAAACAATACCATAATGCCAAAGAGACAGAAAACATCTAACAAATTTAGACTCATCAAGAACAGACACCATAGGGGTTCCATTTTGAAGACAAAAAGCATTGGCTCTGAAGCCATCCAGAGAAAGATTATAATCATGAAAAATACGAACCAAGCCCACCAAATAATTATTAGAAACACCAATACCAATACAAATAGGGAAATTTAAGGGATGAATTGGATGCCAACACAAAACTTGCAAGTCATGAGATCTATAAGCAAACAAATGACCCAAAATGCCAACCAAATTCGCAAAACAAACAACAGATGCTACTTTGTGCTCAGCCTGGATTTGTTCAAAAGTTTTCAAGTCATAAAATGAGGGGTGATGCAGCACATCATTGAGAAAATCTAAAGGCAGACCAGATTTTGATTTCAAACCCCTGTGAATCATAGTATCTCATTTGGTACACATACTAGGAAGAACAAAACTGAACTGAGTTCTGTAATTCACAATAGAGTGAAGAACTGAAAACACCAAATACGAAAATTGTTTATCAAAGATGGTCTTTTTTAACACAAGATTGGCAAAAAACTTGATGTCCAAGTAAGCTTTGGCCAGACTGGGTTTAAAAAGGCCCTCAGTGGACAAAAAGATACCCAAATACTGATGAGATTCCCCCTTATTGGCTACAGAGATAGGTAATCCACTTATTAAAAGAGAGGAATTTGTAACCTGGCAGTTAATAAAAATGGCTACAGTTTTATCATTGTTAATTGAAATGTTATTAACCCTAAAAAACTTGCTAGCCACATTTAGAATGTGTTGTGTTACCATCTGACTACTACCAACCTAAATCATATCATCCACAAAAGCACTGGCAGCAAGGAAAGAAGTTAACCCAGCTTGAGATTCTACATAACCAGTCTTAAAAACAAAATGAGAATTTAACCAGCATCTACACACACTCTTCTGTCTCTTAACTTTGCACAAAAGAGGATCATAAAATATTTGCCAAAAGAGAGATGAGAAAACCTCCCTTTGGTCCAAACCATTATGCACATGATAATCACTTGTCAACCTGAAATTGGTCATAATCTGGTTGGTCCGACCACCATAAATACTCCCAAAAAACCAAATAAACTTGCTACACATTTTGATTCTAACCAGACTATTCCTAAGATGGTCCCAACCAACAGAATCATAAGTCTTTTGCATGTCTTGCAAAACCAGCCAGAGCTCATGGTTCTTTTTTATAGCATTCTCGATTACCAAACTAACTGCAAAAATGGGGAACTGAGTCATAGTGTCTTTTAAAACCAAAAAATTGTCATCACAAAGTACGTTATGCTTGCTGCACGTGAATGAAATCCTGTTAGAAAGAATCTTGGAAAGAATTTTGCAAGCTGTCTCAATCAAAGTAATAGGACAAGTGTTAGTGAGCATGCCTTCCCATTCATAAGGCTTAGGAATCATCGACACCCAAGTCTCTTTCCAAGCACTGGAAACAGATTCATAAGAAAGACAAGAATTGATGAGCACCAAGAGCATATCAAGAGCTGAATTGTCACAATGCTTCCAGAGTTCATTAGAGATGCTCGAGAGACCAGCAGCCTTCCTATCAGACAGATTTGAAACCACACCAAATAATTCAACAAAATTAACACAGTCCATAACATTAGCAAAGGCACCATCAAAAACATGTTCCAAAAGCTGATACTGACAGGACCAATCTTCAGGCACATCAAGAACCACATCTTGCTTCTGCATCCAACCCTCCATTATCTCATCCACTTTATTTTTAACAGGATCAGGCTCCAAGAACAACTCCTTACCCACCACCAAATGATCTAAAATGACTTTGCAAAAGAGACATTCCAAGACACTCCTGATAGTGTGATCTTTGTTAAACTTGAAGTTTTCCATCCTCCTATTGATTGCAGACCTGATACAAGATTCTTCAGCACATTTCGAATTTAATAACTTACCAGCACAATAAAATTTTCTGATCTTGAAAAGAACAGACTATATATCATTCAATGGGGAACCAGAGAGAAACAAAAATTTTACCAATGAAGCATTAACCAAATTAAGCCGAATCCAAGTATCCAGCAGCAAAATAAACTCATCACGATCGATTAACTGGGAAGCTTTAACCAATTTAGACACCAGGAGCTCCAATCTATGAAACCTGGATGAGATCTTGGTAAAGACACCATCATATTCCTTAAACCATTTTTTTTTGAAAACCACATCTGCTAAAAAACACAAGGTTTTGTGAATAGCATCCCACATAACATCCAGATCTGAATGCCTTTTGACATCCAAAAACTCATCAAAGAACATGGCAGCATTAGCCATCATCTCTTCCTTAAACTTTGACCACAAAGCACCACCAGCATTATTATAATTGTATTTTCAATGATCCTTATTGGTCTGTTTGCGAATAAAACACAAATGAGTGTTCAAAAGACCACCCAAACCAAGTGACACGGAAACGGCTTGGTGATCAGTATCAAAGAAATTGACCACACCCAGAATATTGCGATCCATTATAGCATTGACCAAATTGAGAGACACAAACAGATAGTCAATTGTTTTTACCACTCCCCGTAAATTACTCCATGTTGGAGTTTTCAGAAATACATTATTGATGAAAGGGTTAACCAGGCCTAATGCACCACATTTCTTGAAGCTGGCACTCTTACGAGAACCATCCTTATTGAAGTTACCACCCAAAATTATGAAAGAAGATTCATTTACAGCACCAGCAATCAAAGCATTTATTTTATCAGCTTGTGAGAAATGCATTGACACAAATGCATCAGCATACAAACCTAAAACAGAAACAGAAAGTTTGTTCTTGAAGAGCAGCTTGATAGCAAAAAAATGACCAAAAACTTCAGAAATCCTATACATGTGTTTGGCCAAAGCAACATTTATAATGATAACTACACCAGAACCGAGATAACCCAAATTCAAGCCAAAGACAAAAACACGCACACCTGAAAACCTATTAGCAATCTAAGAGTGAACCTTACACCTTAACTTTGTCTCTGTAACTATAAAAATCACATTGTTCATATCTTTGTGCCAATGAATAATATTAGCTTGCTTAGCAGGATTGTTTATCCTTCTAACATTGCATGTCACAATTTTCTACACAAAACTACTCATTGAGATGATGAAGAAACCGCAGAACCTGAGCCAATACACATCTGATCTAACTTCACCAAAACTGAACAAACCAAAGCCTCAAGAGCCATCAACTTTGACTCCAAACAGCCCATTTTTGAGGTTAAAATTTTTGAACTACTTGAACCCAATTCTGAAGTATTAAAGGAAACCAAAAAAGAGGGAAGAAGCACTGGCTTAGGATTATCTAGAGCCATGTCTGAATCAACTTCCACATTTGCCACAACTGGAACCACCAAATTCTGAGAAGAGGAGGCAAGAGCTAGGAGCATCAAGACCAAATTTTCAAGTTTGCTCACAATACCAGACATCTTATCCACAAGAAGCTCCACAGAATGCTCCAAAGAAGCAAAACAAGCCTCCAAAGATGTACTAACAGGAACCATATGAGGAGAGGGACCAATCACACCTGAGGCATTAGAAGAGAAGGAACCAAAACCAGGATTAAAACCAAAATGAGGATTATTAGACAAGGGTGTAAACAAGACTACTTGGGCCCATAACTTGCCACCAAAAGCAACCAGTCGAGAAATAGGCACACCTTTTTTCACATACAATCGGGCCAACTGGAGGTGGTTTTCATCAGAGACAACCCTTTTAAAAGACTTGGAAGACTTAAAAGTAGAAGTGATCTCAGCATTACACTCCAAAACAGAATAACTGAATTTCTCACACTGTCCATACTGAACCAAATCCAATCTAGCCCAAGAAAGCTTCACACTGCCAAGGATTAGTTCCGTGCAAAAAGCAGATTCCAGCATTTCATCAGTCTCAAAGCCAACCACAGCACAGCAAAACCTATTACCAGTCTTCAAGGAATGGTTGATTATGCAAGTTTTCCTACCAGCTCCATCCAATAAATCACCGAGATCATGGGCAGTTGTTCCCACAGGCAAAGTAAACAAAAGTGCTCTGAATTGATCTCTAGATGCCCAAGTATCACGATCTTTTACCGCTATAGCAACATGAACAGAATTTTTACCAATTAGGAAGGACCACTTAGCAGCCAAAGACACAGCCTGTTCTAATTCGGCAAATTCTACCACAGCCTTCTGCCATAAACCAATAAGTTGGATTTTGATCAACTTAATTTGTCCAAACTCGGATACTGCAGCGATGATCATTTCTTTTGGCGTATTCATGGGAATTTCTTTAATTACTACAGCCCGATCTAAGTGAATTTCTTGTTTCTTAAGATCACTGTTTACTAAGATGTTATTTTTTCTGGCCAATGATGCAGCCTTTTTTATGCTTTCTGATGAAATAAACATCAATCAGATAATTCTTTCAAATTTTGAGAGGGTAGTGGCCTTTCCAAAACCATTGATTTTTGAAAAAAATTTTCTAACAAACTGAGTTTTTAATGTAGCCAATTTTCTTTCTACAGCCGAAAGATTGATGTCTAAAGCAAATGATTTCTTGACTGACACTTTTACAGAAATTTTGATGATCTTGGGATCAATCTAAATCTTATCTAAAGGAATCTTTTTCTTAAGGGGTGGTGGGAGAGACTTCACCTCTTCATCTATTTCAAAGTTAGAAGAACCAATAGGAGAACCAAAATTTGCACCAGTATTCACCCATTTAACTTTGAGAGTATTAACAGCCGAATCCAAGAGAGAACCATCAAAACCACCAGACATACTAATATCTTTATCATCACCAGATAGGCTCTCTACATCAAAATATACACTAGCACCAGAACCAGACTTCAAAGAGATATCCTTCTTATCACCAGAATATTTAATATTTCCAAGAGAAGTTTTTTTTCTTTGTGAAAAGGAACCACCAGCAGAACTGTGAAACACACTTTTAGGAGTCTTCTTACTAGACATGCTGCTACTAGAGACAGCCTTCAAATTTATGACAAAAGGGTTATTAGTTAAAGAAATGTTGATATAATATTAACAAGATAAAAACAAAAAACTTCTTTTCTCAGAAAAAGTGCTCATTGGGGTTTTTTTGGAAGTAAGAGAGAAAAAAAGAATAATAAAAATTGTGTATTGACACAATTTATCTTAACAGTTAAATAAGATATTAATTTTATATTAGATTTAATTTTGCCAGTTTTTTATAACAAATCTAAAATCTACTTAGTACTTATATAAAAATTTATATTTTTTTAATTTTATACAAAAAAAAATTATAAAAAACTCTTTAAAAAAAAGATAAAAATATTTTATCTTAATTTAAATTATTATATACAATATAAATTTTTATTAATTTAATGTTAATTATAACTCTATTTGTACAATTATTGTAAATATATTTATAAAACTTGATAAATTTGTTATATATTTTAATTTTTTTTAAAGTATTTTTAACAACAATTTTAATAATAAAGATAAAAAATTAAATTAATATATCTTTTAATATTAAAAAGTTGTTTTTTTTAGAACTTTAAACTTGTTACAAACTATAAAAATCCAATTAGATAGAATTTTCAACAAAATTTTTTTTATAATTTTAATTAAAGCAATTGGTTTAATATTTTTTATCAGATTTTTTTATTTATATAGCTTTGAAATTATTGAGATTTATGTTTTTTATCAAGTATTAAGAACTGTCTTTTTTAGTAAATATATATTTAACATGTTTAAAAGCCAAACCAAAATAAATTATTGCAATGTTTTTACATTTTATTAGTAATCTTAAAAAAATCTGTAGTTTTTTTTAAAAAGTCTTTTAATAATTCACAAGAATTTATTTAAAATAATTTGTTTTATAATATTAGAAAATACATTATTATTAACATAAACCAAAAAAACAAATTGTTTTTGTTAGTAAAAAAAAATTATATCTTTAATTATATGTTTTTTAATTCAATTTTTTATAATTAAATCTATTTTGTTTTTAATTATACTAGATTTTAATATTAACTTTCTATTATTTACTAAGTAATTTAAAGCAATTTTTTTAATAAACTGTTTTAATATGTTTTTAATTATCAAATTTTTATTATTAGTAAAAGTTTTTATGTATTTAATAATAGTATTCTAAATACATAAATTTTTAACAGCTTTAAATTTAAATATCTTATAAACTTTATAAATTTTTTTAAAATATATTAAATATTGTTTAATTATACTATTGTTAAAACTACAGAACAAAAGCTTTTAAAAATTTATTGTTAAATTTAAATTAAACTTGATTTATTTATTTATTAAAATTCAAAGTTTTTCAAAATTTTAAACAAAAGTAATTTTTATTTTATTTTATTTTATTTTATTAATGAGTGCAGCCCAACCAAAGTCTAGAATAAGTTACAAAAAAAAGTAGCCAACTAAACATGGTTCACACATTTGCTACATGTGACTAGCCACTCAAGCCAATCAAGACAACACTATACACTTATAGAAACACTAACCCTATGAACAGCACCAGACAAAAACAAAAACCTATCCCTAAAACCAAAACTGACATCAAGAGAATCCAACACACCAGTAAGACAGACCATGCTAGCTGAGAAAGACAGAACACCCACACCAAGAGCACTGGCCACAACAACATCATTACCAATCAAACCACTTCTCTCCATGTCAGATTTGAACTTAGTTCTAAAAAACCAAAGGTTCGTCCTATGACTTTTAGCTAAACAACAGATGAAATCCACTATCACAGAGACTGCTTTCTTTTTGTCACTGAGAGAAGCAATGGCCTCATCCATCCAACTCTTGAGAACAAATTCCTTGCAAAAAACTGAATACAAACCAACATCAAACACCTCCAGAGAGAGATCTCACAACACAAAAGACGGCAATAGTAGATCAGGACCCATTAGAGTTTTCCACAAACCACCAAAGTCACCCAAAATATTTGACTGCACAGAAGCATCCTTAACACAAGTAAAGTCATGATCGGGAAGTTCCACATCACCACAAAATAGACATGCCACATCAGAGTAATCCTTACTATATAGCCTCTTTCGAACAGCAACAGGCAACTTGAAATGAACAGCTTTTATGAAATACATATGAAGAGTAACAGTGGCTTGACACGTACTCCCAGAGAGCATATGAGAGTCAGGGTGCCAAACTAGAGTGATACTATTCCAATTGACAACCAGACCAAACAAACAAGACAAAACCTCTTGGCCAGGACCCACTTCTCATTGAAACTTGCAAATGGAATGAAAAATGTTATGTACAAAATAGCAGGCATTACCAAAAACTGGCCTGCCATCAGCAATCACATATCTACAATTAATTCTGACAGGAAGAAAGACCCCAGAGTGTGCAGCTTGTTCAGCAAAAATGTCAGCCATAACATTACCAGCAATGCCAGCATGACCTTTGACTTTAACCCAGCAGACAGTCAGATCTTTGGATTTAATCAAATCAACCACATGGTGCCTTTCTATCCAGCAACTATTGCAACAATCCGGCTATAAGAGACCCAATTCGGCCACACATGCATCAATAGCCGCTTAACTATCTGTGTATAAAGCCACTAAAACAGAGGCAGAAACACACTCCAGAGCCAGAGCAACAGCCTGTAATTCAGCCAGGGTCAAAGACAGCACACCATGTACCTCCACCCCTAAACCTTTGTTCAAGCTAGGAAAATAAGTGTCAGCACCACACGTCACCTGAAACGTACCCAAGCCTCTAAGAAAACCATCAGTATAAACATCAATCTTATCAGCCCACAATCCATGAATCTCCTCACGAATATTGGCAAAAGATGTTGAATCCAAAACATTAGCACAGACAGAAGCTAAACTCGCAGAAAGGGGAGCATGCAAACAATTATTCAAATGAATAAAGGCTTTCAAAAACCATAAAGGCATGGAGCCTCTAGAACCAAGTCTTTTCCATCAGCAAAACATACGCCAACTGACAACAGAACTCTTTTTGTCCAGAAGTTGGTTACCATATGCCACACCAGCAATTTTCAAGGAGTGAACCACATTGAAATACAAAGAATCACCCAATACCAATGACATTGGGAAATGGACAGGAGAGCGAAAGACACAGGGAAGCCTGTTATCCAAAAACAGCTTGTTGTCAAGAAATATATGAACTACACCCACTAGAAAATTGTTTGAAATGTTTACTCTCAGCTTAACAGGATATTGAAGAGGATTCAGCAGAGTCCAGTACAAAACCTGTAAATCCAAAAATTGATGTTCGAACAGACAGCCAAGAATTCCAGAAGAATTCGCAAATTGCACAATAGAAGCTACCTTGCATTTAGCCTGCAACTGTTCAAAAGATTTCAGTCCATAAAGAAAGGGGTGGTACAATGCCTCATTGGGAAAGTCTCTCAGCAAATTGGCTTTCAACCTAAGACTTTTTCTAATCAGAACGTTCCATTTTAGACAAACAGCTTTGGAAACAAAACTAAACTGTGTCTGATAACTGACTATAGGCTGCAAACCAGCTAAAACCAGATAAGAGAATTGTTTATCAGAGACAGTTTTCCGGAGAATCATATTTGAGAAGAACCTAATATCTGAATTGGTTTTGGCAAGACTCAGTTTAGACAAACCATCAGTAGACAAGAAAATACCCAAATATCGATGACTCACATCAGGATTGACAACAGCGATAGCCTGGCCATTGATAAACAAAACAGGAACCCCCACTCTTTTGTTGATAGGAATGGCAACCATTTTTTCATTGTTTATGTTAATATTATTGATGAGGAAAAACTTGCTGGCCATATTAAGAATGTGCTGTGTAGAGGCTTGTCCATTTCCCATCCAAATAGTGTTATCGACAAAGGCACCAGCCGTAAAAAAAGAAGTTATACCCCCACTAGTCTCAATCCTTCCAGTCTTTGCCACAAAGTTTGAATTGATCCAATAACCACACAAATGATCTTGTTTTGCAACTTCACATAACAAGGGGTCATAAAAAATTCTCCATAGAAGAGATGAGAAAACTTTACCCTGATTCAAACCATCAAGAATTTTGTATCCATCAGATAGGCCAAAATCTGTCATGACTCTGTTAAAGCAATTGTTGTGAATGTTGCCAAAAAACTTGATGAACTTGCCACACATTTTGATACGGCGTAAACTAGCTTTCAAATAAGGCCAACCAACAGAGTCATATGCTTTGCGCATGTCTTGAAGAACCAGCCAAAGTTCACGGCCTTTTTCCAAAACATCCTCCACAATTGAACCCACAGCTGAAATTGGTGACTGAGTGGAAGTGCTTTTGAGAACAGAAAAGTTGTTACTGTGGAGAACATTAAACTTACTACAGGCAAGAGAGATCCTGTCTGAAAGAACTTTTGACAAAATCTTTCTGGCCGTCTCAATTAATGCAATAGGCCATGTATTTGACAAAATGCCATCCCAATCATAAGGCTTAGGAATTATGGACACCCAGGCCTCTTTCCAATGGACTGAAACATCACCAAAACACAAACAAGAATTCAGCAAAGACAACAAACACTCCAAAACTAAACAGCCAGCATGTTTTCAAAGTTCATTGGTGATACCAGACAAACCAACAGCTTTGCTATTAGGAAGATTGCTTATAACTGAAGACATCTCACACATGGTAATATTACACATGACCAGACTAAAAGCACCATCATTAACATAGGCCAAAAGGGCATATTGTTGTGCCCAGGGACCAAACAGGACAGGAAGAGCATTCCGCTTTCTGGTCCAATTAACCATGATGTCATTCACCTTGAGCTTCACTTCATTAGGTTCCAAAATAAAAGAATCACCAACAACCAAATAGTCCAGAACAACCTTGTGAAAGGGCTGCTCCAAGATGCTTCGAATCATCCCACCTTTGTTCATATTAAACTTTTTTATACGCTTATCAATTGTGTCTCTGATAGCAGATCTTTTGGCCACTTCAGATTCATAATATTTGGACTTTCTATATTGCTTTCTAATCTTTGAAAAATGACTTATCAAGTCAGCAAAACCCACACCATTCCCGATCATGCCACAAACTTTGGAAGCTTTGGAAGGGTCAGCTTTAAACCAAGTATCAGCCAGATGATTAAAGCCCACTGCATCATTCAGTCTTAGCACTTTTAATAACTTGGCGACCAACAGCTCTAATCTGGAAAATTTAGAAGAAAGTTTATTCTTAGCACAATCAAATTCACTATACCAATGTTTTGAAAAATTTTTTTCAGCAGAAGCAGTTATGGCTTCAGCTAGTACTTCTCACATTCCATCCAAGTTGCTACCATCCTCAGCCGTCTTGAATCTATTCAGAGAACCCAACAGTGCACACTCAGAAAGTTCTTTGAAATGTGCCCACTTTTTCTCATCAGCATCCTTAATCTTAAATTTTCAGTGATCCTTATTAGCATGCTTGTGGATGCTGGTCAAATGAGCATCCAGAAGACCACCCAGTCCAATAGACATCGAGACAGCCAAGTGATCCGTGTTAAAAAATTCTGAGACAGAACTAACATCACGATTCATGACAGCTGAAATCAAAGAGTCACTAACTAGAATATAGTCCAAAACCTTGCTAATGCCTCTTGAATTGCTCCAAGTAGGAATCCTAGCTAGAGAATAACCACCAAAAACATTAACCAGACCCAAACCTAAACATTTTTTAAGACTCGCCCCCTTGACTGAATTGTCTTCATTGAAGTCCCCACCCAAAACAACAAAAGAACTTTTGTTGACAGTATCAGCAATGAATGAATTAATAACAGAAGCCTGAGCAAAACAGTCACCACCAGACACACAGGCATAAAGCCCAATGACAGACACAGAAAGCTTGTTCTTGAACAAAAGACAAATTGAAAGAACTCTGCCCTTTACCTTTTCAACTTTAGAAACATGACAAGCCAGAGAATTGTTCACAAAAATGGCCACACCAGTTCCATAAAACCCAACATCCAGACCAGATGTAAAAACCCGAACACTCTTAAACTTTTTCATGATCTATGGTTGTGAACTGGAACACAACTTGGTTTCTGTAACAATTGAGATCGAACTACCAGATTCCTTATGCCAACAAAAAATGTCCTCCTGTTTTGCAGGATTGTTCATTCTCCTAACATTACACATGGCAATTTTCCAAATAAAACTGGTCATTGGGACGAAGAGATAACTGAAGAACCTGAGCCAGCACACAACTGATCTAACTTAGCCAAAATCAAACCAACGAAGATGTCGAGGGCAACCAACTTCGATTTCAGACCACCAACTTTGGAAGTCAGGACTTTGGAACTACTCAGACCTAAGAGCAAATCGGCAACACCTGGAGAGAAAAAAATAGGCTGGACAACAAAATCATCAACTGCCATGTCAAAATCCAAGTCAGAGTTTGCAACCACAAGAGGAACAGAAGTTGGAGACTGAAAAACAACCACAGAAGGAACCATTTAAGAGGAAGGTGCCAAGGGTATTGAACCAATATTGTCAAGACAAGAAAAAATGTCCAAAATTTGATCAGACAAAAGCTTCACAGAGCGTTCCAGAAGCACTAAGTGAGCATCCAAAGAAGAATTGACCACAAGTAGAGGAGAAGATGCCCCACCCGAACTCAGAGCACCAGAAAGTGGGGAACCGGAACCAGAACCAGCATGAAAACCATAAGAAACTGAAGCAACTGAGACCACTTGGGCCCAAGATTTGCCACCAAAGACAACAGGATGAGAGATTGGTACATTTTTCTTTGTATACAACTTGGCCAGCTAGAGACAAGTATCTAGGTTGGCAGGTTTTATAAAAAACTTTGAAGGTTTAAGAACTGACGCAACCTCAGTATTACATTCCAAGGCAGAATGACTGAACTTCTTATACTGTTCACAGTGAACCAAATCCAGCCTAGCCCATGAGAGTTTCACACCACCAAAGATTGGCTCTGTGCGAAAAGCTAACTCCAAAACCTCATCAGAATTAAAACAAACAACAGCACAGCAGACCCTATTACCAGTCTCCAATGACCGATTTATGACACAAGTTTTTCCATCACCCCCTTCAAGAAGATCCCCAAGATCATGAGCAGTAGTTTCCACTGGCAAAGTGAACAAAAGTGCCTTAAACTGATCTCTAGATGCCCAAGTTTCACAATTGTCTATCATCATAGCCACACAAACCGAGTCTTTACTAATCAGAAAGAACCACCTAGCAGCCAAAGACACAGCCTGTTCTAGTTTAGCAAATTCTACCACAGTCTTTTGCCATAAACCAATCAACTGGATTTTGATCGACTTAATTTCTCCAAACTTGGATACTGCGGTGACAATCATTTCTTTTGGTGTATCCATAGAAATTTCCTTGATTACTATGGCTCGATCTGAGTAAATTCCTTGTCTCTTGAGATCACTGTTTACTATGATGTTATTTTCTCTGGCCAATGACACGGCCTTTTCCATGCTTTCTGATGAAGTAAACGTTGATCAGATAATCCCTTCAAATTTTGAAGAGGTAGTGGCCCCCCCAAAACCATTGATTCCTGAAAATAATTTTCTTATGACCTGAGTTTTGGCTGTTGCCGATTTCTTTTCTACAGCCGAAAGATTAATGTCCAAAGTGAATGATTTCTTTACGGTCACTTCCACTTGAGTTTTAATAATTTTGGGATCCACTTACACCTTATCCAAAGAGAAAGACTTACAAAGAAGAAGGAAAACTTCCTCTTTCTCTTCCATGTCATAATTAATAGAGCCGAAAGGAGAGCCAATAATTGCACTATTATTGAAATGCTTGGCTTGAGGCGTATTCATCTTGGAATTAGGTACTCCTTCACCTTCGGAAGCTTTTTCATCAGTATCCATGCCATTAAACTGCCCAACCACACGACCAGACCCACCACTTTCAAGAGTTGTACCACTACTTGAGAGCTTAGCACCACCAGAAGGTTTCTTAATTTTATAACCTGAACCACCACCAACCGAACCAGTGGTCAAAACTCTGGCTGACCTTCTCTTAACACTAGGACCACTCATAGTGGCAGCCAAACCAACAACAAAAGAGTTTGTTTCTTGTGAAATAATGGAAGACAATATATAAAAAACAGAAAAAAACTTCTTTCAAAATTTGACTCTTTTTCAGGAATTTGGGATGAAGGAGAGAAAGAAGTTTTCTATTTTTGTTTTTTTGTAAA
Organism: Geosiphon pyriformis; assembly: GCA_016748015.1. Classification (NCBI taxonomy): domain Eukaryota; kingdom Fungi; phylum Glomeromycota; class Glomeromycetes; order Archaeosporales; family Geosiphonaceae; genus Geosiphon; species Geosiphon pyriformis. The sequence goes on along the minus strand of JAAOMT010000040.1, from coordinate 96,381 downwards.
ATAAAAGTAATTTTAACTTAAAAAATTTAGAAAATATAATACTTTTGGCCAAGTTATTATATTAAGACCATATTTTTAAAAATACAATATTAATTACAAAAAGCAAAATTTTGTTAAATAATATTTACATATTATTGAAATTGGTTTTTATTTTACAAAATTTAAAGTTATTTTTAATCTGTAAAGCAATATTCAAAGACAAACTGCTAAACTTTTTTTAAATTACTCTATTAATATTACTAATTTTATATTTTTATTTATTTTTATTGGTCTGTTTATATATTAAATTAAGCTAAAAATTGAAAAAATTTTTCAATTTAATATTTATTAACAAATCCAAATAATTAGTGTTAAAAAACTTATCAAATTAATATATTTATTAATTAAATACCAAGTTTTAAAAACTATTATTAACCAAAATAAAGTTTATATACTTTTTATATCTTAAAAATTAGATCATATAAACTAATATTAGCATTAAACTTTTAAAATTCTATTAAACATTTAAATTTCTTTAAAGTTTTAATAATTATAATAGAAACTTTTACTGAAATAATTATTCTATTGAAATCAATATAATATTAACTAATTAAAATATAAAGATAAATCTAGTTGTAACAACCTGTTATATAAAACAACCTCGAAAATAGCTTTAATTAGAATTAAAAATTTTATTAAATTTTAAAAAAATAATATGTAATAATAATGTGTATTATTTATTTTTATTGAATAAATTAAAGTTGAATTATTAATTTTATTAAAAATAAATACAATGTTTAGTTATTGCACAATAAAAAATAAACAAATAATTAACTAAATTTTATTTAATTTTGATATTTTGTACTATTATGTTCTAAAAAATCATATCTATTACAAATGTATTTTTGTGCATGGTTTTTTTTTTCAATAGTAAACTTATAATATTTGGTTTTTGAGTGTTTTTTATGTTGTGATATTAATAAATTTTCAACTTGCTTAAGCTTATTTTTTTTATTAGCATTATTAACTTGATTGTTTTCCAGAATTTGGTTTTAATTTTGAAATATAGGCACTATTTTTTTATGTTGGCCAATAAATTGCCTTAATTATATTATTATTTTACTATAATTGTTATATTTAATAGTGAACTAAACAGCCTGTTATATAAGTTCCTATATTTTACCATATTTTTGTTTTCTTTGTATTGCAAGGCATAAAACATTGGTAATGGTTTTAGATATAGTTAAAAGATTTAGAATTACCATTTTGGTAGAAAAATTTTTTGCAGCCTTTTAATTTGCAAAGCAAAAAGCTTTAGTGATTAAATTATTGTTTTTTTTTATTAATATACTATTATAAAAATATTATTTGAATGTAGTATTACTTAAAAATAATAATAATAAGCAATACTATAAGATATATTAAATAAACATAAACAAAAATAAGTAATAGAATTAACAATTATAATAAAGTATGAATGTTTATTGTTTTTTGGTCATAGGTTTGTAACTTTCTATATTTCTTTGATGTTTTTTCTATTGACTTCAGTAACTATTGATTTCAATAATATTTGTTTTATATTATACAGATTCTTAATAAAATTACTTATTATATTAAGACTGAAATTTTAAATATTAAAATATTGTTAAATAAATAATTTAAAAAAGTACACTAAGAAATAAATTCTCTTATCACATTATAAATATTAATATTTAATAATAATTAATTTATAATAAAATATAAATATTGTGTTATTTTTAAATGTTTTATAGATAAAATATAAGGCATGAAATATTGAGTTATTTGTTTATTGACTCCAAAAAAAAGATTATGGCCAACTGATATAATTCTTATATAAGATAAGAATATATAATATTCAAAAAAATGGTTTTATTCTGTCTTATTTTTAAGTTTTGTATCTAATACACTAGTAAAATTACAAAACTGTTATTTGCTAAAAACATATATTTAATAATATTGTTAAAGCCTTTAATATGAAAGATAGTTTGAGTTTTTGCAGTAAATATTTTTGATGTAAATACACAAGTTTATGCTTGCTGACTGAAATAAAGAGCTTTTATTAAGTAATTTTTAGCATTAACATATGTTTTAGTAAATTGTAATTATTGTTTATATAAAATTTTTTTACATAAACTATTGTGACATAGAAAAAAATCATAAACAAAGCTTTCATATTAATTATAAAGCTTTAACTTAAAAATTTTTAATAAGTTTTTATTAATATAAAAAATACAATGAATTTGGTAAGTTATTTTATATACTTAAATAACTACTGTATTTGCTGTAGAATTAGCATTAATAATAAACACTAATAGTTCTGTTATTATTGCTTTTTTTATGTATTCTAGAATCTATTTATATAATTTGGCAGTTTTATTTAATATAAAGACTTGTGTAACAAGATAGAATCTTGTATTATTGTCTATAATAAAAAAAAAATTAATATTTAATAGTGATTAATCTTTGTTGTATTGTCATTTAAAACAATATTATGGTACTCTAACTAAAGAACAACTTGTATAAAAGACATCTAAAATACATAAATAAGCCGATTTTTATCAATTTTAAACTCTATAATCTATTTATAATTATTTGATTTGCAATTTATAAAAATTGTTAACAAGCAAAATGTATTGTGCTTTTTGTTGTTATAAATTTTAAATTTTTGTATTGTATTTGTAAGATCACAATCAAAAATAAATGCTATTGGAAATTTACTTTTAATAATTTTTTTGGGTAATAATTAATAAAGTTACACATTCTGTAAAAAATTAGATATTTTAAAGAATGTCATCTGAAATTTTTCAATATGTTAAAGCATATTTTTTAGTATTAAGATATAATAGATAATTATATATATTGTCAAAAATAATAAGATTTATTTGCATGAGTTTTTAGTACAATTAATATTGGCATATTAACTATATTCTTAATATTTTGATTTGGTGTTCTGATAATTTTAAATGTTGATTTTTTTTTGGTTTATATTGGCCATTAAATTCACATTCAAAAACATGATGTTTAATACTGCCATCTAGATATCATTCTAATTTCTTTTAGATAACTCCAAATTTTTGTTGTTTACTATAAGTCTTTATAATTATGTTAATATCTTTTTATGTTTTAAAAACATAATCAGTACAAAGTTTTACAGCTAAATAAATATAAAAAAATCTGATGCTAAATATGACTGAAATTATAACTAAAGATTTTATTTTTATTTATAGATACTTGATTACTTAATTGGAATAGGTTTTTATTAATGTAATTTTAAAGTTAATTGGCCAGCTCTATATTAGAAATAGATTTTAAATTAAGATAAAAATAATTTTAATTTTTTAATATATGGTCTTTTATTAAACATATATATATACTCTTTTTTAAAAATAAACTGGTTATTTTTTTTTGCTCTGTATTTACACCAAAATATTAATCTTAATATAATACATAATATATAAAATGTTATATTTAAAATTGCCAATATACTATTAACTACAGTATTAATTAATATATTTAAGTAAATATTATTTAGAATAATTTGAAGAATTAAATTTTGCATAACTTGTTGTTTTTAATACTTTAAAATCTATAGCTTATACTTAATACACAAATTTCTATGCTTATATTTATAATATATAAATTAAGCTAACATTAAGAAAATACAGTTTTTAATAATATAAACACTATAATAACTCTAAGCTTTAGATAATATCAATACCAAAAATTCAGCTTTGGAGCAATAATAAAAACCAACTTAAGCCAATATTAAGAAAATGCAATTTTTAATGATATAGGCATTATAATAACTCTGAGTTTCAGATAATACTAATATACTATATAATATGCCAATCTTATTATTGGCCATTAATTAACCCAAATTTATGTAAGAATATATATATGTATCTTTGATGTAATTCTATAATCTTTTAATACTTTAAAAAATTTGTTTACAATATTTATTCTATTATGTTATTTATTCATTAATCCAAAATCAATTATTGTTTATTAAAAGTTCCAATTGTTATTAATATAATGAGCAATAACAAAAACAAAGACTTTGTTATTAAAAAATATTCAAAGATTTAATCTAAAAAAAATTTTGAACTTAATAGTACTTAAATATGTTTATTATATTATAAATATAGATAAAAAAAAGAAATTTTTCATAATAAAAATAGTGCTTACTCTTAATTTTTGTCTACTCAAGATATAGAGTTCTATAACTCTATTCTTAATTGTATTGGCACAAACAGTTTGAGAAATAGGATTCAAATATTAGAATATTTTGATTAATTTAAAGTTTTTTATTATAAAAAGTATTTACTAATAGTTAATAAGCCAAATAGTAAACATGTTACAAAGTTTTTTATTATAAATATTAATAGCAGTTACTACAGAAAACTAGAACAGTTTTCTAATTAGATTGGTCAAAAATCATAAAAAAAAATAGCAATCTTATTTGTTAAAACATTTATGCAATTAACTTACAATTTTTCTAAACATTTTGTCTTTTTTTATGATATTTTTTTGTTGTAACATATATTGTCTAATGAAAAGTCTCTAAATAGTATTATAAGAGTTTGGATTATTAATTGAATAATAATATTTAATAATTTGATTAAATAATAAATGATAATTGAAATAATAATAGTATGTACTAATTTAATAATAGAAATTATAAGATAATTTCATGTTAATTACTAACTAAAATTTTACTGGTAACAATATGCTCAAAAAAGATAATTTTTTAGTTTTAAAAAATATATCTACATAGTTTCTTATTTTTACTATTAAATTAGTTATGAAAAATGCTTTGGAAAAAAACAGAAAAGTTTAATTAGTGCTTTAAGACATATACAAAACTTATAATTCTGTTAGATAAAAACATCTTAAAAAGAGCTTAAAAAAAATCAAGATATATAACAAATTTATTCAATTTTTTAATTATATTTACAATAATCATATTAATTAAGTAATAACAAATTTTAGTTTATTTAATATATATATAATATAAAATAGCTTAAATTAAGATAAAGTTTTTTCTTTTTTTTTGTAGTATATTTTTTATGCTTTTTTTTATGTAAAATTAAGAAGCATAAATTTGTTTTTGGTTATTATATAAACTCTAAATTTATGACAAAAACTGGCAAAATAGAGTTCAATATTAGTTTTACTTTTTATTTTATGACAAGTGCTTTTGTTAATAATATAATATAAGTTAAAAACAGTTATACTATTACTTAGAACATTTTAAATATTGCTAATAAATTTTTTGATAATATAAACATTATTATTAATATAAACAAAACTGTTGTTATATTTATTAATATAAAAATTAAAAACATTATATTAAGCATTTATGGTTTTTTTGTTTCTGTTATAAAGTCTAATAAGTCTTATAAATACTTGGGAATATTTTTGTTAACTGCTAGTTTTTCTGGTTTTAGTTTTAAGAAAGCAAATAAAGACATCAAATTTTTTATATTATTGGTTCTATGTAAGATAGTTTCAAATAAACAATTCTTATATCTGGTTTTTATAGTATTATAGCCTATCATAAGTTATAAAATATAGTTCAGTTTTGTTAACAAAAATTATTACAACTAGTAAAATTGTTTAATTAAGAAATGTCTTAAATAAAAGACAAACTTATTCTGAAATTTTTTTAATAAAATTATTTATTACTTTTTTCTTTATAATTTAAAGTTTTTTGAACAAATTTAAATAAAAAAAAATTACATTAATTGTGTTTTTTATAAATACTTTTAGAATACTAAACAGACTGTTTAGGCACAGACTTATGAACTTACAAATATTTAATTGAACTCTTTGCAATCTATTGTATTTTTTTGTTAAATTTAGAATCTTTTCTATTAATGATTTTTTTGTCTGTATTGTTTGCTTTTTTGTGTTTTATAAGATTTTTAATTCTTGGTAAAAATGTTCTGGCTGTACTATTTTTACTAATTCGACTTTATAAAATTGGTAAAAACAAATTAAGCCTTTATTTTTTTGTCTAGCAGCTCTGGCTTTAACTCAAAAACAAGGAGTATAAGCATATAATTTAAATAATAAGTTCTTTTTCTCTAATATCTGTTTTTATTATTATTAATACATTTAATGCTTTTTGGTATAAAAGTAATATTCTAGTTTTGAATATTTTTGGTTAATTAGAGTATTTTAAAACAATCAAATTTCTTAAGCATTTTAGAATAATTTTTGTTAATTAGCTTTTAAATTATTATGGTAAATGTTTTTTATAAAAAAAGTTCTATTATTAAAAATATTTAGACTTTTAAAACCTAGTTTTTTTTGGTTTTTGTTGGTTTTTAATTTTATTATTACTAGTAATCTTATTGATTTTTCTTAGATTAAATGATTTTTTAACTAGATCAAGTGTTTTAAATTTAAAAGATTTTGTGGTTATTTACTCTAAATTATTAAAAACTAATATTAAATTTTACAGTTTTTATAAATAGTATAATAAGAGATTTTGATTTTTTTTAAGTTTGAAATGATGCTATAATTTAATTTAAAAATAAAAAAAATAAAATTGGAATTAAAACTTATGGTTTTTTGTTTTTAGTTTTGGTTAAATTACAAGTTATAATATTGGCTCTTAAATATATTTTATTATTTATAAGTGTTTTGTTATGTTTAAATAGTCAAGCTGCTTTGAATACATATTAAACCAAGTTGAATTTATTCAGTTTAAACTTTTACAATCTGTATTAAATTGAATATTATCATATTATTAACATTATTAAGAATAGAAATATTTATATAAAATAGAATAAAATTAAGAAATATTTTAGTATTTAGAATAATAAATATGCCAATAGTTTGACTAGTGCTATATTTTTTCTGAACTGGTGTTGTTTTTTAATATTAAAAAGCAGTTTTTGATCACAAATAGCAAAGTTATTTTAAGTAATACTTATTGTTTTATCAAGTTATTAAATAATATTATTAATTGAGTCTTTTAAAAAATAAGTTTTAATGTTAATATAATTAATATATCTTTTTATAATAATATTAACTAGACTGTTTTTTTTCTAATATAACATTTTAATTTACATATGATATTGGAATTTATTAGCAAAAACTTAATATGTTTACATATTTATATATTGAAAATTCTGTATAATTAACTTCTAATTGTTACTAAAAAACAATTGTATAATAAATATTATTCCAAAATCTTGTGTTTAGACTATGATGAAATAAAAATATCCAATTATAGCTTTGTTTATAGTTTTGAAATTTTTATTTATGTTAGTTTATTGGCTAAAAAAGTAAGTTTTTAAAAATTTTTAACAGATATTATTGTAAATTTTTTGGTTATTTTTTAGTTATTAATTTTTAATATTAATAATAATAGTTTTTATATTGTTTTATATAAAAGTTTTGTGTTTAGTTTTTAAATTATTAAAACCAAGCTAGTTTTTACTAATGGCAAATTTGTCTTGTTATAATTGGTTAATTTTGTTTGTAATTTAGTTATAGGGCATAGAAAAAGTATATAATTGCTTAATTTTAAATATTATGCTTTGTTAAAGAGATTTGATTTTGTACTTATTAGTAATTTTAATGGATTTTTTTTTAAAAACTTCAAACTTATACTTTTAAAGAATTGGTGTATTTGTTAAATATAATTAAAAATCAAGCTATTGGTTTTAGATTTAGAATTAAGTTTTTATTTTTTACTAATGCTAATTTTAATGTTTTTGTTATTATAGCTATATAATATAGCCTTAACTAGTTATATATAGCATATATGTAAATTATATTTAATTTAGAACTTAGAACAATTGTATTATATTAAATAATAATAAAGTTATATTATAAATTTTTTTTTCAAATAAAGATTTATTTTGTTAATTTATAATAATTAATTAATTATTATTTTAAATCTAAGACAAAAATATTTTTTAATGGATGAAATGTGAAACGTTGTTCAAAAAATTATGGTTCTTTCAGTGAATGGAAATTTCAAAAAAAAATGGTTCAAGAGTTTTGATGGTGTTTTTAATAAGGTTTTGTCTAGATTTCATAAACTGGAGCTGCTGGTGTCTAAGCTGGTTAGGAATTCTTGCTTGGTTTCTGGTGGGGATTTTGCTTTGTTGTTGGAGACATGAGATAAGCTTGATTCCTCTAGTGCATTGATGGTGAAATCTCTGTTCCTTTCAGGTTCTGGTTTTGATCCCATTCGTTCTGCGCTGGCCAAAGTGAGGAAGTTGTACTGTGCTTCTAAGTTGTTAGAATTCAAATGCACTGAAGAATCTTCGATCAAACAGGCTATTAATAAAAGGATGGAAAGTTTTGAACTAGACAAAAGTCACACTATTAGGAGTGTTTTGGAGCGTCTCTTTCGCAAGGTAGTTTTAGATCATTTGGTTGTGGGAGATGAGTTGGTTTTGGAGCCTGACTTTGTTAAATCGAAGGTGGATAAAATCATGGAGGGGTGGACCAGGAAGCATAGGGTGGTTTCTGACATCTCTGGGGATTGGGTTTGCCAATATCGGCCTCTGGAGCATGTTTTTGATGGTGCTTTCTCAGGTGTCATGTGTCTGATTAGTTTTAATGAGATGTTGGCAGTCATCAAGGATCTTCTTGATGGAAAGGCGGCTGGTCTCTCTGGTATCTCTAACGAATTGTGGAAGCATTGTGACAAATCAGTTTTGGATATGCTTCTGGTGCTTTTGAATCTATGTTTAGTTAGTGAGTCTATTCCTGGATCTTGAAGAGAAGTTTGGGTTTTTATGATTCCTAAACCATATGAATGAGAAGAAGTTCTTACGAACACTCATCCTATTGTTCTGATTGAAATGGTCTACAAGATTCTTTCCAAAATCCTTTCGAATAAGATTTCTTCAGCTTACAGCACTTTTAATGTTCTTCATGGGGACAATTTTTCAGTTTTAAGGGGTACATCTACGCAGTCTCCTATTTTTGCTGTAGATTCAGTGATTGAAGATGCTTTGGAGAAAAACCAAGAACTCTGGTTGGTTTTATAGAACATGCGTAAGGCTTATGACTCAATTGGTTGGGAACATCTTAGGAGGAATCTGGTCAGGATTAAGATGTGTGATAAGTTTATTAGATTTTTTGGTAGCATTCACAATGGGCGCGTTAACAGAGTGATGACTGACTTCGGCTTGACTGATGGGTATTGTGTTCATAATGAACTGGACCAAGGAAAAGTTTTCTCTCCTCTTCTCTGGTGTATATTCTATAATTCACTCTTGTGTGAAGTCAAAAGACAGGATAGTGTGTATGGCTACAGGTTGAATTCTTATTTTATATCCAAAACTGGCCGGGCGGATCCTCGGGATGGGCTGTCTTCATTTTTTGCTGCCGGCACTTTTGTCAATGATATTATTTGGGTTGGTAGCAGCCAAGCTGCTACACAATGCATCCTTGATGTTGCTCGTAAGTTTTTTAGGTTTAACAATATTTCTGTAAATAATGACAAAATGGTGGCCATCCCTATCAATTGCCGGGTATCAGACCCTTATTTAACTATCAGTGGTGTGCCTATTTTTATTGCCAAGAAAGGGGAATCTCATCACTATCTAGGCATTTTTTTATCTTCTGAGGGTCTTTCAAAGCCCAGTTTAGCTAAAGCCCAGGCGGATGTGAGGTTTTTTGTGAATTTGGTTTTGAGGAAGACGGTTTCTGATAAACAATGTGCGTATTTGGTGTCTGCAGTTCTTTTTCCTATCATCTGCTATAGGACTCAGTTCAGTTTCATTTCTGTGGGTGTTTGTAACAAATGGGATGCTCTGGTATGCAAGATTTTTAAATCTAAGTCTGGGTTGCCCCATGATTTCCCCAACGATGCACTGCACCATTCCTCATTATATGGTCTAAAGGCTTTTGAGCAAATTCAGACTGAAAGTAAATTGGCATCCGCTATTACTTTTGCAAATTCTGCTGGTATTTTGGGTCAGCTTTTTTTTCATAGATCTCATGACCTTCAAGTTCTCAGCTGGTGCCCATGTCATCTTTTGCTATTTCCATCTCGTATTGGTGTCAATCTCTCAAACAATTTTCTGGCTGGTGTGGTTCATATTTTTTCTGGGTATGATTTGTCTTTGGGTGGCTCTCTGACTTGTGCTTTTCGCTGTTGGTACAGTACATCTATGTTCTTGGTTCTTGGTGAACCCTGTTTTTTCAAGTGTGTTTCTTCGCTCAGGCGTTATGGAATTGCTTTCATGAAACAGCTTTGTGGCAGAGATGGTAATGTTTTCAGCTGGGGGACTTTTAAGCGTTGGAAAAGGCTGGACCCTCGTGGCCCAATCCCTTTCTGGTTTGATCTCTCTGTTTGCTTTCTTGGTGGTGTTGTTCCCCTCTCCTCAAGTTCTTCTTCATTGAATGGTTATGCTGTGTTAGATGTTTGTTTTTCTTATGATTTTGGTGTAGTTTGTAACACTCTGCAGACCATTAATGCTGTCCGCTTTTCTGTATATACGGATGGGTCTCTGTCTGGTCTGGGTACTATTGATGTGAAAACAGGTGCTGCCATTTTTTTTGAGGACATTAACTTGGGTTTGGGTGTTGGGGTGTCTGATTTGGTTTCTTCTACTATAACGGAGCTGCAAGCCATAACTTTGGCCCTTGAGTGTGTTTTTTTCTCTCATTCAATTGACTTGTTTTTGGATAGCCAAGTCACTTTGGATGTATGTGGGTCAGAGTCTTTGTTGATTTATTCGGATTTCAGGAACCGCTGTTGGATCGAGTGTCGCCACATTGCTACCATCATTTGTCAAAAAAATTTGGATGTGAATTGGGTTAAGGTAAAAGGTCATTCAGATGTCTCAGGCAATGAGCATGCTGATGCACTTGCCAAAAACACTGCTCTATCTGCTTGGCGTCTGCCTCATTTAGTCAGTGAATGGTTTCTGTGTGCTGGTGATATGGCAGTTTCTGGTAATTCTAGACACTTTGTTTATGATGTTTTCCGATCAGTTAATCATGCTTGTTGGGAGGTTGGAATTGGTTCTCACGTTGTGGCTGCTAGTTTGTATGCTGATATCAATTGGTTTAAGTCTTCTTTGGTGTGGCACACTAATTTTCACTTGGCCTTCAGTTTCACCAGTATATGTATGGCAAGCTGTTGTACTTACTTTATGAAGACTCTTCATTTTCGGCTTTCTGTTGCTGTGCGCAAGCGCTTATATGATAGGAGATACTCCAGTGTGGTCTGTCTATTCTGTAGTGATGTTGAAATCTCGGATCATGTCTTTTTGTGTCTTCATGATGCCGCTGATTGTGCTTGTTTGTTGGATGCTCATGCTTTAACTTGGGAGGCTCTTTCTGGTCTATCTCACTCTTCTTCATGTGTCTTGTAGATGTTGGCTTCTTGTACTTCTGAGATTGAAATTGGTGTTGCTCTGTGTAAAGGATTTGTTTTCGATGACTGGTTTCATGAGTTTGTCTTGGTTTTTAAAGATTCTAAGAAAGGTACTAAAAGGATTGTGAGCTTTGTGCATAAGTTTTGTCTTGCATTTTGGGATGATATTTGGTTAGTCCGTGCCAAACACCAGGCATTTATGGAGAGGCATGGTTTGATTCTACGTAATGGGTCCATTCTTGCATCAATTTCTGGTTTGTTTTCGGTGTTTTCGGCTGGTGTGATTAAGTTGTTGGGTGTGGCTGAAGCTTTTGGGATTAGTTTTGGGTTTTGTAAGCTTTGTTTGTTCTTTTCGGGTATTAAGAACACAGTCTCTGTGCATATAGGTGTGTAGTGTTATCTTGACTGGCCCGAATGGCTGGTTACGTGTAGAAAGTACATGATTCACACCTAGTTTAGATCATTTGTATGATATATAATGCTAGGTAGCATTTGGATCTTACTTGTTAAATAATAATAATAATAATAATAAAAATTTTAAAAAATAAAGTTTTTTTTTATATAACTTATTATAATGCTATTTTATAATCTTAAATATTTTTTTTTAATATTTTAGTAAACTAAATATATATTTTAGTTAATTACAAATTATTAAATATTTTAACAAATTTTTTAATATTATATAATTTAAAATATTATATAATCTAATTATTATATTTAATTATATTTTTATATTATATAAATTAAATTATTTATTTAGTCTAATTCTATATATTAAATAGTGATTGAACTTTACTCAATAAAATGTTTTAATAATAAAAAAATTAAATTATTAATTAATAAGTTAATTTTTTATTAATAATATTAGTAAAAAAATTTTAAATATTAAATACTAAAATTTTAATTATTTGGCTGTAAATTATAAGTTTTTTCAATTTTTTTTATAAATTTTTATTTAAGTTTGTTAATAATTTTAAGATTTTTAATTTTTAAATTATTAATATTAAGTTTTATGTTAGAATTTTTGTTATATTGGTTTTTTTATTGTTGTATTTTTAGTAATTTTTGTTATTACTGCTGTTAATTTTATAATTGGTTTTTATTTGGCTTCTTTAAAATTTAAGTTAATTATATTAGTTTTATTAATTAGATTTATTATTAAGTTTATTAATATTTTAGTTTTTTTGATTATTAAGTTAATTAATATATCTTTAAATTAAATAAAAAATGTGTTAAAATTCAAAAAAAAGATGGTTTTGTTTAATAATAAAATAAGTGAATTGTGTATTAAATATAATAAATATCAGATTAAATATAATATTAATAATAATAATAACATATGTTTTTATAATAATTTGATTTTTAATAAAATTTTAAAAAAATATTGGCTTTTTAAAAGCTTTAATTTTTTAAGATTAAAAATAATACAAATAATACTGCCATATAATTAAGTAAAATAATTAATAATAGCCATATTTTGGTTGTTTTATATATAAAATATTTGTTTAAAATAAATTTTTCTTTATAATTATAATTTAATTTAGTTTTAATTAGTTTAAATAACTAATTATATATAAAAAACATATAAGTAATTCTTTTAAAATTTTAAAATTTTACTTTATTAATATTAAAAAAATAAAATAAAAATAAAATATTTTTAATAAAAACAAACTTAAATTATTACAAAAAAACTTTTTAACAAAAAATTCATATTTTTTAATACTTTAAAACAAATAATAAATTGTAATTACTTATGTTAAAAACTTTTAAGCTTAATAAAAAACAAAGTTTTTTTACATAAAACAAAAACAATAAATAAAAAAACTTTTTTTTGTTAATTTTCTGGTCATAACAAGAACATAAAACTATCAAAAAAATAGCTTTTTTTTTTCTCTTTTTTTTTTTTTTAGTTATTTCTTTTAATATACTTATTTTATTGCAATAAAACTAATAGACTTTTTTACTAGTAGTTCTAATTCAGATTCAACTGGTTTGAAGACCTGTTCAAATACCAAAAAAAATGTATAAAGAATGTTTATTTTAATAATGTATCTTACAAAAAGCCAAAGAAGTCTAATATTAGTGTTGGTATAATTAACTTGTTTGTTAAATTTTTAAAACTTAAAGATATTGGTAAATCAAGTAAGAAGCCTCTGGTGTTTTAAAAAAGCAAAGTTGACAGTAAAGCTAGTAATATTAGTGGTTTGTTAGATATAAAAAACATAAAAAACATAGTTGTTAAGAAGACTAGCTATACAAATTTAAATGCTTTGATAATTAATAAGAATATAAATGATACAATACTACAAAAAACTTGTACTTGAACTTACATTTTGAGTCAACTCCCAAAAGTCTATTATTTGTGAATTTAAGCAATAACAATAATATTTTAATGCTTTTACTACCTAAATTCAATGATTCTAGACAATTTCTATTGATAGAATTATGTGTTTTGGAAAAACAAAGTTTTAATTTAGTAAAATTTTTTGTGTTGGATATTAAGTTTTCTGCTGTGCCTAGAAAAACTGCTGGTGATAAGTTATTAAATATAAAAAATTTTTTTATTATGTTGATGGTTTTAGAAAAGGTCAACTTCCTTAAAATTTCCATATATTATTAGATCATTTTTTACTTCTGAATTTAGCTTGAATAAGACTAAGAAAATAGTTATTTGTAAAAAAATCTTAATTAATAATAATATAAAAAAATAAACAGTCACACAAATTGAGAAGTAATTATTAAAAAGATTTCTGTTAATCTTTCAAAATTAGCTATAGAATTAGTTTTTTCTAAATTTAATAAGATTGTATCAATTAAGATACAACTTATTAGTTTTTGGCAAAAAGTTTTGGTGGAGTTTAAGTTAACTAATATTACCAATTTAAACACAGTTAAATAGTCTGTTTTCATGAAAAAAAACTTTGTTCATGTGACAAAAGCTGTTAATAATAAACAAATATAAGTATTTAAAAATTAATATTGGACACTGTTGTATACTTTGCCAATTGGTATTATTGTTTATGATCTTTTTGGTTTGTTAAAATTATATGATAGAAAAACTTGTTTTATTGACTGTAATCTAATTTTATATATACATAACAGATGTGTTATAATTTGTTTTGCTAATAAAACATCAAAAAAAACTGTTATTGGTTTTATTTTAGTTTTTAAGAGTGTGAATTTGTGTTGAACTGATTTTTTTTTGGCCAGTTGTGTTTAGTACAAACAATTTGGTCATGTTTTTGGTGTGTGTTTAATAAATAAGAATCCAAGTAGTCACAATAAATAAGTAGTCAATTTTTAGTATAAAATTTATTTGGCAAATATATATAAAAAAAACAGACACTAATTGTTTATCCAGTTTTATTTGACAAGAAAACTTAGGCTCAAATTGCTGATAATTTTACTTTTTATGTAGTGTTTTTGGTTTTTTCTAGTATTGGTTTATTTTTGGATGTTAAATCTCTTTTACTGGTTTTTTTAAAAGTGAATAATAGGTTTGCTACTCTTGAATATAGTCTCATTAATCTTGTAGAATAAGTCAAAAAGCTGGCTAAGAAATTGGATGCATTTGGGCCAATAGTTTTTCAGTTTAGTTCTAAATATTAGTTATTGGTAATTTTTTCATTATAGAATTAAGAGACAGATATAATAATAAATAAGAATTCAAGTATATTTATTAATAATAAGACTGTTATAAAAGCAGTATTTTTGAATTTGTTAGTAATTTTTAAGTTAAAAAACAGTTTACAAAATTTTTTAGATACAGTTTTGGGTTTTATAGCCAAGATAGACAATATTAATCTTGGTTTAAACATTTCTTCTTTTTGATGACTGATCTTGTATAAAAGATTGCTATATGCAATATTAAGAGTATTAATATTCTTGCTAAATAGGCAAATATTGTTTAATAATATGTTAATTTAAGTAATATGATTTCTATTATCACAAAAACTAAATTAAAGCCTAATATTAAGCCTTAAATAATGAATAAGTTTAAAAGAATATAAATTTTTACATCTGGTTTGGATAAAAATTTTCTTAGTATTGGAATGACTATAATTATGAACAATTCTTTGGTTTGACATGTCTTAAAAGTTAATGAAATTTCAGACAGAATTATTTCAGTTTGTCTTTTGTTTAAAAATAAACTTTCAATAACAATCTTAGAATTGTATCCTAGTGTTTCTTTTGAAGTTAGATTTAAACAGACATTAAAAATTAATTTTTTCATTGTTAAGACAGTTAATTTCAGCACTTTTGTGGTCTTGGATAGAGATTTCAATAAAAATAGAGTGAAAAAAAGTATGAGTTTTAAGTTTTGTTTGAATCTGAGTTTGGTTAATACATTCAATAAATATTTATTAACCAAAGTTTTTACTTGGAGCAATTTTAGGAGTGTTAAAAAAGTGTTAAATTTTATATTTGTAAATAAAAACCTGGTATTTGCAGTCACAAACTATAAGATTAATATTGTGTTAAAAATTTTTGATATGAATTACAAAACAATTTTAGTCTTAATTGATTTGAGTAGTCTTCTAAATATTTATCTTAATAATATTTGTAAGCAAGCTAATAAAAACCAATAAAAATTTAAGATAAAAGATACAAGTAGGCTAAATGGATGCAATTTAAAAAGTATTTTTTTAATAAGTTGCTGGTAGTATTAGATATGTTTAAGAAAACAGAGTATTATGGTAATTTAGATACAATATGGAAAACATTAAAAGAAGTTATAATATAATTTGTTAATATGGTGTTTTTTAAACATTGGTATAGTAAGTATAATTGCTTGAAAAACAAACAATTATCAAAATTTTTTAGGTTGAAACTGTTTATTGTTAAGATTGTAAAAAAATGGAATTTTAAAAATCTGTCAAAATTTGATTATTTTGTCAAAGTTTGGTTAACTGTTGATGGTGTTAAAATATCTATAGTTGTCAATATAATTTAAGATAATATGAGATCAACAGAAATTATTAAACATTTGTTAATAGTTAAGAAAAGATATCAAAAATTCAAGTATTATGAATTAAAAACATCTAAAAATATGGCTATTTAGAAAGCAATTGAATAATGTATGAAAAATTTCTGTTCTAACAAAAAGCAAATAATAAAAAATATTCTAAAATAGTCTTTTTGTAAAGTTGTTTTGAATTATTTAATGGTTGAAAATGAATTGGTTGTAGAGCCTAAAAAAGTAAATTGATCAAATCATAGAAGAATAGATAAAAAAGTGCTTAATATTCCTGAAAATGCCTGAATTTTAGTTCTGTTAATATATGCTTTTAGATTATATTGATTATAATGTTTTTTTTGGTGTAATAAAAAAGCTAGCTTTGGTAATTAATAATTTACTGAATAGTAAGACCACTAAGTTGTCAAGAATTCTAAATGAACTGTAGAAATGTTGTAGTAATAAAATGTTAAATTGTTTTTTGAAATTATTAAATTTGTGTTTAACTTTAAGTATAGTTCTAGTTTCTTAGAAGAAAGCATAAATTTTAATAATTTCCAAATTTTATGAATGAAATAACATTTTAACAAATACCTAATCTATTGTACTGATTAAAACAGCTAGAAAGATTCTGTTAAAGATTTTTTCTAATCAGATATTCTTAGTATGTAGCAAATTTAATGTTTTTTATAGTAATAACTTTTTGGTATTAAAAAGTACTTCAACTTAATCTCATATTTTTGTTATTAGATTGGTTGTTAAAGATGTTCTAAAGAAAAATAAAAAACTTTGGTTGGTTTTATCAAGGCTTATAATTCAGTAAGATAATATTATCTGAGAGCTAACTTGTAGCACATCAAAATATGTAGTCAGTTTATTAAGTTTTTTGGCAATATACATAAAAATTGAATCAATAGAGTAATAACTGACTTTGGGCTTTTAAATAGTTACAAAATACATGATAAATTAAATCAAAGTAATGTTTTCTCTTCTTTTTTTTGAAAAATTTTCTATGATTTACTTTTGTATAAAGTCAAAAAATATAAGCACTTATATAAATACTAAATTAATATAAAATTTGTGACCAAAACTGACAAAATTAAGACTGTTGGAGAAAAACATTATTTTTTGCTGTTAATGTCTTTGTTGATAACACAATCTGAATTAGAAATAGCCAAGCTTTTATAAAATATATTTTAAATATTATTAGTAAATTTTTTAATGTTAATAATATCTTAATTAATAATAAAAAAACAGTGGCTATTTTTATCAATCAAAATATTAAGAATGCTTTATTAATAATTAGTAATTTGCCAATTTCAATTGCCAAAAAAAATAAATTACACAAGTACTTAAGATTTTTTTGTTAACTAAAAATCTTTTTAAGCTTAGTTTGATTTAAGTTTATACTAATGTTAGATTTTTTTTAATGTGATATTGAAAAAAACAATTATAGATAAACAATTTTTTTATTTATTTTTAGCTGTTTTGGAATCTATAATTAGCTATCAGTTACAGTTTTGTTTTGTTTTACTAAGTATGTATTATAAATAAGATGTAATAATTAGAAGAAATTTTAAGGCCAAGGCCAGTTTGGTGTGTGATTTTTCTAGTGAAACTTTGTATTATTTATTTTTGTATAGTTTAAAGCTTTTTAAACAAGTATAATCTAAAAAAAAATGGCTTAATTGATTGTTTTTTTTAATGTATTGGGCATTTGTTTGAACATAAGTTCTTGGATTTGTAGATTTTGGAATAGTCTTTTTTAAACTCTTTGTAGTTTTTTGTTAAGTTGTATATTAATCCAGTAAACAATTTTTTGGTTAAAGTAATAAAGATTTTTTTGGACAATAATCTATCTTTGGTAAACAATTTGTCCAATATGTTTTGTAATTTTGATAAATTTTCAATATCAAACATTTTGAGAAAATTCCTATATTATAGCTCTGTTTTTTCTTTAAAGCAGTTAAAAATTGTTTTTAGTAATAGACTTTTAGACAAAAAAGAAAATGTATTAAATTGAAAAATATTTTATTGATAGAAAAAATTGGATCCAAAGGGTTCTGTGCCTTATTGGTTTAAGTTAATGTCTGAATTTTTGATTGATAAGAGTTCTTTAATGATTGATTTTGCAAATGCTGATGGGTTATTTGGTTTTAATATTTTAAAATCTAAAGAGTTCTTTGATGTATAGAGAAGCTTGCTTAAAATTTGGTCTAATTTTATTAAAGTTTATATAAACAGTTTCTTAAAATGTGTTAGTTTTGCTAGAGTTACTAGTAAAGTGACTGCCTACTTTTCAGCTGTAAATACATATGTTGGTGTTAAAATACATAAGCTTCTGTCTTCTATAATGATTGAGTTATATGTTATTATACTGTTTTTGAAATATGTTCTGTTTTTTTATGTAGTGGTTTTACATCTGAACAGCTAATTTGCTATTAATGTGTGTATTTTTGAAGTTTTGCCTGTTGCTTCAAACTTTTATAATCAGTGCTGAATAAAAAAAAAACATATTGTTAATTTGATTAGGAATAATAAATTTTTTGTTATATAGGTAAAAGTCAAAGATTATTTAAGTATTTTGGACAATGTTCAAACTGATATAATAGTAAATAAAACTGTTTATTCTTCTTTTTCTTTGCCAATTGGAATTTAGAAATGTTTTATGATAACTAAAAATATGATTGTGTTTGGTAATACTTGTTATTTTGTTTGTAATTTATATAGATTTATTTGTTATGTTTAATAGAAAATTAGCTTTAGTTATAATATAATTTTGAGTGTACTGATTAAAGAGATGGATTAAATAGCTATCATAAGAGTCTGGCATTCTGATTCACATATGTTTTTTGGGTTTACTAGTAAAAAGTTTATGAACTAGTATATATACTTAATAGAGATTGTATACAAATAATTATTAATAGTAATTAAAAAGAAATTGTATAATAAAATATATTTTAATATGCTGTATTTGCTATGTAATAAGATAAAATTATTTAATTATGTTTTTGTTTATGCTAAAAATAGTAGTATTTAGGAGAAAATTTTGGTAGAAGCTTCTAAGAAATAAATATTATTAATAAATATTTGCTGTTTGTTTTTCTCTGCTGTTTTGTAAATGCTTTTTTAATGTTTATTAAATGTAAATTTGTATATAACAATTTGTAAAAAATTTATGCTAAAAGACTAGTATGCTAAAGCTGTCATAATTTTTAATAAAAAAGTAAAAACAGCTTTTGTTCTTATTAAGTATGTAGAATATTTGGTAAAATTATATTAGACTAAAATATGGTTTGTAAAATCAAAACATAGAATAAAACATAGAAAAAACTGGATTAGTTAAGAATAGTAGTATAATTTCAAGTTTGTCTTTATGTTGTTAGATAAAATGGTTTAATTACTTAGTTTAGTAGAGTTTTTTGCAGTTAGTTTTAGTAAATGCAAACAATGGTCTTTTTTTTTGATTTGAATGAAGATACATATATTAATATAAATGTTTAATGTTATCTTATCTGGCTTAAATGGTTGATTACATATAGTAAAAGCATAAGTTACATTTAGTTTGAGCCACTTAGTTTGGTTTTATGTATTAGATAGTAGTTAAACTTTACTTGTTAAACATTTAATAATAATAAAAAAACAAAAACTAAAATAAACTGTTTTATTTATAATAAATTTTTGAAAAAATAGTACATAACAATAAACTTGAAATTTTATAAATTAATACATAATTTTTTTTAATTAATTTTAAAACCATTTTATAAAACTTAAAATTTATAGTTATTATTAAACTTAAATACTTGATTTTTTTTAAAATAGCTTATTAATTCACCAAAAACCTGTTTTTAAACAAAAATACATAAAATAAATTTTTATTTTTAATCTTGTTTTATCTTATTCTTAGCCAAAATTTTGTTAACAAAACTCTTACTTTGTAATAATAAATTTGTTTTAAGCCAATTATATAATATTTTTTATTATTAATAAGTGTTTTTTAAACAAAATAAAGCACTAACAATAAAATATTTGTTAAACTTTTTTTTAATATTATAAAATGTCAAAAAGCAAAATTAATTTTAATAATATGAAATGTGCATTTTATTGTGGAATGTTCGAAAATCAGCCAAAGCTTATTAATCAATATTACAATTCATTTAAAACCACATTGTAAAACCATTTTCAATATATTTAAAATTTTCAACTTCAAAATTGATATAAGAACATATAGGATTAAAAAGGAGATATGCCGCACGAAATATTAACAAGGATGAAAGAGAGTTAACATCAGAAGATTCCTAAAATGCCTCTAAAAAGCCTGTCTTTTCGACTCAACCACTCATTTATTGTTCAGTCTTTACGATTTTTTGAGGAGGACCTTCGTCATCTGAACTCAAGATTTCAATTATCTCTAAATTTAACTTCCTCTTGTGACTCATACTTGTCAAATCAATAACTTCAATTTCTTGATTAATCACTTCTTGTTTTACAGGGTTTAAGGTAGAGGGAATATACTTTTGTACGGCATGTTGTTCAGAAGCAACATCAAACCTCCTCAGAAGATTTCTTGGAATGCGATTGGAGGTAATTAGGCCATGAACAATCATCCAGGGTATCGGGCGATAATGAATATGCAGCACTGCGATTGGTTCATTTTCCATTCTGGCCATGGTGGCCACCTTATTTTTGAGATTTGGAGGAGCTTCAGCGGGTTCAGGGTCGAATGAAATTGAGATCTCGATTCCTTTGTTGCTTTTATGTTCAGGAACCGCGGTCTGTTCCAAAGAAAATTTTTTGGAAACCACACTTTGAATTTGATATTTGCCACGATAAAAATATAATGATACAGCTCCGAGTCCACCTCTATTTTCTTTTGGGTCTTTGTTTTTATTTGAGGCATTATTGTGAGGCTTCGGGTTACTCCACATTGATCTTGAGAATTTGAAGTAAGCCATTTTGTCACGACTTTCATTCCAAAATCCGTCACGAATAGCTGGGATTATTGGATCGCTTATGTTTGTGTTGGTATAGTCGTTTTTTCCATCAAGGAAAATTTCTCCCATGATTGGAGTTGAACAAGAAGCCATTCTTGTGGAAAATCTAACAGAAAATCGCGCTCCTACTTCGGGTACCGCCACATAAATATCTTCAGGGCTAATTGTATGTATTGAAAATAATAGTTTACTATCAAAGAATAATACGATAAATAAAACAGTTTATTACCATTCATGTTTTATCAAACTCGGACCAACAAGGGCGTAAGAAGTTCCGGTGGTTGTCTTTATTATGGCAAAATCCACACTAAAAACATCAGATATCCCACCAGGATACCATTGTCGTCTTGAATATCGAAAAACAGCTCAACCAAATTATCAAAATACGTACAGGATTTGTGCCAACTGGTTCGTGATATTCTTGCAATGGCCGGTTGTTTACCAATACTTCTAATGTGTACCCGTCAAGGTACATCTTGGATGATTTTTTCTTGGCTTTTCGGACGTGGTTAATTAGTGATTCGAAAGGAAAATCAAAGGTTCAAAGGCAAAGCGCGTTTTGGATTGGGATTATGAAACGCGTCAAATACGGCACTCTACTTATTTGTCCGTTTGTACAACTAGATTAATAACAGAATAGGCTAAAATTCTGAACTCTTTCTTTCTTGCATTATTATAACAAATCAAAGACATTGTCGAAAAACTTAAAAAAAGTGCAGAAGAATATGATGTAAATATTATTAAAAAAGCCAAACCTCTTTTCCTCTTAACTATTTTTTATATCAATGCTATATTGTAAACTTGATATTTGAGCATAGATTGTTTAAATACAATGATTTAGATTTTCTTGGTTTTTAGTTAAACTTATTAATTGGAATATAGGTAAATTATTTAACTCTTTCATTTGACTTTTCAAATTATAATTGAATAGTAATAAATGAAATTAATCAAATTAATTAAAGTCAAAATAAATTATTTAGTTTCTTTATTTAAACAAATTTAATTATAATTAAAAAAGTAAAGATAAATCTTTTGTGAAATTACACTGACAATGACTCATCTGAGTCATAGATTTGCCTGGCCAAAAATTATTGTTTCGCGCATTTGAATTGCTTCAAAATATACCTATACTTCTTCACCGAAGCTTCAGCCAGTTTTTAGCGAATTAAAACTTTCAAAGCACAATCTTTTCTAATGGTTTTCCGTCGTGTACTGACTGCGACGGGGAATTCGTACACAACAGTCTTCATAAGACCGTCACGGCTAAAACCTTTATTAATGACGATCAACATCCGCAACTCACCTCTGATAGAACGCTGTAACTTTGCTGGTGCTAAAGAGCAACCAAGAAGGAGTGTAAGTGCTTTCGCAAAGTTCATGGAGACGTTCAAGGCACAAATTCAAAAGAATAAGGAGCTACAGCAGAACATGAAGCTGTTGCAAGATCAAGCCGGATCATTGGGTGAAAGTGAGGCTTTAAGAAAGGCTAAAAAGGTCTATGAAAGGGCTAAGGTGTGTGTTTTGTTTGACAAAATATTAGAATTAAAATGATGGGCTCAATGTTGCTATCCTGCGAAAGGTCCAAAGCTGAAGTTTGTGGGAATTGGACATTCTATCTTTACATTTTCAAAATTAAAAGGAAGGGGCTGAAACAACAACTAGCATTGGCTCCGAAGCAATAAAGCAATCCGTTGAAGAGTTAAAAAAGTCAGCAGAAAGGATTGGATCCACCGTATCAGAGACATTAAAAGAGGTCTCAGAAACTGAATTCGTAAAAGAGAGTAAAGAGAAGGTACGCATTTCACCTCATTTGGATCTTCTATTTTTTTCAATAAACTAAGTAGAAAACTTAATCACCACATGTCTATTTAATGAAGATCTCTGATTTCGCAGAGAAAGTCTCTAGCACCACTGAACCCATCAGACAAACAAAAGTTTACAGTACGGTGCGCAACACTTTGAAAGAAACCGTGGAAGATAGTTCCTCACGTTATGGAGGATTTATAGATAAAGAAACGCGGCGAAAAGTACGGGAAGAAGCGATGCTAGATCATGGTGGTGGACCAAAAGTTCGGAAAATGAATGAAGACCCAGAGTACGTTTGTTTTTCTATTTACCGCTTTATATTATATATGTAACAAATGTCCCGATTTTGAATGTTTCACTTTTCAAAAGAGCTGGATCCTCTATAGTGCTTCATAAAGATTCTGCATGGAAAGAGAGCTGGAACAATTTTAGAGATTCAAACCGTGTAATGCAAGGTGAGTATTTTTCTTCAATTATTATTTCTATTTTTCTTGGAAATAGGACTAAACCTCATTTATATATATAAAAGGCATTTTCAGCTTGAAACGGAATTACGAGGATAGTGATAATGTTGTTGTTGCTTATGCGCGTGCAGTAACTGATCGGATATCTGAGGCTTTTGGTATGCTTTTATCTCTACTAAAACTAGAAGATCTAAATCAATTAATTTTTTATTGATCTTTATTTTTCTCACAGGATCCTTTTTTGATGAAAACGAAACGGCAAAAGCTATATCGCAAATAAAATTCATAAATCCACAATTTAATATTGAGAATTTTATGAGGGAGGCTCGTACCTATATTGTTCCCGAGATTATGGAGGCTTATCTGAAGGGTGATGTTGAAACATTGCGAGAATGGTGTTCGGAAGCTGTAAGTAGCGGGAACAAAATAGTTTCCAAGTAAATTACAATTCTACTCTAATGAGAATCCTTTAATTCGATAGACTTTCAATGTTCTGACTCATGGTCTTCAAGCTCAAACACAACAAGGTTTGGTTAGTGATTGTAAGATTCTAGATCTCCGAAACGTAGAGGTACTTTAGGAAATTTTCTCTTGAAGTATTTGTCTTCCTTGCATTATAACTAAAGCTATTTTTAACGACAGCTTGTCACTGCCAAAGTACTCGACAACGAAGTACCAGTACTGGTGATCTCGTTTAACACTCAAGAAGTTGTTGTATTTCGTGATCGATTAACGAGTGAGCTTGTTTATGGTAAGGAGGATCAAATTGAGCAAGTCACATACGCATGTGTGCTCACGATACAGGAGGACCGACTCACCGATCCAGTGACCAGTGGCTGGCGAGTTATAGGTATGTATGGACCATATGCATTCTTAAAAATCTAAACGACTAACCTGATCAAATTAATTTCCAAGATATGGCTAAACACAATTCACAAACCCTAATATGGTAAAAATAAAAGGGGGAGGAGAACCAAAGTAATAGAGAATGATATCTTGGATCAGTAATCAATTTTAACAGCAAACGCTATAAATTTCATGCGGTTTTGCCCCATCAACACAATACCGGCGCCTTGTTTACCTTCACTTTATCATTCATTGAACATTAATAGAATTTTTAGGCCAAAAAGGGAAATACAGTTAATTTATTTTAAGCAGTGACGGAATCCAAAATTTTCGAAAATGGATATTAGGTGTAGTCAACCTTTAAAACAATATTCCATCACCTTTTTCGCAAATCGCATGCGATTTGGTTTGGAAACATGTCCGTAACAAATTTAACATAACGTAAGCTTCTATTCAGTGGTAATTTTGTGAGCAATATTGATTGGATAAGCCCTTCATATTTTTATGTAAGTGGAGTAAACCAGTGGACACTCAAAACATATAATTTGGTCCTGCTTGTATATATCCACTTTTTTACGTCCCTCTTTGCTTTCTTAATTGCATGTATGCGTTAGTCAATTCTGATTTTTTCTCTAGTCCATACAAAATAGTTTTGTTTTGAAGACCATGGTAAAGCCACCTCTGTAAACCATTTAGCAAAAAGGCACTACTGATATAACTTGAAGGCTTATTTAAATATTGTCTCAGTCATTAAAATTTCTCTTTCATCCCAAGAAACTGACCTGGCTGAAGATACACAAATTACAGAATTTTCAAGCTATATTAAGTGAATGATGTGGAATCTGATGCATATTATATTAAGCTAATTTTCAAAAAGAAAGTTTTAAGCCAAGTTAAAACATAGTCCCAAGATTACATCAGGAGTTTGGAAATGGGATTAGATTTAGTTTTTGATCTGATCATATTCTAAATTCCCTATGATAACGTTCTCTATCAAAGGAAAAACCCAAGAAAGATTTTGGTCATGTGTGATTGAAATTGATTGTTATTGAAATGAAGGTGTTTTGTTTAAAATTAGATTTAGATGTGTGCAGTGCTTGAAAAAATTTTCTATATGTGAGTGTGAAAAGTAGACTGATATGATCTCAAATGTACATTGTATATTGTTACAAAAAGAGTAAACCAACAAAAAACAAGTGTTAGAATAAAGACAAAAAGTGAAAAGGAAAAGAAAAAATTAATAAAATGCTAAAATTGTTCGATCATGCCAGAAAATCAATGTCGGGTTTTACTGAGTGAATTTTTTTGGATTTTTGTATCCTTTTTCATTAATATATTTCCAGTTCAAGCTATAAATTGAAAAATTTTTTGAGTCAAAAGTTAATAATGAAATGTCTGTAAGTTGGGCATGATCACCCGCTCCTTAATATTGCAAAAGTTTCCCAGCTTCAATTTAATGCTAATTGAAAAAGGATACAAATAGAAAGGCTGTCTTTTGCGGATTTCGAAAATTGAGCCCTTGAGCATTATAAGTGGTTTTGTTTTCATTGTCCAGAAATTTACATATTTCCTCCACCATCTAAAAGGGTACAAGAATATTAGTTCAGATGAGCTCCTAAAATTTGTCGAATGAAAGAATACTTTTTGCCTTACTCGATCATAATGGGATCTTATACAGAATGTTGAGGTGTATAAGGTGAGGCAAGCAAGCAAATTATCCATCCAATTATATTTAGGACTATGAGCTCTTTCTAATAGTTCATTCAAAGTTGCGATGGTCTCTTGAAATTGAAGGGGATTTATCTATGAAAGAATCGGTGAAAATTACAAAATAAATATTGTGGATTATTTTCAAACAAATAATTCATTGAATGGTGATATCTAGACAAGTTTTCTCACCCGTCCATCAATTTCCAACGGGAAAGCGGTATAGAACTGACATAATTCTCCGCGTGAATAATCTCTCTCTATTCTTATTAACTGTTTCGGGTTAGGAACAATTGCAGAAGTGCTCCGGTTCGACGAAGACATTGTTTCATGGTTTGGAGTCCCTTGTCCTGAAGGGCTCGACCCGTTCATTTCAGAGAGTCGTAACGCGAGCATTCCATCCTCAGCTATATCCGAGATATGTTTTGGGTCGATATCAGGATCTTCTGAATAATGAGGATACGTTATTGGAGTGTTGGGAAAATTTAAGGGGTTTGAGTGGGAACTATCTTGATTATCTGTCTCGGAGTGTATGGTCATTTTAGGGGTTGGTTTATATGGCAATGAAGCGGAGTTAGGTGATGAGTTTGTGGTGGCATTGGTGTCTGAGAAATTACTCATAGTCTTCGTCGTCCTGACGGTTGTTTCTATTCTCGAGTCAGGTAAGTAGTTACCGTTTGTGGTAGAAGTAGTCATAGGGATAGTCGTAGTAGGCTTAATACTAGTTACATCCTCTATTTCTTGCTCTTTTGCTTTAGGTACGTTGATGCTATCTTTTTCCTGTTCTGCAGTGCCAGACTGGCTGGTGCTACCTTCAGCGACAGCACTACTATTATATATAAACATTTCACAGTTTTTATTTGAGCTACCTCATTTGTGTTGGTGGCAGGTGTCCAGTAAGTCAAATTTGAAATTAATTTCATTTAGACCTGCATAAAGTTTCCATCGATGCCTATTTACTATCAGTGATTTGATTTGCCTAATAATAGATATGAAGACAAGTAGAATTATATAAAACAAAAAAATATCAATACAAACCTCGCTCCAAAGACACTACCTCATGCTTAATTCATGACGCTTGCCAAATCTGCTTCTGAAAGAAAGATGCTCCGATACCTCGCGACGCCAGTCCCGATTGTTAAGAGTTTCTGAATAATTGTATTGGCTGCCTTCTACAATCTAAGGCTCATTTTTAGCCACAAATCTTGTAAGAATAAAGGATCGAGAAGAACCAACCAAATCCCGAAGCAAATTCTAAATATAGTTCTCCATCGTGCTCATTATGACAAAGATTTCTTCATCAACTCGGCTTGTTCTCTAGGCGTGTTCATTGTCTTTTTTGTAATTCTACTGCATGAAAGAAAGAAAAGTAAAAATAGCCTATCTTTGTCTTGTTGTCTTTCCATCTCTTGAGCAAAAAAATTCAATGTCTTCGAAGAACTATGCAGAAACAAATAAGACCAACCCATTCATGTGAATCTGTGGCAAACGAATAGTTCAACACCCAGCTGAAAAATAGCTCTTTGGATGTGCCACAGGAAGCCAAAGACAAATTTGACCGTCACGTATATTGTCTTCATTGCAACAACGTACAAGAGCACTTCAGAGTTACGGCGAATGAATAGTTCAACACCCAGCTGATAAGTAGTCTTTTGGATGTTCCGAAGCATCTTCAAATTTAGCAGACAAATCTGACCCTATTATACACATCTGTAATTCATCATGAGATGCCACTCAACTTGAAATCACCACAAATGTGGACTTTTTTTTTATATTTAATCATTTTCTTATCATTAAAATGGTTTGCAGTGGATCAATTGCGAACTCACCCAGAGTCTATTCTGTTGATCAATTGGATCCCAGGTAGTTGTTTCGGAGTACCATTGTAAAAACATAAAGCGCCTAAGCAAATGTGGCGAATATTGGGTGCAAAACGTTGCAATCACGTGATAAAGTTCGTGGGTCAAAAAAAGGAAGCTTTATTTGTAGAGCGGTAACCTTTAAGAAGCCAGAACGCGTGTTTGGTTTTAAAAAAACCAGAGACGGGTTTGATGATGATGATACTTGAGTGAGTAAAACAATGATTTGGGATTGAATGATAGCAAAAAATGCTTGCGCGTTATAGTTAAAAATTATTTTTTAAATTTTGCCAATTTTTTAACAAGATTAATAATTGTTAATTAATTGGTTTTTAATTAATTTTTTTAAAGTTATTATTACTAAATATTAATAAATAAAATTTATTATTCAAGTATTTTTATTATTAAATTATTTTTTGTAAATATAAATATTTATTATTATAATTGCTTTTAAAATATTAATTAATTTAACTGGCTTATTATGGTTAAAGTTTTTATTAATAGATTTGTTAATTCAATTTTTTATTCCAAAGCCATTACTGTGTTTTATCTTATTATGTTTAATAAAAAGCTTATTTCCAGACTGAATTTCTTGGAATTTATAATTAAGTCTATTGGTTTTTTAATAATTCAGATTTATTTTTTTATTAAACTGTTAAAAACAATTTTACTTTTGTAATAAAAACCCAAATTTTTTAAAATTAGATTGAACCATATTGTTAAAAATGTTGTTTTATTGTTTAAAGATCTTAATAATACCAAAAAAAATTACAATAAATATTTTTTAAGTAATAATAAAATAAAAGGTTTTAATAAAAATATATAAATATTAACTTTTTAAGTTAAAAATTTTCAATTAAACTTTATTAATTATATATTTACTATAAAATATAAATTACATTTAATAAGTAAAATTTTTTTTAAAATTCTAATAAATATTTAAAATCTCTAAAGATATATGCGATAATATTAAATTTATATTCTTTACATTAAAGATGTGATTTCAGATATGATATCTTTTTAATACATATCTTTAAAGTTTGAAATAAATATTTACTTTTTAAAGATGATTAACTGTTTATAAACCTGGATCAATTTGCAAAATAAGAAAAATAACTTTAAATTAATGTTTGTATTATTAACCTGTTAATTATATGATTTAAGATATTCAAGGGACAATAGCACAAGCATTCTATTTTAAAAAGGAAAGTTTCCAATTTTAATCTCTTGGCACTAAATGACAAATACGCCAATTTTCGTCCAAGTTTCATCTTTGCGAAGAATAACCTTTTTCTGTTTGGCTGATGGCTGTCATTAGAAAAATTTGCGCAACTTTTGGGATTGCTGGGTGGAAGGATGTATATCTTTTTGGACAAAATTAGTGGTAATAAAAAACTCAATGATCAAGTCTTTTTTTAAAAACGAGAAGTTCTTTACTATTACTTAAGGCGTTCGAGCATAGAAAGTAGCTTGTTCGCTAGAATTTTGGTTGTTTTCGGCCATTTAGTTGATTATCTTTTTCGGGATATAATTTAAACTTTTTATTTTTGCATTTTTTTATACACATGGCGTAAATGCTGGGGAACATATGTTAATGAATACCCCTTAGTTTATCTAGTTATTGTGCCGCGATTATATAGGCTTAGTCCCGTTTGGATGATTGGTGAATAGCGTGTAAAGTGAAGGTTAGTCTAATATGCCCACGTTTCGAACTTCGGACATGTCGGGAATTTTTTAGCTTTTGTAATTTCTGAGAGATAATGACTCTTACTACTTTTATTTCTGATTTACAAAAAATTAATGACATCATAAGGTAATTGCGGGTATCCTACTATCTTGAATGTGGCACGTTAAACCAAATTTAAACGTTGACTCAGCTTGTCAATAATGAAATTTTTTTTCCGGTTGTCTGTTTATCGCCTTTTTTAAATTATGTCTTTTATACGCGCCTATTCTCGTACTGCTCACACTTTCTCAAAGGTTAGTTTTGATACTTTTTATGAAGTTGTTTAAAACCATTGCGGAAAATATCGTTAAAATCAAGTTTTTATAAATCTGGCTCTACACAATAGTCCGTTTCTCTTTACAATCGTCAAGCAAGTCCGACGATTGTAAGCGCTATCAGGAACGCCCGTTTTATAACTGGTTCAAAAGTAAAGGTAACCATAGCATTTTCATTTTAATTCGCAATTTTAGTCAGAAAATATTGAATCATGAGTTTTTGCTTAAGAGCTTAAAAGAACGACTTGCGCAAATAATCCCTGAAAAGCAAGAGGAAGTTAAACGAGTAAAAAAAGAACATGGCGCCAAAAGTCTGGGCAATGTCACTGTTGATATGGCTTATGGAGGAATGCGTGGCATTAAGGGATTGATTTGGGAAGGTTCGGTACTTGATCCAGATGAAGGGATCAAATTCCGGGGACTTACAATCGCCGAATGTCAAACACTTCTTCCAAAAGCTGAGGGTGGTGATGAACCTCTACCTGAAGGGCTATTTTGGCTCCTTGTAACTGGTGAAGTTCCTTCAGAACAGCAAGTTAGGCAACTATCGGCTGAATGGGCTGCTCGTTCTGGGATCCCATCTTTTGTCGAGGAACTAATTGATCGATGTCCCAGTACCTTGCATCCTATGTCTCAATTTTCTTTAGCTGTCATTGCACTGCAGAATGATTCCGATTTTGCAAAAGCCTACCAGTCAGGTGTTAACAAAAACGAGTATTGGAAACATACTTTTGAGGACACAATGGACCTCATTGCGAAACTTCCTAATATTGCCGGAAGGATTTACCGAAACGCCTTCAGAGATGGCAAGGTCCCCGCCATCGACCAGGACAAGGATTATTCTTATAATTTGGCAAAGGTATTGGGATACGAAAGTAACAAGGATTTCGTCGAATTATTAAGGTTATACCTTACTATTCATTCGGATCATGAAGGTGGAAATGTTTCTGCCCATACAGCGGTAAAAATTTTACTCGTAATTTTTTGGTTTTATCTAATAATTTAATTATTAATCATAAGTTGACTTTATAGCATTTAGTGGGCAGCACACTTTCCGATCCATATCTTGCTTTCTCCGCGGCGCTGAACGGCTTAGCTGGTCCATTACATGGGTCAGTTCTTAAAAATTTTGTAAGAAAATACACGAGCATTCCATTTTGCTTTCATTATTTTACTGACCAAAATTTGCTTTCAATTATTAAAGTCTTGCTAATCAGGAAGTCATTAGTTGGATCCTGAAAATGCAAAAAGAAATTGGTTCAAATGCCTCCGATGAAACTGTTAAAGATTACGTATGGGCTACATTGAAGTCGGGACGAGTGGTACCCGGATATGGTCACGCTGTGCTTCGAAAAACTGTAAGATAACTTAATATTGAGTTTGGTTTTTTCCATTTCATTAACCTTTTTACTTTTCCATATTTCCACAAAAGGATCCTCGTTATACAGCCCAACGTGAATTTGCTCAAAAACATCTTCCAAATGATCCGCTATTTAAACTTGTATCACAGTTATATAATATTGTGCCTGGAGTATTGACCGAACACGGGAAAACAAAAAACCCATGGCCAAACGTAGATGCACATTCTGGTGCATTGCTACAATATTATGGATTGGTCGAACAGAACTATTATACAGTGCTGTTTGGTGTATCACGAGCTCTTGGAGCCCTGAGCCAATTGATATGGGACAGAGCTTTGTAAGTTCAAATGCGTCATTATAACCATCCACTTTATTCAGAGGTTCTTCCTATGCTCAACTCAGGAATTTCTAACCTCTATTATACAATGCTCTCTCCTAGGGGATTCCCAATTGAACGACCAAAGTCATATTCAACAGACACAATCAAGAAAATGTTTGAACAACACCCATAACTCTGGAGTTTCTTGATTTATTTTGAAAACTGTCTTAACATCGAAAATTATTTCATCTAATAGAGAATAAATTAATATTTCATATTTGGTTGTTTTTGTCGAGAAATACAACCGCCGCTCACTCACTTCATATGGGGCGTAACAAAGTGAACATATGACGTCACACTAATGAAATTGGTGGTTATTTCTTACATGTTCTTTTTTAATTATTAAAAATACCACTGTTGCTGTTATTTCCATTGTTATCAAAACAGTAGGAATTAATCACCAAGCACACTTTTTTGCTTTTTTAATTGTTTTGAATTTTCCAATTGTTTTTGAAGTAAAAAGTGAGATTTGATTATTTTTTAAACTTAACATAATTTTTACAAAGCAAATATATTAATAAAATAAAAATGTTAATAAACTTTTTAAATCAGTTATTTTTTTTGTTTAAAACTTTGCATAATATAATATAAAAATAATATTTTATTAAATTATAAATAATATTTATTTTTAAATTTAAAAATAAAAAAACTTTCTCTTATAGATTTTTTTACTATAACAAAAATAAAGAAAAAAACTTAAAAAAACTCTTTGTTTTTTTAATTTTATGACTACAACCAAAGCAAAGAGTAAAAAAACTATAACTAGTATTTTTTTCTTTGGTATTTTACAAAGTTTCAACCAGAAAAGTTTTTTTTGTTGTAGATACAGCTAGACAAAACATTTTAGAAGCCTTTTTTTTATTCAATAATTATGAAAAACTGCTTTTAGTAATTACTAAAGCATTTTCTTTATCTTTGACTGGTTTTTCATCAGTCAAAATTCTCTTAAAGAAACACATTTAAATTAGTTCTAATGTTGTCTCTATCTTTTTAAAGAGGCCAAAAATTTTTAATAACAGACTAATTAACAAATTGGTTTTTTTTTCATAGTTTTTATACTAAGTACTACTAATATCTCTTCTTTAAAAAAAATGATCAAAAAAACCAAAAGTTTAAAAAAGTGGAAATGGTTATTTGTTTTTGCTATTATTATACTAAATTTTTTTGTGGTTGTTAATAAGATCTTAAATGAGATTTCTGTTATATTATTTGACATATTATCTAAGATAAGCCAAGATTAATTACTAACTATATTGCCAAATGTGATGTTTTCCAGTAGATCTTTGCCAATTATAAAAGCAATACAACTATCTTTTATAAGGTCACCTGTTCTTGAAAACTGAACTAACCAGATAGAAACTGAATCATTTTCTCTGCTGGTTTTTGGTATTGCTATTAATAATGTTTGGAAAACTATTATTAGTTATCAAAAATTTGCTAAGTAAATAGTCTTTATTCTGGTGTTTAGTACTATTTTTAAGATCAAATTAACTTATATTAAGACTGTTTTCCAATCTGTACATGATTTTTTGGATGCAAAATTGGTATTAAAAGACAATATAAAGTTTTTTTATGTAAAGTTTGCTTTTTAAGAGTTTTTGAAAGCTGTTTTTTTAGTTGTGTTTACAAGCTTTGTTTGTTTAACAACTCTTAAAATTGCCAAGTTTTTGGTGGTTTCTGAGTCTGGTTCTTTTTCTGCTACTGTTGCACTATATAATATGCTTTTGGGTATATTTATTACTAATATCAAAACAGTTCTTGGTGTGTTTGGTAAAATTATTTGTGTTGTGCTAAAATCTGCTGATATTTGGCAATATGTAATTGTTTATATTAAAAAACTGGACTCTGTTGTATTTGTTTTGAATCATTGATTAGTTTTAATAAATAAAAATAACGTTAAAATTTTTTTTTTGGTAAATCAAAATGAGATTATTCTGTCTTGTGATAGGTTTAAGACCAAGTTAGTTAATCTTTCTTTTGGTTGTTCTTAATAATATGATTTTTTAAGTTGGTAATTAAATGTGTTTTATTTTTTGCTTTTCTGATTCTGGTTATTATTTTCAGTTTGCTCTGATTATGTTTGAATCTTAAATTGATTTGGATGCTGTAATTATCAAGACTGATATACTAAAAAATACCATATCTAATAGAAAACTTTTGAAAATTGGTACTGTTTTAGATATTAAAAAATAAGCTATTTGGCTGTAAATTATAAGGTGTTTCTATCTTTTCCTTTCAAGATGTTTATCTCTTATTTTGTAAGTTTTAAATTTTATATTAAAGCTTTTGCTTCTTTAAGCTTTTTTGAGTTTTTATCTTTAATACTTTTTGTTTTCTCTTTAGTTATTATTAGTAACTCTTTGGTATTGTTTTGGTTGTTTTCTTTGGAATTTGATCTGGCCAAACTTTCTGTATTAGTTGAGTTGATTGTTAAGCCTGTTAGCTTTCTGGTTAATATATTTAAACAGTTTGTTAAAGATAATTTGGTTTTAAGCAGTGTTTTTAGTCTCAAAATTAATAAACTTATAATTTATTTGGGTTTTTTTAACAAAATTGTTGGTAAGTTGGAAAAAAAAATAGTTTTGTTAAAAAAAAATATTGTATTAAAGTTCTAATTAAATTAAACTGAACTGAACTTGAACCAAACCAATTTTTTAAAATAAATTTAGTTCAAATTTGTCATTGAACTTTTTTGACAAGTTTGAATTCAATTCAAGTCTAATTCAAAGTTTATGAGCTTGTTCAAGTTTGATGAAATTAAAAAAAATATAACTTATATTATTTGTTTATTAATTATTACTTTGTTTAATTATTATAATCAGTTAAAGAGATATATAAAACTATGTATGTATAACAACTTTATTTTTCAACTTATTAAAATAAATTTATTGTTAATATTATCTAATGTTACTAAAGATTTAAAATTTAAAATAATAGAATTTGATAATCCAAATACTCCAAATATTAATATATTTAGAAAATGTAGTTTTTAAAATAAAATATAAAACTATTTTGATAAGTTTGAGTAAACAAAAAAAAACAGCTAAATATATAGTCTTAAAATATATACATAAATCATTTTTTTGTGGAACTACAAATACTACCAAATTCTTATGACACTATTTAGAAACTTTTTATCAGACAGTATATGTTATAACAGAAAAATATTATAAGAAAAAACAAAATGTTTAGAAAAATTGCAAGTCAATTAAAAAAAAAATTTCAATAAATAAGATTGCTATTTTTTTTATAATTTTTGGCCAATCTAACTAGAAAACTGCTTTAGTTTTTTGTAATAATTGCTATTGACATTGATAATAAAAAACTTTGTAACATAATTATTATTTGGCTTATTAACTATTAACAATCACTTCTTATAATAGAAAACTTTGAATTAATTAAAATATTCTAATATTTAAACCTTACTTCTCAACTTGTTTGTGTTAATACAATTAAAAATAAAATCATGAAACTTTATGTTTTGGGTAAACAAAAATTAAGAGTAAGTACTATCTTTATTATAAAATATCTCTTTTTTTACTTATACTTATAATACAATAGATATACTTAGATACTATTAAATCTAAAATTTTTTTTACATCAGATCTTTAAATATTTTTTAATAATCAAAGACTTTGTCTTTACTATTGTTTATTATATCAATAACAATTAGAACTTTTAACAAACAATAATTGATTTTGGATTAATAAGTAGATAACATAATAGAATAAATATTGCAAATAAATTTTTTAAAATATTAAAAGATTATAAAATTACATCAAAGATACATATATATATTTTTGCATGAATTTGAGTTAGTCAATAGCCAATAATAAAATTGGCATACTATACAGCATATTAGTATTATCTGAAGCTCAAAATTACCATAGTATTCATATTATCAAAAATTGTATTTTTTCAATATTGGCTTAAATTGGTTTTTATTATTGTCCTAAAGCTAAATTTTCGACATTAGTATTATTTAAGGCTTAAAATTACTACAGTGTTCATATTATTAAAAATTACATTTTTTTAATATTGGCTTAAATTGGTTTTCATAATTGCTCCAGAGCTGAATTTTTGGCATTAGTATTATCTAAGACTTAGAGTTACCACAGTATTTATAATATTGAAAACTGTATTTTCTTAATATTAACTTAAGTGGTTTTTATTATTGTCTTAAGCCAAATTTTCAGCCAAAAAAATTAAAAAAAAGTTTAAAAAAGAGTTATATTCACTTTTTTTTTATACAAATTTATTATTAATTTTATTAGTTATAACTTAATTTTTTTTTAACAGCTTCTTACTATTACTTTTAATAATACTGCAAATAATGGTACTTTTGTAAAAGATTTAGTAAAAAAATTAGAAAAGAAAAACATTTAATAAAACTTGGAGAACTTTTAATTTTGATGTTTTGATTATATTTTAAACTTGGCAATATAAATAACTCTAGATAAAATAAAAGGTAATGTTTCTAAGATATTTGTTAAAAACTCAAACCAAATATATTTACTTAAAATTTTTTTAATATAAACTTTGTATAAATTAAAGATTAAAAAACTTAACTTTGCAATTCATACTTTACTCTAATGTTTTGAGTTTTTTAAATATACCTATAATACATATCAAATTAAATACTATAAATTTATTTTGAATTGTTCTACCCAATAGAATTTTACTTACAATATGATTAGAAATAAGTTATTTCTTAAATTAGCAAGTCATTTATTTTTGATTCTATATATTTTGAATACAAAAATTCTAACTATAAATTTATAGACATTAAACATTTTTATTAACATTCATATTAACTTTTATTAATATGCTATTTTACATGATCAGTTAATTGTTTTTGATAAAATTGCTAAATTTTTTAAATCATTTAAAAATATTACAGTTAAAATATTAGCCAGTTTAAATAATACTGCTTTCTTGATTATTCCTCTTTTTAATATCATTCTTAATCACATCAAAAATACAGTTAATAATAATGAATCTGGTAAAGTATTATAATCTTAATTGTATTTATTTAGTTATTTATTTAATATATTTAATATTAGATTAATTACTTATTACAATGGCTAAAACAGCAAGAAAAAAATTGGTTGAATATTACTCTAAAACAAATACAACTGTAATGCTCTATACTGTATTAGATCTAAGAAAAAAATTTCATTATTTTACAAAAAAAAAATTTTTGGATAATAATAATAATAATAAAATAAAAGAATTATAAATTATTAATTTATTCAAATAATTTTGTTTTCCAATTTTTACACAATAAATAAATCTTTAGAATACATACTTTCTTTAAAATGGAGTATACACTAAATATTATATTAACATCTAATAACAGTTTTTTGTTAAATAACAATTTTAATAATATTATAGCATTAATTATATAATCTATATTAAAGACAAACTTTGATGATAATAAGAAAAAAAAACTTGACAAAATTAATTATTATATCTCTAAAAAAATGGCCAATAAAAAAATAGATATAATAGTATGATAAAAGATATATTACAAAAAATATTTATCTAAATTAATATTTTATTAATAATTCAATATTTAGATATATTAAACACAATTTTCTTGTTTTACATATATAACTTGTAATTATTTGGCAATCCAAAGATTATTTATTGCTTCTAAACACACTTTTTTTATAGATAGAAATATAATTACAAATATAAGGTCTTGTTTAGTGCCTAAAACTATAAAAACAATACAGTGTTTTCAATTATGAATAAAAAGACTATTAAAAAAAAAATTAAATAATAATATAATATAATATAATATTTTTAATAGTCAAACCTGAACATATTTATGAATTTCAAACCAAACTTGAACCAAACTTGTTGTATGTGTTTAGGTTTAGTTTAAGTTTAGTAATTTTAAGTTTGGTTCAAGTTTGGTTCAAGTTTAAGTTAGAAATTTTGCCAAATTTTCTGTTTGAGTTCAGTTTAGTTTGGTAGTTTGATTAAACTTGAACCAAATTAGACTAAACATTAGAACTCTATTTTCTATGATCTTATCAATTCTAAGCTTTACTTTTTTAGACTTTACAACTAATTTATTTTTAATTACTAAGTGATCTAAAACAACTTTGTGGAAAAGTTATTTTAGAATATTTTTTATTATCTGCCTTTTATCAGAGCAAAAATTCTCCATATATTATTTAATTGCTTTCTGAATAATCATGTTTTCAGATGTCTATGATTTATAATACTTGGATTTTTGATATCTTTTCCTAACTATTAACAAATATTTAATAATTTTTGTCAATTTTATATTATCTTGAATCATATTGGCAATCTTAGACATTTTTACATTATTAATAGTTAACTAAACTTTAACAAGATGATCAAATTTCAACAGATCTTTAAAATTCTATTTTTTTATAATCTTAGCAATAAGCAGATCTAACCTAAGAAATTTTGATGTTTGTTTGTTTTTTAAGCAATTATATTTATTATACTAATATCTAAAAAATATTATATTGGCAAATTATATTATAGCTTCTCTTAATACTTTTTATATTGCAAAGTTTAATATCAATCTTTAAATACCAATGTTTGTTTATTATCAACAGTTTTTATAACATAAACAGAATCTTTTTTTATGAGAACAGACCATTTGGCTACAACCAAATTGGCAATTTTAGCTGACTTAAATTCCATCAAAGCTTTTTGTCAAAGACTAATTAACTGTATTTTAATAGACATAATCTTATTAAATTTGAAAAAAACTGATTCCACAGCTAATATTGAAAAATTAACAGAAATTTTTTTGATTATTACTTCTTGATTCATATATTTGTTTGCCATTTTAATATTATTATTAACTAAAATATTTTTATTAATTGCCAACTTCTTAGTTTTTTTAAAATTAAACTCAGATGTAAAAAATAATCTAATTATACCAAGAAATTTTAAAAGAGTTAATGTTTTTCCAAAATTATTAATACAATAAAAAAAATTTTTTGACATCAACTTATTACCAGATAATTTTTCAGATACAGCAGAAAGCTCAATTTTTAATGCAAAAAATTTTGTCAAACTAAAGCTTTATGTTTTTGAAACATATAATCTGACTAATAAAAATTGCTTAAAGCTATTAAACTTAAATAGCAGAAGCATTAAAACATCTTTATTATTACTTAAATTCATAAATGAAAAAGTTTTTGGTAATTGACCCAACATATATGTTTAAGTATGAGTTTTTTGTAGCATAGTATTATTTATATTCTTATTAACTATTAAAGTATCTAAATTTATATAGCTAGTCTTTTTAACAACTGTGTTTTTCATATATTTTACATTTAATAAACTACTAATATTACTGGCTTTATTGTCAACTTTGATATCTCAAAACACTACAGACTTTTTATTAGAGACATTAATATCTTTAAGGCTTAAAAAACCAGCATATAAGTCAATTACACTAACACTTATATCAGGCTTTTTTGGCTTTTATAAAACATACTGCAAGAATATATACTTTTTATTTACTTTTTTTTGGTGCTTGAGTGTGTTTTTAAACCAGCTAATTCCAAATCAAAATCATCAACAAAAGAGTCTATTGGTTCTATTACAACAAAAAAAAGTAAGTTAAAAGAAATAATTAAGAAAAACAAAGGGAAAAAAGAGAAAAGAAGAGCTATTTTTTTGATAATTCTTTATTCTTGTCATGATTAAAAGATTAACAAGAGAAAAATTTTATAAATTATTATATTCAATTTGATTTTGTGACTAAATATGTTTGTGCCAAGTAAAACTTGATTATTAAAAAAAACCAAAATCTAAGACTAATTTATTTAAAAATTTTTTACTAATATTATTATTTTTTATTATTATTATTTAACAAGTAAAGTCCAAACACTATCTAGAACTATACATCAAAGAAATGATCTAAACTAGGCGTGAATCATGCACTTTCCACACGTGACCAGCCACTTGAGCCAGTCAGGACAACACTATGCAATTATATTAACTGTAACTGGGTCACCAATACCTGAAAAAAAAGAGCAAAATTTGCGAAAGCCAAAACGAATGCCAAAAGCTTTAGTAACACCAAGCAGTTTAATCACACCATTCGAGAATCTTGAAGCCAAACCAGAAACTGAGATGGAAACTGAGCCATCCACTAGGATCAGGCCATTCTTTTCCATATATGCATGATGCTTAGCATAGACCAACCAAATGTCATTCCTGAAAGTGACACAAATAGAGCGTACAAAATCAGCAATTTTAATGCCAGCAACTCTGGGATCATGGAAAATAGAAACAGCCTCTTGAAGCCATCCTTTGAAAACAAAACCCTTACAAAGGGCCGAGAATACCAGGAAATCTGAAGCACAGGTTGACAGCATCTGTAAAATGCTTGAAAAAGAGAGGAAGAGACCAGAAAGCACCTTCTAAGAAGACATACAGGATTCCAAAACCCAATGACGAGCCACATCATCAATCACATAAGAAAACACATGATCAGACACCTCCACCTCATCACAATACAGACACAAAACACTAGGGTAACTTTTATGATAAACGCACTTTCGTACAGCAATAGAAAGCTGACAGTGCAAAGTCTTCATAAGGTAAGTACAGATATCAGCAGTGCGCCTGCTAGTAAAACCAGTTGCCATATGCAAATCTGGGTGCCAAACTCCAGAAGAGATAAGCCAATTGACATTTGAGTGCAAATTACCAGCTAGAAACCTAGAACCAGAACCGACCTCCCAGCATGCCCAACAGACAGCACAAAAAACATTTCAAACAAAGTGCCTAGAATTACCAAAAACAATACCACTATCTGCCAACAAAAACCATTCAGCAACACGAGAAGGGAGAAACCAATCAGAGAAAGCTGTAGCGTCAGCAATGCTATCAGCGCAATCATTTCTTAACACACCAGAGTGGCTCTTGACCTTGTGTTAGCTAACCCTCAACTTTTTTTTGCAGATAATATTTCCAATATGCCAGTGCTTAACCCAACACTGATTGTAAAAGTCAGGATACACCAAGTTAACCTCCGACTTGCAAGCATCCAAAGCTGCCTGGCTATCTGAAAACAGGCAAACAGAATGATCCACAGGTATGCACTTTAGAGCCAACACTATAGCCTACAACTCCGCCAAAGTAGACAACATCAAACTCTGAACACAGACACCCAAATCCAAGTTAATGTCCTCAAAAAAGGCAGCAGCCCTGGTCCTACAATCAGTTATGCCCAAATTTTTTACTGACCCATCTGTATATACAGACAAACTATCAGCGCCAACCTAAGAAAGATGATCACATACAGACACAAAATCATTAGAACCACAAATGTCCACAGGGCCAACACCACTCAAAGCCAAAGGAGAGGGAGGCGCACCACTGAAAAATGCAACAGAGCATCCAAACTACTCAAGAACTGGGCCACGAGAATCCAGTTTCTTCTACTGCTTAAAAATGTACCAATCGAAGATATTCCCATGATGATTCTGAAGCTAATCCACAAAGACAATGCCATAACGCTGGAGAGAAGGCAAGTATTTGAAAAACAAGGATTTGTCCAGAACAGCAGATATAGGCACCCCATCATAAAACCAAAAAGAGCTGGCCAAAGAGCCACCTAAAGACAAATTGTATTCAAGAAGAATGCATACCAAATCTGACAAGAAATTATTGGAAACACAGACATGGATACGAGCTGGTGAATTCAATGGATGAATAGAATGTCAACACAGAACCTGCAAGTCATGAGACCTGTGACTAAACAATTAACCCAGAACCCCGCAGGAGTTCGCAAAACTAATAAGTGAAGCAACCTTGCTTTCAGACTGACATT
Source organism: Geosiphon pyriformis (assembly GCA_016748015.1). Taxonomy (NCBI): domain Eukaryota; kingdom Fungi; phylum Glomeromycota; class Glomeromycetes; order Archaeosporales; family Geosiphonaceae; genus Geosiphon; species Geosiphon pyriformis. The sequence goes on along the minus strand of JAAOMT010000040.1, from coordinate 54,813 downwards.
GTGAGAAGAACCTCAAATCATAAAAGAAAAAATGATGAATCGTGTCACTAAGAAAATCAAAAAGAAGACCAGACTTAAGTTTCAAACCCTTGTAAATCAGAGCATTCCACTTGTTGCACACACTAACAGGGACAAAGCTGAACTGCATCCTATAACTGACTATAGGTTAGAGAACTACCAACACCAGGTACAAAAACTGCTTATCTGAAACCACTTTCTTTAGAACCAAATTACTGAAAAAATGAACGTTTGAATGCACTTTAGCCAAACTAGGCTTAAAAAGACCATCAGTTGAGAGAAAGATACCAAAATACCGATGAGATTCACCTTTTTTGGCTATGGAAATAGGTGAACCACTGATAAAAAGAGACGGATTGCTGATCCTGCTATTAATAGGAATAGCCACAGTTTTGTTATTATTGATTGAAATGTCATTTATCCGAAAAAATTCACTAGCAACATTGAAAATATGTTGAGTAGCAGCCTGACTGCTGCCAACCCAAATCGTGTTATCAACAAAGGCCCCAGTAGCAAAAAAAGTAGAAAACCCAGCATGAGATTCAGCGCGACCACTCTTAAAAACAAAATGAGAATTAAGTCTATACCCACACACACTCTTCTGATGCTTGACTTTACACAAAAGAGGATCATAAAATATGCGCCAAAGAAAGGGGAAAAAAACTTCTCCTTAGTCCAATCCATCATGTACACTATAATTATCAGTTAAACCAAAATCCGTCATAACCCGATTGGTCTGATTCCTATGAATATTACCGAAAAAGCGAATAAATTTGCCACACATTTTGATCCTGACCAAACACTTTTCGAGATGCTCCCATCCAACAGAGTTGTACACTTTTTGCATGTCTTGCAATACCAGCCAGAGCTTCCTGTTCTTCTCCAAAGCATCCTCAACAACCAAACCAATAGCAAAAATAAGAGTTTGGGTAGTTGTACTCTTCAAAACTGAAAAATTATCTCCATGAAAAATGTCATGAGCACTGCATGCCAGCAATATCCTATCAGAGAGAATCTTGGAGAGAATCTTGCAAGCTGTCTCGATCAAGGCTATAGGTTGGGTATTTGTGAAGACACCTTCCCACTCGTATAATTTAGGGATCATCGAAATCCAAGCTTCCCTCCAAGGACCAGACACAGACTTATAAAACAGACAAGAATTCAGAAGCACCAAGAGCATATCCAAAACAGACCTATCACTATGCATCCACAGCTCATTTGAAATACCCGAAAGACCAGCAGCCTTGCCAATAGGCAGATCAGAAACCATGCCGAACAATTCCAAAAACTCAATTGGCTGCATTACACCAGAAAAAGCCTCATCAAAAATGTAATCCAATAGCCAATACTGACAGTATCACACATCAGGAACATTGGAAACCACCCTATGCTTCTTAGTCCATCCTTCTATGATTTCATCCACCCTTGATCTCACAGGACCAGGTTTCAAAATTAGCTCATCATCCACAACTAAGTGATCCAAAACGACTTTATGGAAAGGGCACTCCAGAACACTCCGAATAGTGTAACTTTTGTTTAGCTTGAAACTTTCCATCCTCTTATTGATTGCCGATTTAATATGAGATTCCTCTATGTGTTTCAATTCTGCCATTTTAAGTAAGTAATAGGTTTTTCTGACCTTGGAAAGGGCTGACCGAACAGTATTAAGAGGAGAACTGGAGAGAAAAAGAGATCTGATCACAGAGACGTTATCATTATCAAGAGAACCCCAGACATCCAACAGTGAAATGAATTTGTCATGACAAATCGACCGAGAAGCTTTAACCAGCTTCGATATCAAAAGTTCTAACTTATAAAATTTGGATGATTCCTTAGTGAAAACACTATTATAGTCCTTAAACCATTTCTTCTTGAACACCTCATCAGCTAAAAGAACCATTATCTTGCGAACAATGTCTCATATCGCATCCAAATCTGAGAATTGCTGGGAGGCAATAAAATCATCAGAGAACATGGTGGCATTAGCAGCTGTAGCACTCTTGAACTTGTTCTATTTCGCATCATCAGCACCCTTAAAATTAAACTTCCAATGATCTCTATTCGCCTGTTTGCGAAGAGAGTTCAACTGCATATCCAATAAACCACCCAAACCCAAAGACACAGAAACAGCCTGATGGTCCATTTCGAAATGCTCACCAACATCTGAGACACTGTGGTGTACTATTGCATTAACCAAATTTGAAAAAACCATCACATAGTCAATTGTTTTCCTAACACCCCTAGAGTTTGTCCAAGTGGGCAATTTTACAGCTGGGCTTCTGACCAAAGAATTTGCCAGACCCAAATCAAGGCACTTCCTAAAACTTGCACACTTACAAGAACCATCTTCATTGAAATCACCACCAAGAACAATGAAAAAGGATTCATTGACAGCCTTTGCAATAAGAGAGTTGACTTCACCAGCCTGAGAGAACCAAACTGCCGGAAAAGCACCAGCATAAAGCCCCAGAATCAACACAGAAAGTTTACTCTTGAAAAGTAATTTAATGGACAAGAGCCGACCAGGCACCTCAGAAACCTTGTACATGTGATGAGCCAAAGAAATGTCCATGATAACAGCAACATCCACACTCAAATGACCAGAGTCTAAACCAGAAGTGAACACTTGAACACCATCAAACTTATCTGCGATCCACAGCCAAACCTTACTTCTTAATTTTGTTTCAGTAACGATAAAGACCAAATTGTTTATTTCCTTATGCCACCTAATAATGTTCTCCTGCTTAGCAGAATTGTTCATGCCCCTGATGTTGCACATAGCAAATTTCCAGACCAAACTGCTCATTGAGTGAGGGGTAGGGACACCGAATGCACACCTATACTATCTATTTTGGCTGAAAGGCCCAAAACCATTTCCATTAAACATTTCATGCTGTTTTCCAGCTTAGATACTGAAGACATATCAAAAGACACTGCTTCCATGACAGTCCCACCACTAGTGGACACACCCAAGCTTTCATTCATCACTACATCCACTCCTTGATCCTGTGATGAAGGGGTCACCAATGGCTGACATCCAGGGCTAGGCTGGAGAACCATTGGCCCAAGTGCATCCAACCTCTTAGCCAGCTTACTAACTTGTTCTGCAAGGCTGGTGAGACTGCGCTCAAGAGTGGTGAACCTATTGTTGATCTTTATTGTAACTGGTAGGGATGGCTTTATCTCCGAAAAGAAGCCATCATTCAACAAAACATCCTGACTAGAAAAGGGGAGAGAAGAAGACTCACAAACAATCTTTGCCCAAGATAGACCACCAAAAGAGACCGGATGAGCAACTGGAGCCAAGTGTTTGGCATAGATGGCTGCCAACCTGCTTTTATCTGTGTCTGAGAAAGCCCTACGCGATGAATTACCAGAAGAAAATTTCCCACCAACTACACAACCCAATAATGTATGACCCAACTTTTCACACTTGGTGCATTTAGCAGAAATAAGACAAGACCAGTGGAGATTGGCATTTTTAAGTACTGGCATAGTTCACACAGCAGCATTCAATGATTCAGCAGAGTCGAAGCAAACAACAGCACACCTGGCCCGAGCATACGTAATGGGATGACGATTAATGATGCATGTTTTCCTACTCACAGATCTAACAAAGTCCCAGATATTATGAGCATTAGTCTCCATTGGCAATATGTAGAGTAGTGCTCTATGTCAATCCCTTGCGTCTCATGCCTCTTTGTCTGAATTAGTCCTAGCCACGTGTACAGCATCTTTTCCGATCAGAATGGACCACTCAGCTGCAACCAAATCAGCCTAATCTGATTGCTCGAAATCTACCACTGCCTTCTGCCACAGCCCAATTAATTGTATCTTGATTGCCTTAAAAACTCCAAACTCAGATAGCGCAACGTGCACAGCCTCAGCTGACGTTTCAATTGGAATTTTTTTTATGACCACAGCCTGATCTGACCACCTAGAAGATTTTTTGAGATTGGTGTTTACTAAGATCTTCACACTTGCAGCCTTATCAATAGCTTTTATTAGACTCGATTTGGAAGTAAACGTTGTTCTGATGATCTCTGAGAATTTTGAGGGGGTAGACACCTCCCCAAAACCATTGATTCCAGAAAATAATTTCCTCACCACCACAAGCTTTTCCTAAGAAAATTTGCCGGCCACCTTATCCAAGCCAATATTCAATACGAATAACTTCCTGATTGGAACATTGACCAAGTTTTTCATAGGAGGGGGGAGCTCAAGAGGAGCATCCGAGAGAACACCATTATCATCACTACTCTTTGAGAAATCAATCTTTCCCAACGGCTTGCCCAATGTCTTCTTAGTTTTAACTTTTAAACTCATGGGTGTCTGATTATGATCCCTACCAGCCAGAGCATCACTTTTACCATAATCAAAGCTGGTCTCCTCCACCAGACACTTTTTTTTTATATTAACACTCTTAGACTTAATAGTGTCTCCAGTCTCTAAACCTCATAAACAAACATTAAGAGCTTTAGCAGCAATCCCTCTATTATCAACACCCTCTGCCAACACACTTTCCTTCCTCTTTTTCCTCGATACAACTGCCTTGAAACCACTCTCAGAACCAGAAACTTTAATAGTCTTTTTTATAACAGCAATAACAGAGCCAACAGTGGTCTCATAATTGAAGAATGGTTTTGATTTATTGTACTGAATAGTAAAAAAACTTCTTTTTGAAAAAACTTTTGACTCTTTTTTGGGAATTTTAGATGAAGGAGAAAAAGAAGTTTTTTCCTAATATTATTTAGTATTTTTTATTATATAGTTTAATGGTTTTTTAATTATTATATAATAAATTTGTAAATTATATTCTAAACTTTATAATATCTATTTTAATTTTTTATAAAACTATCTATTAATTTATTAAACAATTTTTTGGTTAATATAACTAACATGGTTTTGGCTAAAAAATAAAGTTTTATTGTTAGATGTTTTAAATATTTTAATCTATTTTGGTTTGGTTTGTTTTCTAAAAAAATTTGGTATTGCTTTTATTAATTAATTTTTAAGTTAATACAGTTCTTGTTTTACTTGAAAAAATTTTTATTATTAAAAAAATTTATATTTTAAAGATCTAACTTTTGTCTGATTTATTTTGTTTGTTAGATTTATTTTTAATAGTAATTTTAATAGTTTTTATTTTTTATTTTTTTAATTAAGTCTATTTTTTGATTTATTTAAATATAATAATTTAAAAATAGTTGAAAAATACTTAATTAAAACTAATTTAAGAATAATTTACTAATGAATCTGTTAAAAATTTGAATTTTTAAAATGCTTTAACTAGTATATTTGCTTATTTTTTAGATTTTAATATTAAAATTAGTTTAGACATTTATGGTATTTTATTATTAATTTTTATTAAGCTGATAGTAATTATTCTTGTTTTTACTTATATTATTGTGAAAAATACAGTAGTAATTAACTTAAATAGTTAAGTTATATTGAATAATATGTTTATATTGTTATTAAAAGTTTTTCTATTTTTTTTTTTAATATTATTAATATTATTTTACTATTAATTTTATTGTTAATAAAAATTGATAAATCTTTAATAAGCTAATTTTTTTTTTAAAGTATTTTTTTATATTTTGGACTGTATGTATTATTAAATTTATAATAAAATAGCCAATTCTATGCCAATTATTTGTATAATTATTTTGTGATAAAAGTTAACTCTTTTATAAAAAATTTCGTCTGTAAGTTTTTCAAAAGTGTGTGTAATTACTTTGTTATAAAAGTTAACTTTTTTATATGAAATCTTAACTATGAACTACTTAATAATATAAAATAAATAAAATAAAATAAAATAAAATAAAATAAACTAAAGAAAAAATAAGAAAATATATTGGAAAAGTTGTTTTAGATCCAGATCTAAAAGTTATTAATAGTTTATTAAAATTGGTAATTAATCAATTTCGAAATATTAATATAAAATAGTTAATTTTAAAGCAATAATTAATAAAAAATTTTATGTTTTTCAAGTAAGTTTTATTGGAGTTGATTTGTAAAAAAAATTATTATAAGAAAAAATATTTAAAAAGTAATAATTCTAAATTAAAATATATTTTTTTAAAGAGAAAAACTCTTCTTTTATACAATTTGTTATAATATTATTCTATAATTTAACACTTTTTTTTTTAATATTTCAGCAAAATAAATATATATTTTATTAAACTACAAATTATTTCTGCAAACTATAAATTATTTTACTAAACTGTTAAATATTTTGTTAAATTATTAAATATTTTGGCAAATTTTTAAATATTATATAATTCAGTATATTACATGATCTAATTATTATAATTTGGTTATATTTGTGTTTTGTACAAATCGAGTTATTAATTAACTGATAATTTAAATAATTTGATAAAATAATAAGTAATAAATTAAAATAATAATATATTTTTTTATTAACAATTTAATGAGTAAAGCTTAATCACATAATAATATATGCTAATTAATAACAAAAATTATAAAAAAAATTTTATATTAAATAATATCTTAAATTTCAGTTGGTAACAATATTTACTGATAATAAACCAAATTTTTATAATAAATATTGAGAAAAAAAATTTGTTAATTTATTAAAATAAAATAAAAAACTATTTTGGAATTGTAATTAATAACTTTGTAAACATAATTGCTGATAAATTATTATGTTTTTGCTGTATTTTGTTTATAAAATTAGAAAAAAAAATTTAATTATGAATAATATTTTTGTTTTTAAAAATGCTTAATGTTTTATAAAAAATTTATATAATTTGATAAATTATGCTAAATAAAAAATCAGATATATTAAAAAATATGTGAATAAATTATTAATATATAATATTAATTTTTTGACAATATTTAAGATTTAGTATTCAGATAATTATTTGTATATTGATTTAATTAATTTGGTTTTTGTTATTTTTTATTTTTATTTTATAAAAATATTATATAAGTATTTGTTAACTGTATTAAAAAAACTATATAATATTTTGTATTTAAGTTTTGTTTATATCTAATGTAATTTATTAAAAAAATTTTAATTATATTTTTGTATGTGCTTTAGATTTTGCTATTTATAATAAAATTATTAATATTGTTTTAAGTAATTAACTTGTTTTTACTAATTTATTAGTTAAAAATTTTATGATTGTTTATTTGTAAAATAAGATAAGATTTGAAAACCAGCTGTATATAATTGTTGTTAAAAATTTTGTTTTAAAAATTGGTATAAAAAGTCTTTAAATTATGTAAGATTAAATCAAATATAATTATTATGATTATTAACTTGATAAAAAATATTGCTGTTCATTATTGGTTAACTATATGGGTTTTTAATATTATTTTAAAAAGATTTTATAAAATCAAAAATTTGTTGTCTTTAAATATTATGGTATTTTCTGATGTTAGCAGTTTGTTTTAAATAAAAACATTCAAAAAATAGATTTTAGTTAATTTTAGTGTTGATTTTTTTTTGTTATTAATGTTTTTTGGAATTTATAATGGCATTTATATTATTCACAATTTTAAAACATTATGTAATTTTGTTTAGTTTGAATAATTAATGATATATAGAAAGAGCATAAGTCATACTTATTTTAAAATTTTGTTTAATTGTATTATTATAAGTAGTAATTGAACTATATTTGTTAATTAATAATAATATTAAAACTTTAAGTTTAAAAATACAATAATTTAGCAAATTTATTAAATTATATTATTGTTAAAAATATAAAAAATATTGTAATTTAATTTTAAGAAAAAGATATTATTATTATTATTATTATTATTATTATTATTATTATTATTATTATTATACATTTTATTAAAAATATTTCATTTTAACCAAGTTGTTATAAACTTATTCACAAATTAATAATAATAATTTTGTGAATAAGAACATTTATTCAATATTAATCATTGGTTAACAGTGAAATCTTACTAGCAAGTTTAAATCTTAAACTTTATATTTTAGTTTTTAAGGAAAATCTTTAATTATATTGGTTTTAAAAAGTTTTATTTAAAATGGTATGATTTCATTTTTTAGAATTTCGATGGATTTAAAGGAATATATATATATATATATATCTTATCGAATGAAACAAGTAAAATTTCATTATTATTATTTTTTTTTAAAGTATTAATAATGAATTATGTTATATATTTTATTTATTTATTTAAAATATATTTTTAAATGGAAGTTTAATTTCTGTTATAAAAATAGGATTAAAATAAAAATTGGATAACATTTTTTTTTTAAAAAAAAAGATTTAATAGGACGATATCAAAAAAAAAATTATTTTTAAGTACGTGTTTAACCGATTTCGAGTAAAAATGGTGTAAAATAGTAGATATGGGGAATGATTTAAAAAAAAGAAATTATTTTTAAAGAAATCTTTGAAAAAAAAGTGGTTTGAATACGCATGACGATTTTAAGGCCGATGTAAAAGATGAAATCTGTATATTAACAGTTTTTGATGTTGAGACTCTTTAATGATTAAATAATTTTTAAACACCATAATCACTATCATTATCATTATAATAATCATCATCATTATAATCATCATCATCATTAACAACAACAACAACAACAACAATAATAATAATAATAATAATAATAATAATAATAAACATCAACATCAACAACATAACACGCTAGCATCCCCCTTTCTTAACAATTAAAGAAAAACTTGTGGGAAACTTGATGAAAAAAAACATCGTCATATGAGAGATCGTATGATAAACCTTTTTTAGATGGATTATTTTTTTATTTTTGGGTAAATAGAATGAATGTAAATAATATGTAATAATGTGTGATAATGTGTAATAATGTGTAATAAGTAGTGTAATGACAGAATTTTTTCAATGGCTGGGCGTTAGGGTTAGGGTTTTATCCATTTTGGAAAGAGACACAAATCTTTGTTTTTAGCGACCAAACAAATTTCAAAATCATTCTAATTAAAATATTCGGACAATCGGAGTAAAAGCTATCTCGTGAGTAAATTTTTTTTTTGGGGGGTTTTGATTTCTTTTCACCAATTCTGGCTAATGATAAAAATAGGATAATTTTTCTTGTGCTACAACATTTGAGTTTTGTTAATAAAAAGAAAGGATAAATCATTTATGTATGCCGTGCGGAACCGAAAGTAACTAATCTTTGAGATTAATATCTGTGTGATCAATTTTGGGAAAAGGATTTCTACTTGGCAAGTTCTAAACTTGAAGTTTTAGATTTGAATGGGAAAGTTTTAGATTTGAATGGCAAGTTCTAGATTTGAATACATATTGTAATATTTGGCAAGTTTAAACAAAAAATACAATAATAATAATAATAATAATAATAATAATAATAATAATAATAATAATAATAATAATAATAATAATAATTTTCATACTTGGATTTTTTTATTAACATTTAAAAAATTATAATTAAATCAGAAAATTTAAATTTAAATTTAAATAATAATAAATAATAAATAATAAATAATAATAATAATAATTTTAATTTTAATAATTTTAATAATAATAATAATAATTTTAATAATTTTAATAATTTTAATAATTTTAATAATTTTAATAATAATAATAATAATAATAATAATAATAATTTTAATTTTAATTTAATTGAAAAATTTAATTAAACAATCATAACTTTAAAAAAAACCGATTTATTATAATATAAACAAATAAACAAATAAACAAATAAATAAAATTTAAATCATTGTAATATATCATTCATAAATAAATAATAAATAATAAAAAATTAAATTGATTTTTTTGATTTTTATATTAGAATTAAATCAATATTAATAAAACAAGAACATGATAAAATTGCAAAAAATGTGATATAAAATATAATAATAACAATAATAATAATAATAATAATAATAATATAATTTTTTGAATTAATATTTATTAAAATACACCAAAATACACCAAAAAATGTTAAAATTATATATATATTTTTTTAAATAAGTTAAAAAAATTAATTTTCGTAAAAAAATACGTAAAAAAAGAATTTAGTCCATAAAAAGAAAAATTAATAGAATAAAAAAAAATATGTAATATTTATAATGATGTATTCATATTTTGAATTGATAAATGGGTTCGAAAATAATAAGACAGTTTTATTTTGATCATTAGATTTTTTTGTTTTTTTTTTCAAAACATAATTCCCTATCCCCTATTCTCAATCAATCAATCAATCATTCCTTCCTTCCTTCCTTCCTACCTTCCTTCCTTCCTTTCTTCCTTCTTCTTTCCTTCCTTGTGAATGAAAACCAGGGCTACAAGGATCGTGGGGAAAAATAAAATAAACTAAAACTTTTACTGGACTAAAAGGTTAATAAACAAATTTCCCATTCATCCAAAAAAAATAACTTATTATTATTATTATTATTTGTTTTATCCACACGATCCAAAAATCTTTGATATTTACACAGGGTAGAGACAATCAAATCTATTCATTATCTCTGATCCTATCCCATGACGTATTGCTTTGCAAGTAAAAGAAAGTTTCAGAAGTTTTCTTAAATGAAAATTAATTTTGAGAGAGAGCAGAAATCACAAATTGAAATACGTACGTGATGTCTCCTCTCCCTCCTCTTCCTCCCTAAGTTGATGGATGATCACTTAAGCCTTAGAAAAATACTACGAAAAAAAGATGGGCACAATGGTATCATTTTTCATTTTTTGATGATGTAATTAATAATTCTGTCAACAACAAAAAAATATGTTTAACACTGATTTTAAATCCCTGATCTTTTCCAAACATTACATTTAGCTAAATAACTAAATTTCATTTATTGGATAGTCAGGGCCATTTGGTAAGCTTTTGTATATCAGTTTGAGAGACATGAGCTAAAATTCTCGATTTGAAACAAAACTTTGTTGAAATTCCTTCGGTCTAGAAGGGATGAAAAACAAAAAACACTAATAGACTTTAGTCAAAATTTTTGACAAATACAGATGAAAACGCGTCAAGAAGTTGGGTTCTTAATTGAGATATCAAAATAATAATAATAATAATAATAATAATAATAATAATAATAATAATAATAAAGACGCGTTGTTGTTTTCCACTTTTTCAGGAAAAAGAAATGAGACACAAAGATGAAACCTATGAAAAACTTATGGAACGATTTGGAACAATTTAGAACTCACAACGGGTATCAAATTCGTGTTACCAGGTTTTGTACTAGTCTTTTAACGATTCATTGAGGTATGAGCTCTTCTTTTACTTTTCAATTTGCAGCTGTAAACACGGTAATTCAAAGTTTGGGGGGTAATTTTGGTAGCAGGATAAGGATATATATGATGTAATGTGATGTAATGTAATGATAACTGTATGCTTTGATTTTAAGAGTTTTTTTACGCCTTCCACTTCGATTGTTTGCTGAATATGAAACTTTTTTTGATTCAGATTTCTTAGAAACCCGCGATATCCTAGAAAATTTCTAATTTCTTGCTATTCCTTTTTCAAATTTCAATTTCAATTTCAATTTCAATTTCATTTTTTATAAATTGTATTAAACACACACACACACACACACACACACACACACACTTACATACACACACACACTGGTCATTTAATCAAAATCTAGACTAAAAACCTTAGCTTCCACACATAACGCTCATTTTTTGCTTGTCATTCTTCAAAAAAATTTTCAATCTTTATAATTCTTTTTCGATCGCGACAGAAAGGAATTTAAATACAAAAAACCAGGTTGAATTCTTTTTTATTATTTAAATAATGATGGACGTGATGTACATCAAAAACACACGAAAAAAACCATTTAGAGTTGGGTATTTGTATTGTAAAAAACAGAAATGGAAATAATATTATGTAATGTTGTAAAATTTCCTTTATTCCCGATTTACAAAGGGTTTTTTTTATCAAGAAATTAATGACGCAAAATATTGTACGACGGTTAGACCGAGTCTAAACTAAAAAAGTTCAATTCTGAATGATGCGTCTTTCTAATATGACGAAATTTACCGAAACTTTGGCTTCAGTTTCCCCTAAATAGTTCGTGGGTTGATTTTGTTTGGTCTTGTTTTATTTGGTCTTTTGTTTGGTCTGAGAAAGAAAAAATGAACCCTGAACTCTATCAATCAATCAAAGTAAACAGAAATCTAAATTGCATGAAATTTGCGTATTTGTTTGCTAGTCAACCTTTTGAGGTTCTCTACAATGACGCAAGCGTTTCACTATAAAATGCTTTTTCTTTTGAAGAAAAAGTTAAAAAAGATTTTTCAATTGAAGTAATATATATACATACATACATACATACATACATAGATAAATACATACATACATACACACATACATACATACATACATACATATATACATACATACATACATATATACATACATACATACATACATACATAATTACATAAATATCGAGTTTTTATGATGTAAAAAACAACTTTAGAAATCTTTTTTCTTTGAAAATCTTTGAACATGACAGAACAAAGAAAATCATAATATATTAATATCATATGATTAGATAAAATGATGTCATAATCTTTTTTGCAAATTAGAGTTTGTTCGCTTTCAATTTTCAAAAAAAAAAAAAGATTTGCATTACAGATATATAGGTTCAAAGATATTTTTAATTTTTTATTATAAAAAAAAAATTCCGTTCGTGGTTGGGTATTGGGTGTCAAGTATGTCGTAATGCCATTAATCTTGCGTCATTATCATCATTAAACGTATGAAACAACAAATATTTCATTCATGCATTTAATTTATTAAAATTGCTTTATTGGGGAAGGGGGGGAGGGAAGGATGAATGGATGAGTGAATGAGTGAATGAGTGAGGGAGCGAGTGGGTGGGTGGGGGCTTTTCAAAGATAAATATTGAAAAAATAAAAAATTTATCAGTTTAATAATTGATCCATTTGATAAAATTAGACTTTATATTATGTTTATTTATTTTTATATCTTTCCCATTCATCCATCCATCCATCCATCCATCCATCCATCCATCAATCAATCAATCAATCAATCAATCAACCCGTTCATTCATTGATTCATCCGTTCCATATCTTTCAAACAAAACTCTATTCAATCAGCAGATTTTTTTTTATACTATTTAATTAATTAAGATTTTTAAAATGTAAAAAAGGTTCTTTATTACTATATCTTCATATACTTTAACTGGTTCTAAATTTTAACAAAATTTTTTGATCTGAACGTCTTGTTAAAAAATTCAAGAGGAAATGTGTACTTAACCTGGCGCAGTATTGTGTGTGTGTGTGTGTGTGTGTGTGTGCGTGTGTATGTATGATGTTGACTGATTTCAAATTAATTTTAGAAACTTCCCAATCATATCATTTATGATCATCCGCATATTTAAAAAAATCCAAACATGGTGTGTGATCGGAAAAACCTCGCATGCATCTGTTGTTTATCTTTTTATTATTTGTGTTATAAATGTCTATCTGTCTATTTGTAAAAAACTTCCTTCATTCATGGAACATCGTCGTCATAATTCTAATCTATAATTATGTAAGGTGTAACGTCAGTGGCGATCTTTGTATCATGCGCAGGTTCAAAGTATCCAAACAATGACGTAAATTAGTACAAAAGGGAGTATTTGTGTAAAAACCTATTTTGAAATTGGGGAACACCAAATGTAAATCAAAATCAAAAAAACTTTTTTTGTCTTACAGTAGACGTGAAATCACATCATTTTTACCCAAATTTTGGACTTGAGAAATATTCGATCGTGGAATGAATATTTATTGGAAACGAGTATGTGTGACAAATTTTAAAAATCCTTAAAACGGGGAGAAATGAACAGGGATTTCTTTTTTTGGATGATAATGACTGAAAAAATCCTGAGCATGTCATTGGCTTCCCAGGGAATTCCTAATTTAAAATGATTTTCAATCTAATTCCCTTTTTCTTTTCTTTTTTCTTTTTCTTTTTTTTTTTTTAAATTTCTGATCATCTTTTTAGCATCTTGTAAACTCGGGAACTTTTTTTTTGACGTGTGCTACAAGAGTCAGGTATTTTATCAATGAATGATATCATTTATTGTCTTTTTTATTATTAAAATTGTGTGTGATTTTTAATATTATCGCGTGGATTCGTCTATTATTATTATTATTATTATTATTATTATGATTATAGTGATTCGAGTGGATATAAATAAATTTTTTTTTAAGGGTACGAAAATGTCAGCGCTGTATAGTAGTGATTTGATGAAAAGTGGGTTTTAGTGAATTAGGATGAATGAATTGAGAAGGTAAAGAAAGAAAGAAGAAAAGAAAGAAAAGAAAGAAAGAAAGAAAGAAAGAAAGAAAAGAAAAGAAAAGAAAAGAAAAGAAAGTGCTACTCAAAATCTTTAGTTTTTTTATAACTCACTTACACAAGAATTAGATTAGTGATGATGATGATGGTGGTGGCGGCGGCAATGAACGATTCAAGGAGATTCCGATAAAGACAAATGTAAACGTGCCACACAAAAAAAAAATGCTGGTATCGTTTTACAAGATGCAAGTTAGAAGGAAGGAAGGACAAAAAAAAAGCGGCTGTACATTAATCAAGCAATCTTAACCCGCATCATAATTTTACGTTAAACAACAATAACAACAAGTTTGGAACGAGCAAAACTTTCAAAGAAACAGGAGAAAGCAGCATAAAAATGAAAAGCAGGCAGTGTTTGAGGTATTTTTTTGTAAAAAGTTTCAAATCTCATGATGGTCAATCATGACTTTTTTTTTAATTCACATGATGTCACGTAAAAGCAGTTTGAGGGTTAGAGAGGGTAGAACAAAAAATGTAAAACTCAATTATTTGTGAAGAAGAAAGTAAGTAAGTAGAGAAGTAGAGAAGTGTAGAGAAGTGTAGAGAAGTGTAGAGAAGTAGAGAAGTAGAGAAGTGTAGAGAATAAAGAAGTAAGGGATGATTTGATTTCGGTAAAATCGTCAATTTTAAAATTTTCATTTGCCATTATTAAATATAGATACCAAATTAACTAACTAATTTTTGATTTATTTTTTTGTATGCGTGTCACCCACAATTACGTATATCAACATTCCAAATTTGGCACAATGAATGCGTGGTAATCTTTGCTAAACTTTTTTGGCTTTTGCCGTTTTTTTTTCCGGTAAAATGATTGAGTTCACCATTGTTCTACCAACTTATTAATAATTTTTTTTTTATAAAAAAAACAAAGATGGCAAATGATGAATTACATTTCTACATTGGGGGTTATTACTAATGATCTTTTAATTGACCATATATTTTTCCTCGTTAAAGATATATACATAATTTTTAATTTTACGAAGCAAAGCAAGCAAGAAAGATAGAGAGAAGATTGGGAAAATATGTTTTTTTACATTCGGCATTTATTCGGATATTTCCCAGAAAATTTGTTTCTAAAAAACCCCCATCGATATACATGCTTAAAAAAGCCTCACGCATCATGCATATTTTTGTTCCATTATTAATTGAATTCGTTTAACCTTTTCCTATTCATAATAATGTTTGATGATTGTGCCGATGACTGAGTGGGAATTTTTGCATTATTTTAAAAGAGGCTAATCTCTGATTGAAACCTCCCTTACTACTTACTTACTTACTTACTTACTTACTTACTTACTTTCACTAGGGCTTTTTCTTTTGTATAATGGGATGAACACCCTGTTGTACACAATTAACCAAAAGCCAATTTTTTATCACCCAAACTTTTAAGGCTGACAACAGCGACATGTGACACAAACCATTTGGCTTGGTTTTTTTTATTTCTGTTGTTGTTGTTATTGTTATTGTTATTGTTGTTACTGTTGTTTTTTTTGTTAAGAAAAACTGGTGCATATTTCCCAGATAAGAAAATTTTTAACATATAGATCAAAAAAAAAAATCGAACCATCCATCATATTATTAATATTGTGGCTTTTGGTCATATTTTCTTGGGGCTCGTTGGTAATTTATTATTATTATTATTATTATTATTATTATTATTATTATTATTACTTTTTTACCAATTAAAATGATGAACCATCCCACTTCTTTCCGTGGTCGAGTAAAATTTAATGTGTCATAAATTTTGAAATTCTTTTAGTGTTGCGTCTTACAGACTATCTCTTCTCGACTTTTGTCTCCGATTCGGACGCCAAAGAAGTATCTCGAGGCTTTTACAAATCTATTTATATTTGAATTTCAAAAAGAAATGACAACATTATTCTTAAATTTTTTGATAGACTAACAAATGAGTATTTATGTTAAACATATTATTTTATATATTTAAATTAATTTTTTTTTTGCATTTCCATTTGCATTTGCCGCATTAAAAATTAAAAAGAGACAGAGATAGAGAAAGACAGAGAAAGAAAGAAAGAGAGAGAGAGAGAGAGAGAGAGAGAGAGAGAGAGAGAGAGACGAATCTAATTTTAACGAAAAAAAAACCAGGGGGCTTTTTATTATTATTATTATTATTGAGATAAAAATTGTTTAATTCTAAAAACAAAAGATTTCGAAAAAAAGACGTTTATTAATTAACTTTATTCATTTATTTATAACTTGAGAAGCAGACATCGGCAGCAGGCTTAATTGAACCTGAATAATTTAAATCTTTTTAATATGATTAAATGGGTTACGATGATATCATAACGCCTCCTTGTGTTATTTTCGTTTTTAAAAAAAATTTTTTATCTTTTTATTATTTCCATTATTAAAAAGGTGGTGAAATTTAATATTATCGAATGAATGTGAATGTGTGTGCTGAAAAAAGGAAATTATTTATTTTATTTACTTACTTACTTACTTACTTACTTACTTACTTACTTATTATATGTGTAAAAGAGTAAAATTATATCCCCTTTTTTTTTTAATTCCCTTTTACTCAAAAACTATACTTTTTTTGGTTCTTTTTCCAGCAGCATTAAAAAGGAAATCCCTACTTTTACTTCATATTGTATGCACAATGATATAGTATGTATCATCACCATCTGGCATAATAATTGTGCCATGTATGTGTGTGTGTGTATTTTGGTATCAGCTCTCCAAGTTCTCTGGGTATTTTTTTTTAAACATGATACCTATCTTCATATATATATATATATATATGAAGTT
>JAAOMT010000040.1:0-37520 GCA_016748015.1 Geosiphon pyriformis | reverse complement strand
TTTAAAATTTTTTTTTTTTTTTGAAAAAAAAAAAAAAAAAAAGATTTTCGAAAAAAAAATAAAAAAAGATTTACATCATCATCATCATCATCATCATCATTTGATATATTATTATAATATATAAATAAATACAAATAAATTTAATCTATTGCATCGTTCTAAATACCCCCAAATAGTTTAAATTGGAAACATTTTATACTGTCTTCCCTCGAGTAATTTTTGACTGGATTTTTTTTATATTGCTATTCTTTGGGCTAAAAATTACAAGGTACTCTTGACTTGCTGCTAAATAGGTCAGCAAAAAACTTCTGACCTTTGGTTAACCAAAACAGAACTGACACCATATTTCCTACTACTACTACTACTACTACTACTACTACTACTACTACTACTACTAACTACCACTACTACTATTACTACTACTATTACTACTCCTACTTCCTTTCGTAACTTTTGAATTTTATACTTGTAAAAATAACTGTCGTTCGCGAGTAAAGTTGAAAGTGAAATAAAGTAAAAAAGAATCGAAAGAAAGAAAGAAAGAAAGAAAGAAAGAAAAAAGCAAATATTATCATAAACCACCCTCCCATAAACCATCCTCGTATCCTTTTTTTCTTTTTAAGAAAAAACTTAGGTTATCAAAAGCGGTTTTATATATAGGTGTGTGCTCGTATTTTTTTTTCTATACCTCATTTTTCGTCTTTACTAGTTATTTCGCGATTGCAAACTATTTGATATATATATATATATATATATATATATGCAAAACCTCAAGAAATATTATTAATTATACAAAAAAGAGATATCAAGGCAAAGCGCACGCGAGATACTGAATATTACCACAAAAAAAAATTTTTTTATAACACCAAAAGTTTCCCTTTTTGCTTTTCTCTCCACCAGTTGTTGTTGTTGTTGAAGGGAAAAGAGACGGAGAGGGAGGGAGCAAAAGCAAAAGCAAAAGCAAAAGCAATACAAAGAGCAATACAAAGAGTTCTTATGTAAAATACCTCCGATATCTAAATTTCTCGATATTCCCAAAAGAAGCTCTTTATCCACTCCCTTTCTCCTTCGCCTCTCTTACTCAAATTCTTTCCCTATTTTGATATACTTTTGACAAAAACACCAAACCTATTACTACCCTCCAGAAAATAGTCGAAACTGGACACTCTAGTGGAAGAACGGGAAGAAACGAACCACAGTACCACTCTAGTATCTACCTCAATTACCAAAACTATTATCAATAATAAAAAACCACCACTGTCACACCAGCAACAACACAAACAGAAAAATCAATCAAAGTCAAAGCTTTCTCGCTGGTATTTTATCAATTTTTCTTGTCTTCTTGCTACCGTGTTATGTACGCCTTTTGCACCTGTCAGTTTATTTTGTGGGTGCTTTTTAGGAAGATATCTCTCTTCGTGAATGTGAATGTGTTTTTGTGTGTGTGTGGTTTGGAAACCAGAATTTTTTCAATTGCTTCAAGAAATATTTGAAACCATCTCTTTTTTAATCTTTATCACTGACTCATTATCATTACATTTTTGCATACGGTTATCAAATCTAATAGGAAAGACAATATAAAAAAAGTATTATTCTCAAAGAGAAACCTGTACAATATTAGTAATCGATTTAATAAAAACAATTTCGAGCCTATAAATACAGATCTTGGAACAGATACATCAAAAACTATATCTAAATCAACTCCTTCCATTCCCACTATTACTACTAATAATTCTATCACCATCGCTATTCCCTTTACCAGTATTACTACTATTCTTTCTACTGATAAACAAGAAGAAAAAGAAACTATGAAACCAACTCGATTTGCATTACAAATTCCTTCAACAAATGCCTCATGTCAGGATCAACATCGCCATCTCGGAAATCATCATCATAATCATCATAATCATCACCCTTATAACCCTTCCTATCTATTACAACAACAACAACAACAACAACAACAACAACAACAACAACAACAGCAGCAACAACAACAACAACAACAACAACAACAACAACAACAACAACAACAACAACAACAACAACAACAACAACAACAACAACAACAACAACAACAACAACAACAACAACAACAACAACAACAACAACAACAACAACAACAACAATCGCCGTCAATACAAACAACCATTACCACAACAACAAAAAAAACAAAAGCCGTGGCCACAACAAACATCCTAAAAGAACCACGTTCCAGTCATATTATAAATATGACCCATAGTTCTTCAAATTTTAACCAAACACAAAATCGACCGGAACAGCTTTATCAACAACAATTACAACGTCAACAACAAAAACAATTGGCCGCTGAAAATTCTATGAATGATCGACATCTTGGGTCACCATTTCAGCCATCCCAACAAAAGCAACAACAGCAGCAGCAACACCAGCACCAGCACCAGCAAAAGAAAATTCGAGCATCAACAGAAAGGTTGGAAAAACAGCAATCATTGAGAGTTATTGATGAAAACATATTTCAAGATGAGCGAGGAGGAGGAGGAGGAGGATTAGAAGGAATAGAAACAAAAGTGCAATTCGTAGAATCAGAATTACCTATTCTACCTGATTTTTTTCAGTCACTACATCAAGATCAAGGAATTAAAGATTCCAAACCACATCAAGACTCTTCATCGTCGTATCTTCATAATCAAACTGAAGAAAAAAAATACCATCAAAGATTCCCATTTGCACAACAAAATTTTCCATCCCCAAATTTATATAGACTTTCAATTCAACTTACCACAGAATTAGATATGAAAAAATGGTGGGACAATGTCATTGAAATATTTACATCTTCATTTCACGCGTCAAGATTATTACTTTCCGTGCCTCATGATCTAACCGACACAATAAATACTCCTTGGGGTGTCAAAGCAATTTACAACAAGGATATTTCTCATAGTAATGATAGTACAGGCTATAATTCAGAGACCGTAACAGATTCTTCATCGTCATCAAGTTCTGTTGAACATGGACATTTGTTATTTGATAATTTACAATCATTTGAATGCGACGTTGAACCACTGGTGGACAACAAAGGCATTCTGAAAATTCTTCATCGAGGGAAAATAGTAATAGTTTCCAGAGAATATAAGCAGTCGGAACAACAATCTCCTTTTTCTGCAAGAAAAAATTGGGCTGCATCACATCAACATTTAAACCATCAAGAAGAAGAAGAAGAAGAAGACGACGACGACGATCAAGAAACTTATGGTGGTCTTTCTTTGACTAGTAGGGGGCCAATAAGAAAAGGAATTGGGGGAAGATCAAGCGGAAGCAATGGCGGCGGTGGTGGTGGAGTAGTAGTGGGAGGAAAGGAAAGTCTAGAAACCTCATCTGAGAACTTTACTGATTCAATTATAGGGGAAAAAAATGAGACAACTAAAGTTTCACCGGTTGGTTTAGGAACACGAAAAGAAAATACATCCACCACTTCATGGCCATTAGTGTTGGACACTCCATGTTTGAAAGAATTGGAAGAAGGTCATAGTAGTTATTTTTCATATAAGAATGGAATTCAGCATTATAATCATTATAACAATAGCAACAACAACCATCGTCACCACCATCACCACCATCACCACCACCACCGCTACCATCAACAGCATGATCAGCGTAACCATAAAAATTGTCCATGTGATTATGAAGAATTTGAACAGCAGCAACCATCCCCTTGGTCACAATCACCTGCACCCTCACCCGTTTTTACCGATCCAAACATCAATCCGTTTTTTCAGGTACTACCCGAAATCGACGATGACGCTTTCAATCCTTCCACCGCCTCCCCCATGACCCATTCATTGGCCAATTTTAATTACTCGCTTGTCCCAAACAACAATGTTTTATCTATTGTACATATTCCTTTAATCCATCCAACCACCGCTCAGAACGTTGCTCCAAAAAATCCCTCTCACTCCCCAGCCCCAGTCCCAATCGCTATTCTCTCTTTCCTATCATGCATCGTACCTTATCCTAGTAACCTTCTACATTCTATACACGCCCTTTCACCTTACCTAGCGACCACGTTTTCAATGTCAACGATACATCAACAAAAGGTCAAAGAATTAGCGAACTGCATATCTTTCCCTCGAAATCCAAAAAAACTACAAAGGCATTCCAGTTCTTTCGATCAATCCAGATCAACTACTGAAGGTGTTGTTACAAATATAGGCTCTGATGGATTTTCATCTGAAGAATATTCTACTTCTTCCACTTCCTCATCACGTTGGGAATATGCTACAGTATTTTCCATGGCATCACGTGTCAATCGCAGCCCACTCGTAGAGAAAGACGATCCGTTCAATCGTCCAACATTAAGATCATCAGATGAAGACGCTGATGAAGATAATCAAGTAGTGAGCGAGGATGATTTCTTGCAACAACAACACCAACAACAACAAACAGAAGGAACCACTCCGATAGATATTCCTTCCAAATCGCCAGTTCTTGAAAAGAAATCGCGTCGAGTATCATTAGCAAGAAATCTTTCGAGACATCGACGAAATAGAAAATCATCGAGGCGTACTTCAAAAGCTACCACACCTCAAGATCAACTTGAATCCGGGGCATCTGATGTGGTCCCACAATTGGTCGTTCCAAATACGAAGATGCTTCGACTAATATTGGATGTGATGCCAAATGCCGTATAGTATGTCAAGATTACTACGTATCTTTTAACAATCGTTTTTACTTTTCATTTAATCATAAACTCAAAAAGAATCATTTTGAAAAAAACCTTTTAGCACCTGTTCTCGCACAAATGGCAATTTTACTTGGGTGAACAATCGTATGCTACAATACGCTGGACTTCGGATAGATGAAATGCTAGGTCGGGGCTGGCTAAAAACTGTACATCCCGAGGATAATCAACGCATTTTGGAAATGTGGAATACTGCATTTTCACGTGGAGAAGGTTACATTGCTCAATATCGGATACGAAGATTTGACGGGCATTATCGTTGGTTTCTTAATCGAGCAGGACCTCTGAGAGATGCGAGAGGTGTTATCATACACTGGTTCGGAACGTGTACAGATATTCACGATCAAAAATTGGCCGAGGAACAACAGGCTCGTCAGCTTCATATCGAGGCCAACGAAAAAAAGTATCGACAGTTGGCCGAAGCAATACCACAAATAGTGTTCACGGCAACTCCAAAGGATGGTATAATGTATGTGAATGAGAAATGGACCTCATATTCTGGACTTTCTTTTGAACAATCTCAGCGTCTTGGATTCTTGTCCCATGTACATCCGGATGATCGTAGTATATGTTTATTACCAGATTTAGGAGATGATGAATCCAATGATCATGATGAAGGGGATTATGAAAAGGAAATAAGATTAATGAGTGCGGATGGGAGTTATAGATGGTTCCTGGTAAAATACATTAGTATCGAATATTCAGAACGAGGAAGAAAATGGTTTGGTACATGGTACGCTAAAATATTTCCAATTGAAATTATGCGACATTTCAATTTTCAGAATAAAAATCCTGATCTTCTAATGACAATTTATAATAGTACGGATATTCATAATCACAAGTTAATCGAGCAAACTCTAAAGGAAGCTCATGACGCCGCGCAAAAATCTACCGAAAGCAAAACTCGGTTTCTTTCAAATATGTCACATGGTTGGTTGTTTGTTCATTCGATTGAAAATAGTTTTTTTTTTTTTTTTTTTTTTTTTTTTTTATTTTATTTTTTTTTTTTTTGGAGAATTCAATGTTATTCCGAAGCCTTTAAACTATTATTTTAGAAATTCGAACACCCCTGATTGGCATCACCGGAATGATTAATTTCATGTTGGATACCAGTTTAACGACTGAACAACTTGATTACGCGCACACAATTCAGCAATCTGCCGATGCTCTATTGCTTGTGATTAATGATATTCTCGATCTGAGTAAAGTAGAGGCAGGGATGATGAAACTGGAAATGGAGCCATTTTCAATTCATACGATGATTGAAGATGCTAACGAGCTGCTTTCAACGTTGGCAATACAAAAAGGACTAGAGTTAAGCTTTATCGTTGAGGATGATGTGCCTGATGTGATTTGCGGAGATCGGATAAGATTACGCCAAGTTTTGCTCAATATCATTGGGGTAATTGTTAATATTACTATGGTTTGTTTGTTTTTTAAAAAACTTTTGTTAATTAATGCTTTCTTTGATTACAGAATGCGATCAAATTCACCTCTCGTGGTGAAGTCTTTTCCCGATGTTCTGTTAAAGAATTTGATCAGGAAAATCGTCAGGTGGTTCTCTTATTTGAGGTCATCGATACAGGTCCAGGTTTTGATGCCCAAGACGAGGCTGTAATGTTCAAACCATTTTCACAAGTGGATAATTCGGTAAGTTTACTATTAAAAAAAATTTATTCGCGAAAAGATGGATGATGGATGGATGGATGGATGGATTAATACAAAATTGTTCTCAATTCAGTCGGCCAGAAAATATGGTGGTAGTGGACTTGGACTCGTCATATCGAGACAATTGATAGAGTTACACGGGGGTACGATGAATTGTAAAAGTCGAAAAGGTGAGGGGTCCACCTTTTACTTATCGGCAAAGTTTGACGTCCCACCAGACTCGACTAGTCCTAAACCGCACACACCAGCATCAGAAGTTTCGAATTCACCATTCTTCCGTTACAGTCGAGCCTCCTTTGAATCTTCAGCACACTTCAATTCAACGGGTGGTGTTGATAATGTTGGACCACCTTCTTCAGCTTCAACAATAGCATCATCATCATCATCAGCCCCGAACTCGTCCTCCTCCGCCTATTCTAATTCAACTAGTGGCCCTAATATTAGTCCTGGCATTCGAAATCGCCCTGATACAACTCATCATCAACGCTCAATGACTGAAAATCAAATTGATGATAGATTAGTTCCCATTTCACCACCGAATTCCTCGCGCCCCATTACCCCTACTAGTAATAACAGCTCACGACCCACCACTCCATCAATCAGACCACGAAAACCGACCCATATTGATTTACCACGTCCTGCTCGTGTCTTCGTAATAGATGAATCTCCCTATTCACGAAGGACATTAGAACATTATATTCGTTCAATACTTCCTCAGAATCCTCCACCTGAGATTGACATTTCTTCTGAATATCGGGATGCTAAAGAACGATTAAAACTTCCCAACGTAAAATCATACACCCATATTTTTATAAATCTTCAATCTCAGCCTAAAGTAATATCCCTTTCAGCGTGTATCAAAAACTCTCCGATATTCGAGAAAACTGTGGCGGTGATTCTTACTACACCCATACAGCGTGCTGGTGTAATGGAAGGTGCGCGAGGTGATTTACCACCACGTGTTGATTTTATTTTCAAACCGGTCAATCGGTGCAAGATGGAAGGCTTGTTTGATGATACGACCACGGTGCGTGAGAATTTTCTTAAGCGACGAAATACACACCAGATTGTCGCCAGTCAAAAAGAACTATTTAAACGTATGGAAGAAGATGTTGGGGGTAAAGGTGTTAAAGTGTTATTGGTTGAAGATAATTTCGTCAATCAAAAAGGTATGGGTTATTGAACAACAACAACAAACAACAACAATTATAATAATAATAATATAATTAGATTTAATCCGAGATTTACTAAATACCTACTTTGTTGTTTTCATAGTGATATCGAAATATCTGACCAAAGTCGGACTTCAGGTGACCATTTCAAATAATGGAGTCCAATGTTTGGAAGAATTTCACAAGCATCCCCACGATTATTATTCGTTGATATTGGTAAGTTGAAATTTCATAATTTGAATGATTTGATCTTCATTTCTTTTCGCATGTTCACGAATACTTTTATTATCATTATTATTATTAAATTAATTATTATTGTTATTGTTATTATTATATTATCCAATCCCATTAGTGTGACTTGTTCATGCCATTAAAAGGTACGTTTCAATTTGTGACGTTTTGGTCTTAAACCATTCTCTAAGTTTTATTAATTATTTTCTACTACTCTGTTTTTTAGATGGATATGATACCACAAGGGAAATTCGTGAATGGGAAAAGGAGAATTTAAGGAGTAATCAGCGGCCTATTCCAATTATCGCACTAAGTGCCAATGTATTCAGTGATGTTGCCATAAAATGTGATAATGCTGGGTTCAACAATTATGTCAGTAAACCAGGTCAGTTAAATTCCAGTACAATCTTCTTAAATAGCTACCAATATCGATATATTTTTCAATTAATATTTTACTTCCCATTCAATTTTTCCTTTAATTAGTCGATTTTGTAACTCTGAGTGACGTTATTCGGGGCGTGCTCAAGCACGACGATAATCTTGATACCTCACTATCTGATAAACGTTCATGATATTCACCGGGTGAGTGAAAATCTTGAACGGGTTAAGGCACGGATTTCCGCCCCCGCCCATTTAAAAATTTTGAGGGTGGGAAGAGGATATTCAGTTTAAAAATGTTGATTCAGGATGAATTGAACAATCGAACTTTTTTCAAAAAAAAAAGCGACCATTTATTTGGGTTATGGGCTTTAATAAATAAAGGTTGTTCACGTTAAAACCTTTCAATCTTATTACCTCTGGATTTTTTACCTGCTCTCAAATTATACATTCTTATTACTACATAATAGTATTAGTATTGCTTTAATCTTATTTATAATAATTGCCACAATATAACTACGGCTAGTCACTATCACTTGTTACAGCAAACTTTTTTTGACCCAATTAGCAAAAATAATAATTCAGTTTAGGGGGAGAGGCGGAAAGTCATTTAGAGTTAGGAGGACAAGAGTTACCGCGGTAAAAAGTAAACACTAGAATCATCTAACATGGGTAAATATAGATACACACACACACACTAAAAGTATTGCCAGAATTATTCTTTGATATTTTTTTCACCCACATTTATGCTTCCCATTTCTTTTTCTCACGACTCACTTTCCTTCTATTTTCCAATTTAGATATTGAGAACACAAAGGAAGATTAATAATCGATATCGATTCGACCTTTGTCATGCATGAGTAGCGATCACGGAAAGTGCTTGACCAGTTCGCGAATCCGGATGGGATCCAGTCAACGCTAGTCTTTACTCCATGCATTTTATGCAACCCCATCGACCAAAGCTCTCATCAAGACCAGCTTGGGAAATCTTTTTCAAGGAAAAAAAGACCTCTTCCGAAGATTTCTCGGGTGCCATTTACATTTCTGGTTCTGATCCCAACATTTTTCCATGTAAACCATTATTTGATCATCTACGTTTTATAGCTACTTTTGTCTAATTCTTTATCCTCGCTTAATAATTAATAATTTATCAAGAAATTGCCTGATTTCACATTAGTATCTTTTTTATAGTCTGTTTATTAATTTTTTTAGTTATTAATCAGAGTGTAAAAGTAATTAAAAGTTTTCTTTACATAAGAAAATATTTAAATATAAGTTATATAATTTAGATGTTACAATTTTGATGTATTAATTATAAAAATTATTTAAAAGTTGATTTATTTTGAATTTTATATACATTTGTGAATTTTTTAACATAATCCAATTCATATCTTAAATTTTACAAATATAATTAATTGAACTTTTTAAAATAATTTATTTAATAAAATTTTAAAATTTCAAATTAAATATTATAGATACATATATATATATATAAAATCAAAAATTTTATTTAAAGATTAAAAAAAAATATTTTTGTATTAATAATAATAATAATAATAATAAACTTTTTTTCTTTTGTATTTTTATTATTTAAAGCAATTAATGGTATTTTTAATAATAAGTATTTACAATTGTAAAAACTACTTAATAATATTTTGTAGATGTATTTTTTTGGATAAAATAATTTTTTGTTAATAAAAACATTTTTTATTTTGATTAAAAGTATATCTAAAATAATTCTGATATGGTTTTTGTTTTCTTTAAAAATTTTAAAGTGTTTAATAAAAAGCTAATAACTAAATTATTATTTTTTATTTTTTATTTTATTGCTACTTAAATGACCAAAAAAACCAAAACAGCCAAAAAACAATCTTTTCTAATTTTTGTTATGTTTAATAATAACTCTTTTAAAATGTTAAAAAAAAAATTTTGGTATTTTTAATATTAGTTTTAGTTTTTTAAACCCAGTTTTTTATAAAAAATAAAGTTTTGATTTCTTTTGTTTTTTGGTTTTTTTGTTAATTTTGTATTATTTATATTAATTATAGTATTTAGTTTTATTATGACTATAAATATTTTATTTTAAACAACAATAATAAAAACACATTAGTTAATTTTAATTTAAATTAAATTTTGATTATATTTTTTAATATATCTATTTTTGGTCAATTTTTATTAATTTTAAAGTAAAACAAAATGTATTTTTACATATTTTTTTAATTAATTAATTTATTAAATTACTTGATTTTAAAATTAAATTAATTAAATAAAAACTAAATTATTTTGTTTTTTTTGTTTTTTAATAATAATATTTTTTTTATTTTTATTTTTATTTTTTTAATGAGTGAGGTCCAAACACTATCTAGAACAATACATTATAAAAGATCTAAACTAGGCGTGAATCATGTATTTTCTACACATAACCAGCCACTCAAGCTGATCAGGACAACAATAAGCATCTATAATAATTGACACAGAATCCCCAATGTCCGAAAAAAATAAACAAGGTGTACGAAAGCCAAAGCAAATTCCAAAAGCCTCCGCAATACCCAACAGTTTTATTACCCCAGCTGAAAAAATCGAAGAAAGGCCATACACCAGAACAGAAACTGAACCATCACTAAAAATCAGGCCATGTTTCTCCATCAAAGCATGATAACTTACACAAACCAACCAAATTTCATTTCTAAAAACAAGACAGAAATTTCACACAAATTCTACCACATTATGACAAGCAATTTTGGAGTTACCAAAAACCGAGACCACTTCCTGAAAACAAAGTTTGAACATAAAACCCTTACACAATGCCGAACACACCAAGGCGTCAAAGGCACTAGAGAGCAAAAGCTGCATAACACGTGACGATGACTGAAATAAACCAGAAAGGAAGCCCTAGATAGCTGCGTGCATGGTCAACAGCTGGATGCAGATAACAGCATTAAAGCCACATGAAAAAATGTGATCGGAAAATTCGACTTTACCACAAAACAAGCACAAAATGCTGGGATAAAACCTGCTATAAAGACGTTTACAAACAGCCATAGGCAGCCGATAATATAAAGCTTTTATAAAATAAGTATGAGTACTAGCAGAATATTTACCAGTGAAACCAGCGGCCATGTGCATATCAGGATGCCACACAAGCAAAGACCTACGCCAGTCTATGTCACCATGCAAACTAGTGACTAAGACTTTAGAACCAGAGCCAACCTCCCATCTAGCATGATGTACACAATAGAAAATATCACAAACAAAATGTCTAGAATTCCCAGAAATGGCCACACCACCTGTCAAAATATAGCACTCATTCAAACATAAAAGAAAAAAAAGGTCAGACATAAAAGCAGCCACAGCAAGAGCATCTGCTTGCTCATTACCCGCAACACCAGAATGTTCTTTGACTTTAAACCAACAGATGTTCAAATTCTTATTATGAATCAAGTTGGAAATGTGACAGCATTCTAACCAGTATCAATTTCAAAAGTCCAGAATGACCAAACTCAGCTCAGATCTGCATGCATCCAAAGCTGCTTGACTGTCAGAGAACAAATGAACAGAACTGGAAAGAAGAACATATTTAAGAGCCAAAGCAATAGCATGCAATTCCACTATAATAGAAGACACCAAACCAGAAACCACAACACCTAAACCCAAATCAACACCATAAAAAAAAACAGCCACACCAATCCACATGCCAACAGTATCCAAACCAGCCAAAGAACCATCAGTAAATACTGAAATACTATTGGAACTGACATCAAGCAGATGACCACGAATCGTATTAAATTCAATCAAGTTCAAGACATTTTAAGGGGCAACCCCACCAACAGGAGAAGATGGAACAAAGATAAGAGCCATCATATTAAGAAAAGCAACTGAAAGATCAAACCAGACAGAAATAGTATTATCTTTAATAGTATTTAAAAAACAATTATTAATTATTAAAAATTTATTAAATAAATAGCTTTTATTTTAATATTTAATACTATTTTCAAGATTAAATTGACTTTTATTAAAACTGTATTTTAGTATATATATAGTTTTATTAATAATAAATCTGTATTTAAAAACAACATAAGACTTTTTTATATGAAATTTGTTTTTTAAGCTTTAAAATTAATAAAAAAATTTATAATAATTAATTATAAAAAACTTTTTTCTCTTTTACATTCCAAATTTCTGAAAAAAAACTATATTTTTAAAAAAAGTTTTTTTATCTTTGATTATTTTTTACTATTTAATTAAATATCTTAAAACTTTTTTTAACTACAAATTTGACAATGTTAATAATAGTTTAAATATAAAAAATTCAAAAAAAGTTTGGTATTAATTTTATAATTTTAGAGTTGTTTATTAAAAAAAAGCATAAAAAAGATATTTTAAAAAATTTTACTGCTAAAATTAATATTGGTATTTTTTGAAAATTATTTAAGACTAATAAGATAAATAGTTTAACTATTAACAATACTACTAATATAGAAAATATAGATATAAAAAAAAGTTTTTTGTTAAAAAAACCAGTTTTTAGCTTGATAGCAGTAATAAATTAGAACATAAAATATTAACTTAACTCCTAAAAAACTGGTGTTATCAAAAGTTTTTCTACTTTTTTTTTAAAATTGTTAATATTATTTGCTATTAATTCTGCTGTTTAATAGAAATCAGTAATTTTTAATAAGCTAATTTTTTTTTTAAAGTATCTTTTTATACTTTGAAATATGTATACTATTGGGCTTATAATAGAATAATTAATTTTGTGCCAATTATTTGTATAGTTATTTTGTAGTAAAAATTAATTCTTTTACAAAAAAATTTTGTTTGTAAATTTTTTAAAATATTTATAGTTATTTTGTTATAAAAGTCAACTTTTTTACAAAAAATCTTGATTGTAAGCTATCCAATAATATAAAAAAAATATAAAAAAAAATAAAAGAAAATAAATTAAAAAAAGAAATAAAAAAATTTGTTAAAAAAATCATTTTGAATCTAAGTTTGGAAATTACTAATAATTACTAAAATTAGTAACTAATCAATTTCAAAATATAAGTATAAAATAATTAATTTTAAAATAAAAACAATTAAAGAATTTATGTTTTTAAATAAGTTTTATTTGAGTTAATTTATAAAAAAGATATCTAAGAAAAGATAATTTTGAGTAAGATATATTTTTTTTAAAAAAAAGCTTTTTTTTATACAATTTATTGTAGTATTATTCTATAATCTAGCATTTTTTTTTCTTAATATTTTGGTAAATTAAAAATATATTTTATAAAACTTCAAGTTATTTTGCAAACTATAAATTATTTTAATAAATTGTTGACTATTTTGGCAAAATTTAAATATTATATAGTTTGATGTATTGCATAATTTGATTATTGCAATTTGGTTTTATTTGTGTTCTGTACAAATTAAATTATTAATTAAATAATAATTCAAATAATTTAATAAAATAATAAGTAATAAATTAAAATAATAATATATGTTAATTAATAATAAAAATTATAAAAATAATTTTATATTAAATAATATATCAAATTTTGGCTAATAATATTAAGCAAAATTATTAAGTATGTTCTTAAAAAGTTTTTTAGACAAATTAATTTCAATATTAGTAATAATAATAAAAATAATGTTTTGAATAAATCTCTTTTTTTTTCCTTTTTTTTAAGTCTTTGGTACATATTTTAGTTTACAAATTATTTGTTTTAGATATTAATCTTTTAATTATTACTTAAAAATCAACTCAGAATAAATTGAAAATTGTTAGAAATATATTTGTTAATATTGTTATGATTGAAACTTATACTTCTTATTAATTATCACATGTATTAGCCATTGATATCATATAAATTAGCCACTCTATTTTTAGAAAGTGATCATTGACCTAATCATTAACCTAGTTGTTGATTTAATCATTGACCACTTTTGATAGCTATATAAATAATAAATCTCTTAGCTGTAGAAAAGCATGTAGAAATCAAGGAAATTAAATAAATAAAATAACAACTTTTATCTTAATCTTTCTCTTATTGCTAATTTCTCTTTCTCTACCTTTAAGTATCTGAACATCTTAGAATAAAAGATCATTTGTTGGTTATTTCTTACTCTTTTCCTAAAACATGTAATTGTAGCATTTGAAGATTATTGAATAAAACATGACTGAAGAGTATACTTAATATCTGATATTGAATTTTAAAAGTGCCAATATGAGGCATAGAATTATACCAGTGTGTGATTATTTGTTAACAGTATGGACTATCTCTTTACCTTCAAATTCCCTGGTTATTCTTGAAAAGTATAGTGACTGAGATATTTTATAAAACTGATCTTGCACATTGAATTCATACTTATTCAATTTGCTCTTTGAAGTTGAATTTTCTTTGATCTCTTTTATTACTCTACAATTCTGTTCTCTTTTACTATCCATTAGCTTGTTACTCCAACCCATAACAATATAAATGGTTTTGAAAGAGCTTTTACTTTTTCAAAATTTGGTAGAATTATTCAGATATTTTTTACTTTAAAAAAAACAATATTAACTACAGCTAATCTGATAATTGATTATAATATTATAATAAATACTAATTTTAAGCATTTAATAAACAATTAAACAAATCAAATTATTGTTATAAAATAAATTCTGATGAAAATGTTTATAGAGATTATATAAGCTGTACTTACCAACTTTAATATTATTAAGTTAATCAAAATACAATTAATAAAACTGTAATAGAAAGTAATTATAGAATTAAATAATTAAAAACAGGCTAATTTTTTGGTATTTAAATAGTCTATCTTTATTGAAAAGAATGTAGTCTATGTAATTAAAACTAATATTAATAAACAAATATGAGATTTTAGTATTATAAATAGATTTTTTGAGTAGATGTTGGTAATTTTTAAAATTTAGTACTCAAATTAGTTAAAGTATATTCTAAAAGTATTTTGAAGATTTTGTATTGAAATTTTTTGTATAATAAACAAATATTTACTTAATAATAGTTAATAATAACTTTGATAATTTTTTTGGCTTGATAATTAGTTTATTCTGGTATTTACATTTTTTTAATAAGCAATTTTAGTTCTTTAATTATATTTATACTTTTTTCTAATATCTTTACCAAGCAATTTTTAATATTATAATCTTAGTGCTTTTATATAATTAGTTAGTAATTTCAATAAACACAATTAACAAATTAATATAATAACTAATTAATTTTCTATTAGTAATTATAATCAAAAACTATTGTTTTAATTTTGTTCAAGTAACTATAATAAATTTGAATAATATTAATCTAATTATAATGTTAATTTTAACTTTGATAATCTTGAAAATCTAAATTAATAAAAAACTTCTTTCTCTTCTTTGTTCTAAATTCCTGAAAAAGAGTCATATTTCGAAAGAAGTTTTTTTCTGTTATTTCATACTGTCTTCTAACACTTTACAAGAACCTAATCCTTTTGTTGTTGATCTGGCTGCTCCCATGAGTGGTACTGGTGCTAAAAGAAGGTCGACCAGAGTTCCAACTTCTGGTTCAGTTGGTAGTGATTCAAGTCATACAACCAAGAAAGCTCCCGGTGGTGCTAAGCTCTCAAGTAATGGTGCGATTCTCAAAAGTAGTGGGTCTGGTTAGGTGGTCAGGCAGTTTATTAGCATGGATACTGATGGGGAAGCTTCCAATGGCGGAAGAGTATCTGATTCCAAGATAAATACACCTCAAGCCAAGTGTTTCAATAATGGTGCAGTTATTGGCTCTATTATTTACGACATGGAGGAGGAAGAAGAGGTTTTTTTTCCCCCTCCATATGTCCTTCTCTTTGGATAAGGCGTGGATTGATTCCAAAATCATTAAAACTTAAGTGGAAGTAGCTGTGAAGAAATCTTTTGCTTTGGACATCAATCTTTCAGCTGTAGAAGGGAAATCGGCAATAGCCAAAACTCAAGTTATAAGAAAATTATTTTCTGGAATCAATGGTTTTGGAGGAGCTACCACCCCCTCAAAATTTGAAGGGATTATCTGATTGACATTTACTTCATCAGAAAGCATAAAAAAGACCGTATCACTGGCCAGGAAAAATAACATTATAGTAAACAGCGATCTTAGAAGACAAGGAATTCACTCAGATCAGGCCATAGTGATCAAAGAAATTCCCATGGATATGCCAAAAGAAATGATCATCGCCGCAGTATCTGAGTTTGGTCAAGTGGTGTCAATCTGATTACAACTCATTGGGCTGTGGCAGAAGGCTGTGGTGGAGTTTGCTGAATTGAGTCAGACAAATTAGTTGGCAGCTAAGTGGTCATTCTTAATCGGGAAAAATTTAGTGTGCATGGCCAAAGCTGTGAGGGATCATAAGACATGGGCATCTAAAGATTGGTATAGGGCGCTTTTGTTTACGTTGCCAGTAGAAACAATGGCTCATAATCTTGGTGATCTTTTGGCAGGAGCTGGTGAGAAAACTTGTGTCATAAATTGATCCTTAGACACTGGCAATAGGGTTTATTGTGCTGTGGTTTGTTTTGAGAATGACAAGGTATTGGAATCTGTGTTTTGTACAGAGCCTATTTTTGGTGGGGTGAAACTGTCTTGGGCTAGATTGGACATGGTTTGGTGTGAACAGTGTGGGAAACTTGATCATTCTGTTTTAGAGTGTGATGCTGAGACCTCAACTTCTCCTAAACTTTCTAAGTCATTTAAAAGGGTTGTCTCTGATGAGAACCACCTCCAGTTGGCCAAGCTGTATGTAAAAAAGAATATGCCTATTTTTAGACCAGCTGCATTTGACAGCAAATCATGGACCCAAGTTGTCTCTCTAGTATCTTTGTCTAATAGTCCTCATTTTGGTTTTGGTCCTGGTTTTGGCTCTTTTTCTGGTGCCTCAGATGTGGTTGGTCACTTGTCTCCTGCAGGTCCTGTTAATTCACTTTTGAAAACTTGTCTCACTTCTTTGGAGCATTCTTTGGAACTTCTCATGAATAAGGTGTCTGGTATTATAGACAAACTTAACAATTTAAACCTGGTGCCCTTGGCTCTTGTCTCCTCTTCTCAGTCCTTGGTTGTCTCTATTACAGCAAATATGGAATTTGGTTTGGATATGGTTCTGGATGAACCTAAGTCTGTGGTTCTTCCTCCCTCTTTGGTTTCCTCTGGTGTCTCGAGTTTGGGTCCAAGTAGTTCAAAAATTTTGACTTCAAAAGTGGGCTGTTTGGAGTTGAAGTTGATGGCTCTTAAAGCTTCGGTTTGTTCAGTATTGGAGAAGTTAGATCAGATGTGTGCTGGCTCAGGTTCTGCAGTCTTTTCTGTATCTCAATGAATGATTTAGTATGGAATATAGCCATGTGTAATGTTAGAGGCATGAACAATTCAGTGAAGCAAGAAGACATTATATGCTGGCACAGGAGTGTGAACAATTCGATTTCTATTTGTACTGAGACTAAACTTAAGAGGCGGGTTTACCCTTGAATAGCCAACAAATTTCCTGGTGTTCATGTGTTCATTTCTGGTGTGGACTCTGGTCATCTTGGCTCGGGTGTGGCAATTGTTCTAAATGAATCTTTGTCAAAGCATGTGTATAAGGTTTCTGAGATCCCTGATTGGCTTATATCCATCAAACTACTTTTTAGGAATAAAATCTCTGTGTCTGTTTTGGGTCTGTATGCTGGTGCTTCTTCGGCAACACAGTTTTTTCAGGCTGCTGATGTCAATTCTTTTATAGCAAGAGCTGTGAACAAATCATTTTTTGTTATTCTTGGTGGCAATTTTAATGAGGATAGTTCTCATAGGTGTGCTAGTTTCAGAAAGTGTTTCAATCTGGGCTTGGTCAATGCTTTGAATGGGAGCTTGTTTACAAATTTGTCTATATGGTGCAATTCTTATGATGTCTCTAAAATGATCGATTACATGTTTGTCTCTTCTGGTTTGGTCAATGCAATAGTGGATCGTAGCATGGTTAATGTTGATGAATTCTTTGATACTGATTACAAAGCTGTATCAATTTCCGCAGATTTGGGTGGCTTGTTGAATATGCAGCTCTCCTCTTTGTGCAAGCAGGCAAACAAAAATTGTTGGAAATTCAATGTCAGGAACATTACTGATTTGAAGTGGCTGGATTTCAAAATTTTGACAACTGCTAATGTGTCTGTGTTTTCAAATAAGTTTGCTGCAGCTAAGAGCTCTTCAGATCTAGATTCAATGTGGGATGTTATTCGTAAGGTTGTGGTTCTTTCTGCTGGTGGTACATTCAAAAAAAAGTGGTTCAAAGATTATGATAGTGTTTATACTAAAGAGTCTTCTAGGTTTCATAAGTTGGAACTGCTGGTTTCCAAGCTGGTGAAGGCTTCTCGTTCGGTGTCTAGTAATGAATTTGCTTTGCTTTTAAGTGTGTGGGACAGTCTCAACCCAATCAGTGCTGCAGCAACAAAATCAATCTTTTTCTCAGGTGCTAGTTTTGATGTCATTTATTTTTTGCTGGCTAAGGTGAAAAAGTCTTATCATTCTTTCAAGCTTATGGAATCCAAGCATGCGGAGGAGTCTCAGATCAAACAGGCTATTACCAGGCGAATGGAAAGTTTTGAGTCAGACAAAGATTATACAATCAGAAGTGTATTAAAGCATCCTTTTCACAAAGTTGTATTGGACTATATTATGGTTAGTGACGAATTGGTCTTGGAACCCATGTTGGTTAAGTCTAAGGTAGATGAGATTATGGAGGGCTGAATGCAGAAGCATGAGGTGATTTCTGATATCTCTAGTGATTGGGTTCACTAATATCAGCCTCTGGATTACGTTTTTGATGAAGCTTTTGCCAGTGTAATGAGTCCAATTGATTTCGATGAGATGTTGGTGGTCATTTTAAATTTACCTGATGGGAAGGCGGCTGGTCTTTCTGATATATCTAATGAGTTGTGGAAACACTGCAATAAATTAGTTTTGGATATGGTTTTGGTGTTTCTGAATTGTTGTTTGGTCTGTGAGTTGGTCCCTGGGCCTTGAAGGGAAGCTTGGGTTTCCATGATTCTTAAATCCTATGAATGAGAAGGTGTTCTTATGAATACCTGTCCTATTGCTTTGATTGAGACAGCCTGCAAGGTTTTTTTCAAAATTCTTTTAGATAAGATTTCATTGGCTTGTAGTGAGTTTGACATCTTGCGTGGGAACAATTTTTCTGTTTTGAAAAGTACAACTACACAGTCTTCGATCTTTGCTATTGGTTCTGTAATTAAGGATGCCTTGGAGAAAAATTGAGAACTATGATTGGTTTTGCAGGACATGCACAAAGCCTATAATTCTGTTGGTTGGGAGCATCTTAGAGGGAGTTTAGTTAGAATCAAGATGTGTGACAGCTTTATTAGGTTTTTTGGCTCCATTCACAATGATCACACTAACAGGGTGATGACAAATTTCAGTTTGACAGATGGGTATTACATGCATGATGGCTTGGACCAAGAGGAGGTTTTCTCTCCACTTTTTTGGTACATATTTTATGATCCGCTTCTTTGTGAAGTCAAAAAACAAGAGTCTGTGTGTGGCTATAGATTGAATTTTCATTTTGTTTCCAAAGCTGGCCAAATAGAATCTTAAGCTGGACTGACATCATTTCTGGCTGCTGGTGCTTTTGTTGATAATACGATTTGGGTTGGCAATAGCCAGTCAGCTACTCAACACATCCTTAATATTGCTAGTGATTTCTTTAGAATTAATGACATTTCGATAAATAATGAGAAGACTGTGGTCATCCCTATTAACTGCCGGGTAGCGAATCCTGCTCTTAATATCAGTGGTTTGCCTATCTCTGTTGCTAAAAAGGGGGAACCTCATTGCTATTTGGGAATCTTCCTATCTTCTAAAGGTTTATCTAGGCCTAGCTTGGTTAAGGCGCATTCAGATATTTGGTTTTTTACCAATATTGTCTTAAGAAAAGTGATTTCAGATAAACAATTTGCATATTTGGTGTCAGCAGTTTTTGTTTTCATCATCAGTTACAGGACTCAGTTCAGTTTTGTTTCTATCAGTGTGTGTAACAAATAGAATGCTCTCATTCACAAGGGTTTGAAATCTAAGTCTGGTCTGCCACTTAATTTTCTCAATGATGCACTGTACTACCCTTCTTTGTACAGTTTGAAAACATTTGAACAGGTTCAGGCTGAGAGTAAGTTGGCTTCCATTGTTTTTTTTGCGAATTCAGTTGGTGTTTTGGGTCAGTTGTTTGCACACCAATGCCACAATCTTCAGGTTCTCAGCTGGTGCCCTTGCCATCTATTGGTATTCCCATCTTGTATTAGAGTTGACTCTTCAAATAATTTTTTGGCTGGTGTGGTCCGTGTTTTTTCTGATTACAATTTGTCCTTAGGCAGCTCGGTGGCCAGTACATTTCACCTTCAGTCTGGTACTCCTTTTTCTTTTGTGCTTGGTAATAAGACATTTTTCAGGTGTGTTTCCTCACTCCACTGGTATGGTGTTGCATTTGTGGAACAGCTTCAAGATCATAATAGTGCTGTTTTTAGTTGGTCAACCTTCAAATGGTGAAAAAGATTGGACCCCTGCAGTCCTGTTCCATTTGGTATGGTATTGCCATTCACTTTATTGCTAATATGGCCTCTTCTTCTGTTGGTTTCCTATTCTTGGATGGCTGTATGCATCATGACGTTCTTCAGTCCTGTGAGTTTGGTGTGGTCAGTTCCAATCT
This sequence comes from Geosiphon pyriformis, assembly GCA_016748015.1. Taxonomy (NCBI): domain Eukaryota; kingdom Fungi; phylum Glomeromycota; class Glomeromycetes; order Archaeosporales; family Geosiphonaceae; genus Geosiphon; species Geosiphon pyriformis. Next base: position 16,667 of record JAAOMT010000040.1, on the reverse strand, counting down.
GTTGAATACTACATCTTCTCATCTTTCTGTGTATACAAATAGTTCCTTGTGTGGGCTGGGAACTCTTGATATGAAAGCTGGTGCGGCAGTGTTTTTTGAAGACCTTAATTTAGGTTTGGGTGTGAATGTGTCTGGCTTGGTCTCTTCTACATTAGCCAAATTACAAGCCATTGCTTTGGCTCTAAAATGTGTCCCTTCTCTTAGTTCTGTTGACCTGTTCTCTGACAGTCAGACTGCTTTGGATGCGTGTGTTTCAGAATCTGTTTTGCTTTGTCTGGATTTCAGGAATCAGTGTTGGATCAAACACTGCCACATTGCTAATGTTATTTGTCATAAAAGATTGGATGTAAATTGGGTTAAAGTCAAAGATTATTTTGGCATGTTGGACAATAAGCGTGCTGATGCTTTAGCTAAAGTTGCTGCTTTTTCTGACTTTCACCTACCTCCTTCAATCAGTGAGCGGGTTTTAGTGGCTGGTGGTACTGTGGTATCTGGTAATTCTAGACATTTTGTCCATGACATTTTCCAATCAGTTCATCATGCACATTGGGAGATGAGTTTAGGCTTTCAGGTTATAATGGGAAGCTTGCGTTTGGATATTGATTGGTTCAGGTCTTCTTTGGTGTAACATCCGGATTCTCATTTGGCTGTTGGTTTCACTAGTAAGTGTACTGCTAACAATTAGACATATTTTATGAAGACACTGCATTATCAGCTTCCTATAGCTGTATGGAAACGGTTGTATAATAGGTGCTATCCCAGCATAATATGTCTTTATTGTGGTAATGTTAAGGTTTCCGACCACATGTTTTCCTGCCCATCTGATGTTTCTGCTTGGGAAAATTACACTGGTTTATCTCATTCCTTCTTATGTGTCTTACAGTTGTTGTCAATATGTGTTTCTGATGTAGTGATTAGCACAGCTCTTTATAAAGGTTTTGTTTTTAATGATTGGTATCATGAGTCACTTTCTGTTTTTAAAGATTCCAAGGTGGCAGCTCTGACCATCATGAACTTTGTGTGAAAATTTTGTCTCACTTTTCGGAAAGAGGTTTAATTGGTTTGTGCCAAACACAGGTCTCTTATGGAGGGAAATGGTTCAATTCCATGTAATAGTTCTCTATTTCTTTTAGTGGTAGGCCCCCCTAAGCTACTTTCAGATAGTATGGTTAAGTTATTAGATATCACTAATGCTTTTGGTGTTAGTTTTGGGTTTTGTAAATATTGTCAGTTTTTTTCTGGTATAAGTGATATAGTTTCTGTTTATATAAATGTATAGTGTTGTTCTGATTGGCTTGAATGGCTGGTCACATGTAAAAAATGCATGATTCATACCTAGTTTAAATTATTTGTATGATGTATAGTTCTAGGTAGCGTTTGAATTTCACTCATTAAATGTAATAAAAAAAAAAAAATCTTGAAATTATTTAAGTAATAAATATGATAAAAGTTTATTAATAAGTTAATAAATTTGTAATTGTTAATAAAATTAAAAATAGCTAAATTAATCTTAAAATTGAACTTATCTTAAAGTTGAGTTTGTTCTTTTTTTTCTTGACTTATTAATTAATATATATACATAAATTTTCATAATACAAAATTCCTGAAATTCTTACAATTTTTTTAAATTATTGCTAAAATTCCTAGTATTTTTGCCAATATTTCTGTAATTTTTAAAATTTTTGAAATTCTTAGTATTATGTATTTTAATAATCTTTATTTTACTATTGGTTATTTATATTATTATTATTTTTTATGAATAATATTATTTCTTTTTTTTAATATTAAGCTCTATTAAAATCTTTTAAGTTTTTTTATTAAATAAATTTGTATACTTTTTTTTATTATTGTCTTGAAAACTTCTGTTTTTAGTATTTTAAATTGTAAATTAATTATTTTTTTTAATTGGTTTGCTGTTATATTTTCTATAACTAAATGTAATAGTATTTTTTTGTATTTATAGAAAATTGTATATAGTTAGTAAATTATTTTACATGAATTATTAAATTGTTTTTTCCAATAAAGTATTTTATTTGTTGTATTATTTATTTGTTAAATACTTATTTAGAGCTATTAATATATAGTGTTTGGATATTCAGCTATTGTTCCAAGTAATAATAATAGTATGCTATTGGAAACTGTTCTTTTCAAATTCCTTAGTTTTTTTTATTAGCACTTTTGATTAAACACTTGTTATTGGATTTTTAAAAGTTTTTTCACTTTTCTAATAAGTTTTTCTATATAGTTATTTTTTTGTTTTTGTATTTTGTTGTATAAAGTTTTTTTAATTGTTTTGTTTTTTTGAATGTTTTTATAGTAAATTTTTTATTTGTTAATTATTATTTCTATGTTTAAGTTTTTTGTTTTTAATATTTAAAATAACTATTATGTTATTGTATATATTTTATTTATTATTTTTATTTTTTGCTTTTTTTTCATATGTTTTAATTATATTTATAACAAATTTTAGTTTTATAATATGCTGGTTTTAATAATAATAATTGGTTTTAAATTTCATAAGATTTTATCTGGTTTAATTAGTATTTTTTGTGGTAGATGTTTTATTAAACTTAATATTATTAACCTGATTGATCACATTAAAATTGAATTTTTAAAATCTAGTCTGAGTTTTTTTAATATATACTTGAATAGATTTATAAAGAATTTTAGTTCATTTTTAATTGTTAGGGAAACTGTTGTCTTTTTTTTTATGTTAACTTAAATATTAAGATTAAGATATATGTCATTATGTTTTTAACTTTGGCTAAATTTAAGATCATTTCTTTTGTATTTGTTTGTGTTTCTGTAAAAAGTAATATGGTTATTAATTTAGACAGTTAAACAACCATTTGCACTTACATTAATAAGTTAAAATTGGCTTTATTTGATTTTAAGAAAAGTTTGTAGATAAAACAATAACAGATAATTGATTTTATTAAAGAGAAAATTTTATTAGTTTTTTGGATTAAAATCAAAAATTATGTTAGTAATATGAAAAATAAACATGTTAACAAACTTGTTACTGATGTCTGCTTTTTTGGTTCAGTTTTTTCTACTGTAATTTGCAAGTTTTTTATTTAATTAGATAATAAAGCATTGTCTTATAATATTTATTATTATATTAAGAATTTTTATGAAATTTTATATTATGTCAAGTGGAAAAATAAGTTTGAATCTAAAGTGACAAAAGATTGTAATATCAATAAAATAAATTAAAAAAAAACTTCTAAAGTTTAACATCTTAATAACTATATGGCTTTTGACTTTACAAGCTATTTATTAGCTGTTTTATATACTTACTTCATAAAAGCTCTGCATAAATATTTGTTGGTAATTATTAAGAAATGTTTGTATAATGTATTATATTTAAGTACTATGTATTTTGTAATAATATTAAGACTTTGGATTATGCTTTTGGATGTTTTTTAAAAAAAATTGCTTATAATATGATTCTATATAAGTTTGAAAAATAATAAATATTATTAGTTAATATTGCTTCTTGTATATATAACATCAGTTTGTATTCTTTTTTGGTAAAAAATTTTATATCTAAAAACTGGTACAATAAAGCTTTAATAGTTTTTGGTAATATTAAATCTGTTAGTAAACTTATTATATTTTTTGTAAAAAATTTGGCATTAATTTACAGATCTAAAATATAGTATTACAAATTTAAATACAAAGCTGGTTTAGAAAGAACTGGTTTGGTAATAGTTAATAATAGTATAGTGTCTTGTAAAAATAGTAATATAAGTAAATTAAGTAATAAAACAGTTATATTGTTAACTTTGAAAGAGATTAAAGATGTATATTTTAGTACATATTCTAAATATTTGTTTTTTCTGGTTTAGGTAGTAACATAGTAGTAATGGCTAATATAGGATTATCTTAATTGGTCTGAGTAGCTGGTCATATATAATAAGCATATAAATTGTATTTAGTTTATGACATGCATATGTTGTATGCTCCTAGATAGTGATTAGGTCTTATTTATTAAACTAAAATAAAAATAAAATAAAATAAAATAAAAAATTTACAAACAAATTTATAATATTAACTAAATAACAATTTATTAATTTAAAATTGAGTTTTATAAAAAATATTAAGAGTTTAACAATTTGTAACAATTTTTTGTTTAATTTTTTTTTGTATTTTTTAACAGATTTATTTTGGTGTTTTTTATCTTTAATATTGTAATAAGCTATTTAACTTTAATAAATTAAGCTTATATTTATAGTATGTATTTTTTATTAGGCTATCTATAATAATATATGTTTAGCAATATTTCTTTTTTAACAAGTTAATTTAAAAACCAAAGAAAAATAAATAATATTTTGTTAAAAAATATAAAATTAAATTTGAAGAACCAGAATTTTCTTAATATAAACTATTTTGTTATACAATTTACATACTTTATAAACAACAAATTAAAAATAATTATTAATTTTATTACCAAAATTAACTTTAAATTGTTCTCAAAATATTATTAAAAACGATAATCTAAATTAACTAAAAAATAAATATTATAAATGCTAAATACATTGAAAATATTAAAGTAACAAATATTAATTGCAGGGCCATCATTAATGAAAAAAAATATTTTTAAAAATTCACTAAAACAGTTTTAAAACAATAATATTACTTTAAATTTGTATAAAAGAGCTTTCTCTTCCAAGAATTTCATGAAAAAGTTTATTGAATTTGGTTTTTTATTACGTATTTTGTTCTTCAATATTAAAGTATTAGACACTGTTTCTTCTTCGAATACGTCCTCTCTTTGATCCTGTCGGCTTTTCGTCCAAAACAGATTTCAGTTTGCCCTCTTCCTGAAACTGTTTTAGCATCTCCTTCCCCGCTTTATAGCCTACTTCAAAGATTTCAGAAAATTTCGAGAATTCCAAAGTAGCATATCTGTCCGAACAGGCAGTCATCTGAATTATTAGTCATATTCACTAAAGACTCAAAATTCAGAAATTGATCAGAATCATACGTACTGTTGTACTGGAATCGGCATATATAAGCATCCAGGTATTGATTTGGCATCCTCCAGGGTCTTTACGCTTGAAACATAAGCAAGACGCGACTGTATATCTGCCATTGTGGGAATTTTGGCTTGACGTCTGAATGGGTTAAACCGATTGAGAAGAACCCACCAGCCAGATATCGAGTCGCCATAAAATACAGGTGAAGTGTCATCATGACTGGCAACGTCAACCGCGAATATGGTGTCAGCTCCCATAGATTTCATTACACTAACCTATTAATATTACCATTCTTTTTATTATCTCTTGTTGCACATTAAATTGAAAAATGCGAGAAAACCATGCAAACCGGGAGATTATCCATATATCCGCCATCTAAAAGTAAATGCCCGTTATCGCACAGGGGAGGAAGATAAGCAGCGAGGGACATGGAAGCTCGTACATAACGCCACGCATATCCACTTTGATGAACCTCCATACGAGACCATGTAATATTAGTAGTTATACAGTAATAGGAAAGCCAAAAGTCCTCAATTTGTGTATCAAAAAACGATTTCCATATTGTTCGATTAAATTCATGTCCTGTGTCAAAATGAGACAATAAGAAGCAATTCTAATTAACCAACAAAATAAACAATTGATACCTACAAAAATTCATCATGAATGCTACCTGTAAACCAAGCAGTGACGGGGTATGTCAAATCCATAACTTGTCTCCATTTAGAGCTCATTCGTCCTGAAAAAGCTTTTGCACGTCCAAAAATAGCTACATTGTCTGAATCACGCGCGTATAGGCCACCCATAAAAGCACCAATGCTAGTACCCCCAACCATATCAATTGGAATACCAGCTTCTTCTAAAGCACGGATGACACCTATATGTGCTATTCCCCGTGCGCCCCCACCTCCAAGGACAAGTCCTACCGACTTCCCGCAAAGGCGACGTGCCAGTCTGAGAATGGATTACGGAAACCGAGAATTGAAATTTAATTATTGAAAGTAAAAATTGTTAATGCGTAAGCTTCAGAATTTATTACAAACCTGGCAAAATCACTTCGATTACCAGTATAAGTGGTAGGGGAGCGTTTCGAGATTCTTCTGGGATAATACCTGGATATATGATCTCGGAGGTTCATTAAGGTATTTTTACGTGATTGTTCACCGAGCATAGTTGGCTTTTCAACTAAGGTCATTTGAACATGATGATGTGCATGTATCCATAGACGATTCTAATTGCAAATTGAACTATTAATAGACATGAAGTATGTTGGAAATCTTGAAACGCCTTAATTACCTTCAACCATTGACGGGTAGTTCCTGGCGAACAATGTCGTTCGGCATGCAATAAAACCAACTCCTTGCGAGCTGTCGTTTTCGCTCCAATTAAAAAACGCTCATACTCACCAATTCCAGGATTGCTATCACCTAAGCCAACTAATAAAATACAGTCAGCCTTCAAATGGCATGAGCAACATTAATGTTAGAAATAAATAGTGATATTCAATAACGTAAAATCTTATCTTACTTGGCGAATACAAGTTTGTGTCCAAGAAGAGTTGGGTCCACCATCGGCTAAATATAAGACGATTTGCACGTCTTCTTCCTGCTCCGCTAGCCAACTTACTAGTTTTAGCCTTCCCATTCTACTGAAGGCATGTTTTTCAAGTATACCAACAACGGTCGCTTGATTGAGTAAGGTTGCTCTTGTATTATTTCGTGCCAATGCATTCTTCACTTTATGTGCGAATTCAATAACTGGAACACGACCGTCTACAGGTAGTATTCCAACAGTTTTAAGATTCGTATTGTTTTTACCCAATTCGGCACTCGTGTTACCATGGCTAAGATTGAATTCCCGTTCTTGTTGCAAACGCGCTCTGGAAGCAATTATTCGAGATATTTGAAGGGTAATTTCGGGGTGACGTGAGGAAAGAGCATTAAATAATGTTTTTGGCATTCGTGCAAGTTCGGTGTCACGGATAGCATGTAGGGTGTAAGGACGTGGTGTTCCAACTTTTCAATTGATAAAACTTTAGGATTGGAAATTCGATATAACTAACTTCTCTAAAAAAAGGATTTGCTTACTCATGACTTCTAGCTCCCCAATACTCTGGCCCTGGCCATATTCACCCAAAATATCAATAGCGCCCTTTTCACCTTCATTAATAGCTCGAACACGGCCGTTAAGGACAATATAAATAGAATCACTTGAATCCCCTTTAGAATATAAAACTTGGCCAGCATTAACCTGTATCCAGTCCAGCGCAAAATCAATCTGAAGGACTATAAATGGAAGATGCTGTATTTAATAAGTATTGTTTTAATCTTGACTTTTTTTAAAAAACTTCGGAAGCCACATACCCAAAGGTGATAATAAACTGATTAATCGCTTAGCAAGAGTTAATAATGCATTAGGATTTTTTTCCATAAGACGGTGGAGGGAATTCTTTGACAAAAATCCAACATAAGTATCCGTGCTAGCTCGAATGTTAACGAAAGACGGAAATCCTGTTAATGCTGCCAGATATCCAGCGAGACCACCAGGTTTTATCATAAATAAGCTTTTATCTGTATTTGATGACGTGTTAGCAGTATATTCTTTTCTTTTATGCTCAGAGGTTGAGCCGCTTAAAGCTTCCAAGGGTGCCGGTGATAAAGAGCTACCAAGGAAATCTTTTTCATTAGAGCTTACAGACACGTCCAAAAGTCCATCAATTACAAAGAATAATCCCACATTTCTTTCTCCTTCTTTAACAAGGGAAGTGCCTTTCGGATAAAAAAGAATTTCCACATCATTATCAAACTTGCTAGTAATTGAGGATATGGTTTCCGCAATCGAATCATCATCAGGAATCTCCATAAGGGAGGACATGCTGCTTAAAGGATTAAATCCAGTGAGCTGAGATAAGCCTCCATTGGTAGAGTCGAGGGAATTTTGTAGAGAGCTTTGATCAGAGAAAGTACCTCTATTCTTTATGGAATTCATAACCGGCTGAATGAGACCAATGCTTTTTGAGATACCTTCCAAGACAGATTCCCGAAGGTACATATCATCCTGGGCATCGTAATCTCGACTATCAAATGTAGATTTCGTTGTAGGAAGAACGTGTGATCGAGTAGGAATTTGGAGATATTTCTCATTTGAATAAATACGTGAATCCTTTGGGAAATTACTAGCTAAAGGAACAGCCGATTCTGAAATAGTTGGATTTTCGTAGAAAAAAGGTTTTCCCGGCCGCAAGCTTGTTTTTGATTTTTTATTTTTGAATATCAGCCCACTGTCACTCATCTCCAAATCATCATTGGGATTTTCTCTGGAGTATTTTTTGGTGCCACCTACAAATCTACGACGAAGTCGTTCCATACTCCCTGGCCTAAAAAAGTTTGATGGGAGCCCATAACTAGCTATTTCGTTCATCAGCTTTTCAGTTCTCAAAAGGTCTTTGGTAAGCCCGAGATATTTGTAGCCAGTCCAAAATGTAAGACGCTGAAATCGCGTCAAAATAACTTGAACAATGTGAGCTACAGAATTGGGAAACTTCTCGGTTAGTTTATGAAAGGCTTCTGCTGGAATAACAGCTAACGTAGTGTCTACAGTAGATCTGGCAACAATATTCGGATGCACAGATGTAATATTTTCTTTCATGGATAATCTTCTTGCTAATTTTGGCCTAATTTCAGAGTCGTCCCACCTTAGGCGAGTTGATGGAGTTTCGGGATTCCTTGTTGTCCCTTTTTTATTTTTTCCATCAACGCGATCAGGATTATCAGATTCGTCTAAATCTGTAAAGGCTATTGGCCAGTCCTTTTGGTCTGTAGGGATTCCATAAGATCCATTATTCACATTTATCTTAGACGAAGATTTATTAGGAGGCTGGATATCTTCCCCCTCTTTTTCTTTATTTGTATGTTCTGGCTCATTCTCATCATATCGTAGTTCAATATCATCGGTAAATAAAGACAAAATTGTAAAAAGACTAGATAATGTGCCACCCTCTCCAACTTCATTTAAAAGTTGATAGCCCTTATTGTATTCATCACTTTCAAATGGATCAGGAACAATATCCTCTTTATTCGCTGTCTTGACAAAGACTTGAACGTAGCCATCAACAACAATGTAGAATGATCTTTCTTTTTCCAAGACTAAAGTATCCCCTGCCAATAATTTTCGGGTTTGTAAATGTCGAGCTAATTCATGAAAAACAGGTTTTTCAAGATAACCAAATACTTTTATGGCCTCCAAAAATCTGCTTAGAAGCTCGTCAGGATAATTCTTTAATAATTCTTCGTTATTTCCAACAACGTCAGGATGTAAATCATAGGAAGGACCTGTTGGTTGAGGTGCCTCGGCTGGAAGACGCGAATACGTAGTCAACAGAAGATAACGAACTATCAAATAAACAACAGTGAAAACAGCCCCAAAGAATAGGACCAAGGTTGTAAAATTTAATTGCAAAGTGAAGGACCACGAAAGTATTGTGAATATCCAAGTTGGCAAGGTTATGGTGGTGAAGGACACAAAAGAAAGAAACCAAGTAGGCAAAGTAGCGAAGATGAACACAGCAATAGTGTAAAGAGCTCCCCCTTCATCATACATGGTGTTATTCACAGGTGGTGGTTCGTCCATCTGAGAGTAATAAGCGAATCGTTTTTAAGAGTGTGTGGTGCTAAAATAGGGTTTAGGATTGACCCAAATATCGACACAATGGTATTAGATAAATTTAGGCATATGTTTGGTTGATCTGAAAGTTGATTCGAGTAAAATGGCTGAACCATTCAAATTGCTAAAAACGAAATTCTCACCTTTTTAACCATAAATCCGTGCGATGCAAAGTCTTTCACCACGTTCCTCCATTTCTTCTAATTCTGCTAAACTTTCCTACAATGATATAGCTGGTCTGGATCAAGAGCATATTAATCTCAACGCTCAAGAAAGCGCCAATACTCATTTCCAACAACTAGAAGGAAAAAGCCCCCTTGGCTCAATAAAAGGAAACAATAAAACTGTAAAATTGATTTTATTGACGTCGTTCCTACTGGGGTGAGTTTATGAGACTATGTTGGGCTGAAAGATCTTCAAAGTTTGGGTTCCTATTTTTCAACTAAACATTGTGCCATTTACAAAAAATCACATTGAGGTATATATTTTATATAAATAATTTTTTTTTCATCTAGTGTGTCGTTTACTTGTAAGTTTATCATTTTAAAGTTCGTTGATTTCATGGTTCTTTCGAATTCCTGATCAAAATTCATAATTGAATACTATTAGGGTCCGTAGAATTAGCTTATGGTCTGTCCGAAAGTTTTATTTTTCCATATCTTTCTCATAGTTCTCCCACCATAATCAGTAATCCTCCTGAAAACTAGGTACGCCTTACCTACTTAGCTTAGGCCTATCAAAAGCTCTAACTTCTTTGGTATGGCTTGCTGGACCGCTTTCAGGTAAATATTCTCAATTTCTACTTTGGGTTTGATATTTATATAAAAATCTTTGATATTTATATTGATTTATCAAAGGTCTAATAATGCAGCCAATAGTGGGGGTGCTTTCAGATAAATCTAATTCGCAATATGGTCGTCGGCGGCCTTTCATGATTGTCGGTAGTCTGGTGGTAGCATTTATACTCATATTGATTGGTTGGACCAAAGAAATTATTTTTGGAATTTTCGGAGAAAATTCTTTTGCGGTAAGAAATACGATTTCAACTAGCTTCTCAAATTGTTTTTATATTAATACTTCTGATTTTAGAGCACATTGACAATTTGGTTGGCCGTAATATCTATCTACGTCTTGGATTTCGCGATCAACATAGGTATTTAATAAATTCTCCTTCAAATATATCAGGATGAATATATCACTCATAAAATACATTCAAAGTTCAAGCAACCTCTCGTGCTTTAATTGTCGACTGTTTGCCGCCATCACAACAGGAAGAGGGGACAGCTTGGGCTGGAAAAATGGGTGTAATTGGAAGTGCTATGGGATATTTCATGTGAGGAAAGGACTTTGTATTTTACCTATTATGAAGATCTTAATAATTTTTGGTGCAAATTCAATTAAAAAAGGGGCTTTGTCGAATTACCGGCAATCTTTCCATTTTTTGGCAATACAAATTTGAAAGTTTTATGCATTCTCGCCTCTCTTGTTTTACTATCTTGTAACGCGCTCACTTGGTGGGCCGTCAAGGAAAAAGTGAATTATGATGGCAGGTTTGAAATTAAAATATTCCAATTTGATATATATATCATTTTGCGATTAAATAACAATAAGTTTATTTTCTCAGTCAAAAGGAGTCGATCAGCGTCCTTTCTTACACATTTGAAACAATAACTTCTGTTGTAAAATCCATTCGAAACCTTCCAGAACCCGTGCAAAACATCTGCAATGTACAATTTTTTGCATGGATTGGATGGTTTCCTTTTCTAATTTACTCTACAACTTGGGTCGCTGAAGTTTACACTCGTACTGTAGGAAAACCATCTTCAGAAGTAGGAACTCGAGCGGGCTCTTTTGCGCTATTAGTTCATTCTTTGGTCAGTTTGATGGCATCCTTTCTGTTACCTTTCATCATCAGTCCATCGGGGGACACAAAGTTCACTTGTACCAATCGTTCACACTTTAATTGGGAGAATCTAAGATTACCGCTGCCTTTTCTCACTTTACCAAAGATGTGGACCCTTTCTCACTTTATTGTAGCATTTGTAATGTTAGGAACATGGTTTACGAACACAGTTGCCGAAGCAACATTCTTATATGGGATTCTGGGAATATCATGGGCAACTGCAATGTGGGCACCTTTTTCCCTTTTAGGTGAATTTATAGCTAAAAATTCTCGCCAGTTGGGGACTGGATCACTGCAATGCAACAACGAAGTTGTGGAACCTGATGAGATTTCTTATGGATTAGTCGAAACAACTAATATACAAAGTGAAGAACATTTAGTATCATTCACAGGAGATTACGATTCAAGTCAAATCTCATGCGATGCTGGCACATTACTGGGTATACACAACATTTATATAGTGCTACCTCAATTTTTGGTTACTTTTTTCAGTAGCGTTGTGTTTGCCATAATAGAACCTGGATCTGAAAAAAGTCTTGTTGATGAAGTTGATGTAAATTCGAATAAGGATGCTATTGGGTTTGTGCTCAGATTTGGAGGGTTAATGGCATTGATTGCAGGAATTCTGTCTATAAAATTATGGAAAGCTTGAAAATAATTCCTAAAAATGGAGGACGATTTTTGTTTGAGAACTACTTTGAAAAACGCCTAGATAGTTTAGCCCCCATCGGTATCTATTAAATATTAGCAGGCCTATGCTATATTCAACTGCCGACAGAAATTTTCTCAACTAAACGGCGACCTGCAACCATGATAAATTATCCATATCAATTTGCACTTTGTATTAGCCGATAATAGCACTTTTGCATTACTTTAATTAACTATTTGGATCTTTAAACTGTTTCAGTTAAGCTTAATTTGTACTTTTATGCTTGATTTAGAATTTCAGACAAAATGGACAAAAGTTTTGCTACTTTATTCCGTAGGTGCTAGCCCAATCTGTTCAATTCGCTGTTGACGGGCTCGATCCAACTTTTGGGTATAATTCCACAACTCCGTTGTTAGTTCTACTTCACCGAAGCTTAAAGTAACCAATCTGTGAGCAATTCGATAAACCAAATCAGTAAATGAGTGATTATAAAATACCATGTCAATGTCATTCGAGGATTTACAATAATGATTTACGTGCCTTGCTAGGTTCATTCGGAAAAATAAATCCTCAGGAGTCATTAAAGGGGTACCTTCCCGAGATGCTTCTTGTCGTTGACTAACAAATTGACGTTGAATAAACTGCAAAAAATTTTGGGAAAATTATTGGGAGCGAGTTTTCTTTGAAATTTCAAAATTAAGAAAATGATCATTGCCTCAGCGATATTCTCAGGAATTAAATACTCTGAATGACGCATGATACTCAAATATTTCCTAAAGTTATTCATAGTGTCTGGGCTTGGAGACGGCGTTGTATTTATTCCCATTGAATGATCAAGAGGAATGGCACAGTCAGCCTAGAAGGTAAGCAAAGTTATTACGATCGTTGAACATATAATCTTTGACATCGATAAAAACGAAAATATTAGAATATTTACGGGGAAAAGGCTTTTAGCGTTCGACAATATAATTAACCCGATATCAATATTGAATTCAAAATTGCTGAATGGAAACACGTAATTTAACTTTTGATTCCTTAAAACTTGTGCCAAAACCTGAGCATTTCGCACACCTAGAGGAAATCAAAAAATGTGGAGCTTTTTAATAACTTATCGGAAGTAAATTATCCATTCTAATATGAACTTACCCTGATCACCTAATTTTCCTTCATTTAATACAGTCTCATCTATAGAAAAACAAGTTCCTTCACTGACTTGGAATACTCCAGATTGCAAAACGTCCTCGCATTGTGGATAGAAAAAAATATTGTTAAGCGTAGAAAGATTTAGGGGAAGATCATGGTATTTTGGTAAAAGTGAAGAAAGTAGAGTGCCAATATTTCTAGCGAATGGATTACTGTGGGTCAATGATATTGGACGAGAGGACAAGCTGTCATTATTTGAGAATTTAGCTGGTGGTATATTTGTAATATTTAAGCCAAATTTTCCTAGTGTTATATCCTCTCGGCGATTATAACTGTAATGTCGAGTAAAAAATCATGAAAATGTCCGAAATATGTTGATACAAAGTCATTGGGAAACCATTCTTACGTTCGGGAAAGAAGTTGAAGTAAGACAAACTCAGCTACTAGCAAGTCCTCTTTGAAGGCTGAAGCAATATACTTTATCAATGCAATTCTGGTGAGCTTCGCTGCCTGTTTGACCTGATGGATTGCTGATCAATATTCAAATATAATATTTAGCATAATTCAGATTCAATAAATGAGTTGCCATTCTTTTGAATACAAACTGGCATCCAGATTTGAAAATGAGATCAATGGATTGTTGGAATGGTGTAGTTTTCTGTAAAAGATTGCGTGGATGCGGGGAGCCGGTAGAAGCGAGATTGGCTCAATGAAATCACCATTATCCAATACTTCTTGATATTGGCTAATAAAAAAATATCATATAAGACGCAATAAAGATTTAAATCCAAAGAAACTTTAAAAAAAAAAGGAAACCTAGGATGATCAATCACGCCAATGAACTCCACCACATCACACACTTTCAAAGACTCGTCTTTTTCGTAAACCTGAAAATGTATTCATTTTAACCATAAAACAGAAAAAAAAGACTAAATTGGGTTATGTAGCAGAAGTGGATGTTATTGGACCTTCACAATCGCGGAAACATGAGTTTCATTGGGAAATGGAAATTTCGACATTATGTGTTCGTCATGGTACTCTTCATCGATAGATAGATTGGAAGTTAAAAGTTCAAGGTCTACAAAAAAATATCAATATTAATGTAAAATATATACATATATATATAATTTATTAGAGTTCAGACCTCGAACATTCAATATGTTTTTCTTTGGCCGAGATAAATTTATATCTGTATATCCGTATAAGAGAATCAAGAAAACTTTGAATGGATCATAAAAATAAATTTCCTTAGAAATCGTGGTATATATTCATTAAGGATATTTCTTTCACCCAGTTAGTTTCACCCGGTACTGATACACAATAATACAGATGACGCTCGTCGAATACGCTCTCTGCAGAATCATAAACTGGACTAAGGAGGCTCGCCTAGAATTTAGATAAGATATGAAGATTCTTGAAAATAAATATCGGCAGAAAATGGTATTACCTGATCAATATCGTCGCTGTATTTGTGCAAATTCCATTGCTTAAAATTAAAGATCAGTTATTACACTCGCTTTTCGCAAGGTATAGCCTGACAGCTAATAGATTAAAGAATGAAATACCTGATTGCCATTAGTACACAACGATTCAAATACGCTTACATAAATCTCGTGACCTAACCCAGAATTTTGGATCATGGCGCGAAACCTTACAAGTGTATTTGAAGGGATGTCTCGCGCTGCTATGTCATTTAGTGAGGGAATCTAGGATGCATGTTTGACTTTCTGGTTTTCATTTTGAAACAACTAATTCAGCTTCAATCTTAGAGTATAAAACCTGTTGAATAGCTTCCTCGGTATCGAATACTTGCTTGAAGTTCGTAGGAATGCCAAAGTGGCTACCACTGGCGGGTATTATCGGGCTCCAATTGGCCTCTAAAGCCAAGTATTTTATGTTAAAACCTGATTATTAAATTGAACTTCTGAGTATCATTTAGCTTTACCAAAAAGTTTCTTGACTACGTCGAGAGGTCTTTCTACATAATCTTTAATAGTATACATTTTTGTAATTATTCAAGAGCGTTTCGAAGTTGCGACGCGTTTCCAATTGGCCGATCTTTACAATTTCAATGTGCAATTTTTTGATCATTGTACAAACATTTGCCTTTCATGAAAAATCAACAAAAGTTGAAACCTGGTCAGGGAGAGGTTGTTTGTGAAATTCCACTCAGCAGCAAAATTCGACCGGTATTCTCTACTTTACACGCTTCGTATCCGTTAAAATTTCTTTCACCACGCACTCACAGTCCTTCTTTGGCCGCTTTATATATTTTGACATATGGAGGAGGCTTAGTGTCTGGTGATAGTGTATCAGTAAAGATCGACTGTAAGGAAGGCGTAAACTTACTGCTACTTACTCAAGGTTCGACAAAAGTATATAAGAGTCGTCCAAGAGCTCAGGGATTGACTAATGACTATGCTCATAATTCACAAAATGAAGCATCAACTGGGAACAATACTTTAGGAACTATCACCAATGATTTTGAGTTTTATATTTCTGCTTCTCCCGACTTGAATCAGAAAGAATCGCCCACATTTTTAACGAAATTAACAACAACACAGCAATCGCTTCATGCTCGAATTCACCAAAATTCATTGTTGCTTCAACTACCAGAACCAACGACATGTTTTCGTAGCGCTGAGTTCAAACAACGCCAAAGGTTTGTGCTAGAAGACAAAAATTCCTCTCTTGTGGTTTTAGATTGGTTCACTAGTGGTAGAATGTCACGAGGGGAAAAATGGGAGTTTTCTGGGTATGAGTCAGGCATCGACATTTTACTTGGAGAGCGATTAATCTTTCGTGATGTGGTCTTGCTTTCAAATAATCGCTATTCCGATAGAAAAAATTCAATAAATAATATATTATCAATTGATCTAGACAAAACGCATAATAACTTAAAAGATCGATTAGACCCATATGAATGCTTTGCGACTTTAGTAATCTGTGGGCCAAAAGTTGAAGAATTAACCCTTCATGTTCTTAAAGAATTCGACAATATTATAGTGCACAAAATGATAAAGCCTCCAGAATTGATATGGTCAGCTTCTGGATTATCAGGTCTCTGTGAAACTTTTACTCCATTTGGCGTAATTATCAAAATCGCGGGAATAACTACAGAAATAGTAAGAAATTTTTTATGTAGCGTACCATTTAAAGGGCTAGAAAACATTATTGGGGAGAATCTTTTTGAAAGAGCTTTATAATTTAATAAAAGGAAATGTGTTCAAACTTTGAACCTAATATACGAATTTCCCAACGTAGTTTATTTACACTATCTAGCATATTACGGAAAGATATTTAATAAAACTTTTTTGTGTCTAATATTGTA
>JAAOMT010000349.1:107753-196145 GCA_016748015.1 Geosiphon pyriformis | reverse complement strand
TTCAGATTTTGGTATTATAATTAATATGAATACTAATTTAATTCAACATATTTGCAAAGTTACTAAAATAGCTAGTTAGTTTTTGTTGTTATATTTATTGTTTAAAAATTATTTTTTAGTTTTAATTATCAGATTGTATATTAATATTATTTTGAATAAAAAGTTGGCCCAAATTAGTAATATTAATTTAATAATAGCTGTTGTTTTTAATAATAATTTTTTGTAGTATTGGATAGAAATTTCAATAAAAATAAGTTTGATTGTAGTATAAGCTTTAAAAGTTCAGAGTTTTAAAATTGTTCAATTTTTTAAGTGATTTTTTTAGTAAATATCTTATATAGTTAAACTCTAAAGAAATTAAAAAGTATATTGATTTTATTTTAGTTAATAATAATCTTTATAGTTTTGTATTTAATTAATGTATTTATTAACTTAATAAGTTTTTTAATACTAATTACTCTGCTGTTTTTGTGAATATTAATTTTAATAAAATATAAGTACTGCTTATTTGGATTATATATTTTATAGCTAATAAGATATTATTGAAAATGTGGTTTAAAAGTAATAAAATTGTCAAATATGCTGCTTTTTTTAAGTTTTATTATTTAAAACTATTTGTTTCTAAGATTTTAAAGACATTTAAAATAACTTAACCAAGCTTACAGCTTTGTTAAATAAGTAAACTATGACAAATTTTGGTTTGTTTAATAAATACAAAGTTTATAATAATTTAAATTAAGATAAAATTTTTTTCTTTTTTGTAAAAAGTTTTTTATGATTTATTATTTTGTAAAATAAATAAATATGAGTTTTTTTTTAATTATAGAATTGATTTTAGATTTATGGTTAAAACAGACAAAGTAAAATCTAATATAAGCTTCATATTATTTTTGGCTGTTTGTGTTTTTGTTAATAAAACAATTTAGATTAAACATAGTTATTTAATAATGCAAAATATTTTGGATATTACTAGTGAATTTTTTAAAATTAATAATATAATAATTAATTTAAATAAGACAGTAATTATATTGATTAATATTAAAATTGTAAGTATTAATTTGAATATTAATAAATTTTTATTACAATTATTAAACCAAGTAAAACAAATAAATCTTTAGAAATTTTTTATCAATTAAAAATTTTTTTAATTTAAATTTAAAAAAAATTAACTTAAATATAAGAATTTTTTCTTTATAATTCTATAAAAAGTTATTTTCAATAAGCAGTTTTTATATTTGGTTTTAGTTATTTTATAATTATAAGTTATAGAATCTAATTTAGTTTCGTTAATAAAATATTTGTGAAAGATAAAACTGTTTAATTAAGAAAAGTTTAAAGTTAATAGCTGATTTATTTAAAAAATTTTCAAATAAATTCATATATTATTTATTTTTTTATAATTTAAAACTTTTTGATCAAATTTAATTTAAGAAAAGATTATATTAGTTATTAATTTTGCCAATACTAATGAAATTTTTGGTTAGCTTTTTAAATACAAAACTTTGAAATTGCAAATTGTTAATTGAATTTGTTATAACTCTTTTTAATTTTTAGTTAAGTTAAAAATCAGTTTTTTAAACAATTTTCGGCCAGTATTACCAAATTTATTTTGTTTAATAAAATATTATTGATTGTTTATGTTTCTAATGCTTTTAAATTCAGACTTAAAATTTTTATTATAAAAGTTTTAAATTATATTAAGTATTTTAGAATAGTTAAATTGTTCAAATATTTGGTATTGTTTTTGCTAATCAGTTTTTAACTAATTATAAAAAATATTTTATTTAAAAGAATTTTTGTTATTAGAAAGATCTAAATTTTAAAAACTCTGTTTTATTTTGATTTTTATTGATTTTAAAAATATTTATTTATTTAATATTATAATTTTCACAAATAATTTGGTAAAAAATCTTAATATATTATAAGCTATTAATAGTATAATAGCCAATTTTTTTAATTCAAATATAAATATAAATATAAATATAAATATAAAAATTAATGGTTTATTTTTCTTAACTTTGGCTAAATTACAGATATTTTTTTGGCTTTCAAATATATTTGATTTTTATTATTATTATAATTTGTTTTAACAGTTAAAATTAGAAATATTTGATTTTTATAATAGTTGTTAAATTAAATATTATTATATTACTAATATTATTTATAATAAAAATATTTTTTCAGTTGGATAAAAGTAAAAAAACATTTTAATATATTAAATAATAAGTATATTAATAAATTGGCTAATTAAATTACATTTTTTGATCTGATGCTTTTTATTAGTATTAATAAAAACTACATAATTATTAATAGCAAAGTTGTATTTGACAATATGTATTATTTTATTAAAACTATAAAAAAATTAATTTAATATGTTTTATGAAAAATTGGCTTTAATATTAGCATTATAAACTAGTTATATATTAATAATATTAATTAAAAGATTATTATTTTAGTTTGATATTTAGATTTATATATAGCTATTGGTTTTATAAACATATTTATAACTAATTTATACATATATGTTTTAAAAACTTTACATAAAAAATTATCTATAATAGTTAAAAAAAACTTATAATAAGTAATATTTAAGTATTTTATATATGTATTATAATAATGTAAATTTTTTTTATTATAGTTTTATTTTTAATACAGACTGTTTTATTTATAATAAATTATTAATTAACTATTTTAATCTTTAAAAATTTATAACTAATATGTATTTGTTTTTGTTTTATTTATTTTAAAACTTGTTTTTAAGTATATTTAATATTAATTTGTATCTTGTTTTGAATAAAGACTTTTTATTTAAATTTTAGTTAACTAAAATTATATTGGTTTTTAGAAATATTGAATTGGTTATTTTTTATTTGATAAATTTTGTTTGTAATATAAAAATTAATTATAAAGCCAAAATTTGGTTGTTTAACTTAAAACTTTAAGCAAATATAAAAAAAACAGTTTTTTGCTTATTAATAGTTTAGAATTAATTTTTGTTTAAAAACTTTTAAACTGTTTTTTAAAAAATATGGCTTATTTATTAGAAGTAGTAAAAAGTTAAATTGTTTGTTTTGGCCATAAAGTTAATTGTTTGTTTTTTATCAGTATAAATAATATGATTAGTATTAATATAAATATATAGTATTATTTAAGTTAACTAAATAGCTAATTATACATGAAAAATATTTAATTTAAAACTCTAAGCAATTATATTGTATTAAATAATAACTGAATTGTACTTATTAAATAAATAAATAAAAATTATAAGTATAATAATTTAAATTTTTAATAAAAAAAATCTTATTAATTATATAAAACAAATTTAATATAAAATTTTAATTAAAAAATTATTATATTATTATTAAAAATAATTTTAATAAATATAATTTACAAAATTATTAATTTAATTAAATTTAAAAGTTTAGAATTATGCAATATTATAAGTTTATTAATTTTATTTTTTAATTAAAGTATTTAAATAAGTTTTTTAATACAGATTACAAAAGAAATTTAATTAAACTAAAATTGATTAAGTTAATTAATTATCATATAAATTTTGTTTAAAAACAAATAAACAAAAAAGTATAAAAAATTTAACTTATTTGCTGTTTTAAAACAAATTAAATATAAATCTAAAAACTATATATTTAATAATTTGCTATTATTTTTTGTAAATAAAAAAATACAACAAGATTAATTTTATATAAACTTTTTTACTTAATATTATGTTAAGTATTACAAGTTAAAAAAATTGGGTTTAAAATATTTAATCTAAGAAATACAAATTATAAAAGTGTTAAAAGTTTGTAAAAAGCCAGTTTTAAATCTAAAATACAATTTACTAATTTAAAAAAATTTATAAAGTATTAAAAATATATAAAACCAAAAAAATTAAAGTTTTATTTATGAATAATAAGTTTAAAAAATAGATAAAAAGTTTTGCTGTAAATAAAAAACATATAATTAGAAGTGTTTTAAAAAAAGTATTTAAAAAAATAATTTGTATTATTTTGTACATAATAGAAAATTTATTTTAAAACCTAATCAAATCAATAAAAAACTGATAAAATTTTTAAAATTTAAACATAACAATAAAAATTTAATATAAATATCTAAATATGTAAAAAAAAAAACTTTTATCAATGTATTAAGTCAAATTATTATAAAAAATCTTCAAATATAATTATTTAATATAAAATAAAGATTTATTGAAAATTGTAAAATTTTATTTAATACACATAATAAGTATGTTTTTTATCAAAATTTCTTTTGATATAAAAAAATTTTCACAATAAAAATATTCTTGAAATTTATTATTAAAAAAATATAAAAAGTTTTGCTTTGAAATTTTAATTTATATATTTCCGAAAAAATAAGTTATTAAAATAAATATTTAAATAATTTTTTTTTGAGCTGCTAAAAAACATTCTTTAATGTAAACATTAAAATTTTTAGATTAAATTATTTTTACAATTTTGAAAAAGTATTTGGTTGAAAATATTTTAAAGTTATAAAACTATTTATAATAAAACTTTGCTAAAAAAATATCTAATTTCATATTTTAATTTTGAGATTTACTTTATAATTATTTGTACAATATTTAATTAATTAAACTTTTACATTATATAGTAGATTTAAAAAATGATATTTCTATTTGGTATTTAGAATACACTTTTTTGAATAACTTAATTCTAAATGGCAGTTTATTTATAGTAAAAATGTTTCAAACATAATGTATTTTTTCTAAAATTAAGCATTTTTCACATTTTGAAAGATTGTTAAATTTAACCAAAAATTTTATTGCGGTTTATAAATTTAAACCAATAAAAAACTTTTTATAAAATTCAAACCAAAATACTATTTTGTAAAGCTTTTTTAAAAATCGCAAAATAAATTTTAAAATATAAAAAATTAAGACTGTTATATGTTTATTTAAAAATTAATTTTTTTATATGAATAAGTATAAGCTTTAAATATTATAATATTCTTAATACGTTATGTTATTTAAACCATAAAAATATTAATTTATACACTTAAAATACAATTATTTAGTGTATATTTGTTAATAGTAGTCTTCTTTACTAATACATAATTTTTAATTAATTTAAAAATTTTACAATCTGAAATTTTTTTTGATTTCATCTAATATTAATTAAGACATATTATTAATGAACTTATTTAAAATTTTTAACTTTTTGAATGCTCGGAAATTTCTTAAATATTTTTGTTGATTAAAATATAAACACACAAGTAATTATAAATAAGTAAGATTATTAACTGCACATTAAACTATAAAACTTCAGCACTTTTTAAAATAAATATATTAAAAATGTTTTATTTTAAAATTATATCTAAATTAATTATTTTTATTTAATTATTAAATAATATTTAATTTTTTATTACTTTTTTTAAATTAACATAATAACATAAATGTTTGTCAATATTACTATTTTATAAAAAAAATCTTTTGGTTGCTTAATTCAAAATAAAAAAATATTATTAGTTTAGTTTAATTTTTTTCTATAAAAACCAAAAAGTATTTTGAAAAACCTTTTTATAAACAGTTTTTGGTTTTTTTTAGTTCTTGTTTTTATTGTTATTAAAATTTTTACTGTGTTTTAATAAATAAAAAATAACTATATTTCTTAGCAATTTATATTTATTTCTATTTTTAGGTATACAATTGACTAATTTTTGTAATTTTTCTGTTTTATCTTTTAAATATAATTAAACAAAAAAGCTTATTGTTTAATTATATAAAAATTATGTATAATTGTAAAACTTATATTACTTTTAGTTATTATAAACAATGTTTTGTTGTAACTTGTGTTCAATATTTAAATTCTTAACATTGCTTACTTTTAAAAATATATGTATATTTTTTAAACTTTTTGCAAATTTTTTACTCTTATTATATTTATAATGAATTTATTATTCTTAAATTATTTTATATCTTAACTTGTTTAAAAAACATAAATTTTTATTATATTTTTATATATTTTACTATTTAATTTAAGAATATTTTATATTTTATAGTTACCAATATTTTGTCAGATTTTATGTACTTTATAATTATTAATAATAGTTATTTATTAACAAAGTTTTGATTGTCAAATATTGAAATTACACATTTAAATAAATTAAACTTTTTTTAAATTTTAATATTTGAGTCTAACTAAATAATAGTATTTTTTTATTATTTATGAAAACTTAAAAAGTTTTTTTTATAAATATATAACAATAATAAAGAAATTTTAATATAAGCTAATTTTTAATTCGAATTTTTATTTTTTCAATTTTAGTAAATGAATTAAATAGAAATAAAAACAGAAGTATTTTATAAATATACTTTAAATAAAAGAGCCTTAAGCTTTTAATAAAAAGGAAAATTTTTATTTAAAAAAACAGTAATCTTTTTATTTATAATATCTACTTCAAAACTTGATTTGTTTTTAACTTTGTAATAGATACTATTTAAGTATAATTAATATGTCTTTTAATAATTGTTATGAATAAATTAGAAAGTAATTTTAATGTTAACATTAATTTCTAGAATAATTGTTAAATGTCTTAAAGAATAGTTATTATAAATTAACTAAAAAATAAAGAAAAAAAATATTTTTAATATATAAAATTTTTGTGTTATTTTTAGTTTAATGTTTTTTGTTTTTATTTTGTTTTTGATTTTGTGGAATTTTTTTTACTAAATATAATAAATAAAATTAAAATATTAAATATACAAGTTTGAAAGTTGTTTAATCACAACTATTAGTTTTAAGTTTTAAAAAATATCTTCAGAACTGACTAAGAAATATTGTGTTTTTTTATAGATCGAATTAAATAATATGTGTTTTGTTGTATTTTGTTTTAGTGTTTTATATGCTAGTAATACTAATAAAATAAAAATATCTTATTCTTGTTTAATATTAATTAAGACTTTGGCTAATAATTTACAAAGTATTTTATTAAAATATTTTACAAATTTATTTGTTTATAGATAATAGAACAAAGATAAAGGTCTCTCGATTTTAAATTGTTTACAAAATATGTTTTCTGATTAGATAAAAATTTAATACTAATTTGATCAAAAAGTTGGCCAATTTTGATTGGATTTAGAAGTTTTATAGAGCATATTTCTTCTTTTTTTTAATAACTATTACAAGATTTAACATATTAATAAATATTTTTTTATTTAAGACCAAAAATAATGTTTTAGTATTTTTTAAGTTGTGCTTTTTTAAAATGTGCTAATAATGAGTTTGAATACATATTAAACAAAATTGTTTTTTTGTTATGTTTTTAAATTAGTCTGAGTAAATTGTTTGAGTTTTTGTAATTTTAATAATAAATATTGTTGTTGTATAAAAAGTATTGTTTTACTTGATTTGTAACCAATATTTTTTACTTGAAAACCAAGTTTCTGGTATTGTAAGTGTCTTTAAGTATTATTTAAGTTTGTTGTAATTTTTAGAATCTATTGTTATTATTTTGTTAATGGTTGTTGTTGTTGGATTAATTAGTTTTCAGATTTTAATCTTGTTTTATTTTAGAAAAATAATTAATATTTGTGCATAGTCTTTCTGGTTTATAATATATAATATATTTGTAATTTGTAAAAAATTTTGTCTATTAAATTTGTTTGGTATTATTACAGATAAACTTGATAGAATATGATTTGATATTGAAAACAAGTTGATTTTGAATAAATTGGTTTAGATAATAAAATCGATTATTAATCTTTGAAAATTTTTCTGTTTAAAGTTTTACTTATTAAGTTTTTTGGTTATAAAGTACAGAAATAATATGTTTTTAGTTATGTTATTGTAATTGTGTTTTTTCTAAGCTAATCAAATACAGTTACTAAAGTCTTATATTGTTTTTTTGCTCTTTTGATAAGTTAACAAAATAAAGTTAATATTTAAATCTAAAAGAAACTTTTTTCTTTTACCAAACTATTATAAAGTCTATTTTTAGACAGTTAATTTCCAATATTGCCATTTTACAAAAAAAAGAAAACAAAACAAAATAAACAAAATAAAAAAAATAAAGAAAAAAAAGAGAAAAATAAAAAAATTAATATTCTATTAATCATTATAATTAAGAATAATTGGTCCAAATTATTAAGATTTTAATAATGTTTATATTAATTGTATTTGGCCTAAAACTAAGATAAGCAAAACAATTAATCAGATCTTAAAAATTAAAAAAATTGAATTATAAACTTATGAATTTAAACAATAATATATTATTTGATAAATTGAAAATATAAACAATAAAAAAAAAGTTTTTAAGATTAAAGATAAAATAAAAATATTATTTTAATTCTTGTCTGTTTTTTTATCTACTAAAACTACTTATTTTTATACATATTTTTTAGTTCTATAAGATTGTTTTTAATTGCTAGCTATTGCTTACTATTTCAGTTATTGCTTTATTTTTTTACATTATAACTAGTTATCTTATATTATTAGTAGTTATTTTGTATTATTTTGTATTATTGTGTGTTATTTTGTATTATTCTGAGTTATTTCATATTATTCTGTATTATTTTATTTTATCACGTTTTTTTCATGTTATTATATAGAAATTACGTTTTTCTAATAGTTTTGAATTGGTTTTTTAGGTAATAATATGTAATTTAGAGTTTTTGTTTTAGAGTTATTTAAGACCAATATTATCAATAATAATATCAAATTTTTTGGAAAAAAATTAGCTTATCAAAAGTTTACCAGCTTTTATTAGCGGCAGAATTAACAACAAAATAATATTAATAATATTAAGAAAAAAGTAAAAAAACCTCTGGTAAGATTTGGTATTTTCTTAAAAATAATACAATAATAATTATATTAAAGTGGTAATTGCATTTAACATAATAACTCTGGAGTATTATTAGTTAATTTTTACTTGCTACAAACAATAATTTGAAATTTAAAATGAAATCACAGTTGTTAAAAAAACACTTTTAAATATATTAAAAATCGAATCAATGACTATCTTTTTAAAAATTACAATATTACAGAAGTTAAACAAAATCTTCTCAAAAACTTAATTTACTATTTAACAATAGAATTAGAAACTATTAGTGTTAATGGTTGTACTATTTACTTTTAAGAACTTAATTATAATATTACCCAATTTTGTAAAAAAAAATAGTTAATTAATTCATAATTTGTTCTTGAACCTGAATTAAAACCAAAAACTAGTAGCAAAAAAAAATAGAAAAAAGATTTTAGACTAGTTTATACAACATTTAACATATCAAAAACAATATTTAAACACTTATAAACATCTAAACAAAAAACAACTGCTAAATTATTACTTTTAATTATACTTTTTTCAATTTTATTTATTCAAGTACAGATACTCAATTTATTTTTTAACCAATTTTCAAGACTAAAAAATTTTACCAAAATTTTTATCCAACAGTCAGAACTAATCTATACTAACATTAATCTTTTTAATTATTTAGCCAAAAACCAAAATGATTACTTAAAAACTTTAATTAACAAAAAAAATATTTCTGAATTCATTAAAAAAAAAAAAAAACAATGAAAACACACTATTAACAACAAATAAATAAAAAACTAACCACTATTTATATTGCAAAAATTACCAAATTTTCCAAAAAAATATTAAAACTAATTTTTAAAAATAGCTTAACAAAATTACTAAAATAAACAATGCCAATAAATATAATACAGCAAGAATGTTAAAAACAATTCTATATTTTTTATAAAACATTACAGCCAAATAGTTTAAAAATTTAATATCTTTTGCTAACTAAACAGCCTTCAAAATTGCTTTTTTAAGCAATTTACTAACATTAATACATTAATTACTCTTTAAAATCACTTTTAAAACATCAAACAGAAACCAATTAAATCTGTTATATTCTATCTTAAAAAATTTAACAAATTTTTCAGAAGAATTAAACAGTGGAAAACAATAAATATTATTCAAATACTCAAATTTTGAATCAATTTATTGCTAAATTAAAAAATAAATTAATCAAAAAAATTTGCCTATATGTTCTTAAAAATTTAACTACTGCTATTTTGTATACTAAAACTATAAAATAGCAATAAAAAAACAAACTGCACAAAACTTGTTAATTTAGCTATTGAAAAAACCATTTCAATAGCTAAAAAAAAAATTAACCAATTTATTAAAAAACTTAAAACTTATTTTGCTAATTAACACCAAAAGTATCAAATACTACAATATTAAAATTAAAACAACTTCTTATCATTATTATTTAATTTTAATAATTAATTCCAATAGCTAAACTGCTATTATTGTGAAATTTTAGAACACTAAAAATATAATTGCCAAAAAATACAAAAAAATTAACAACTACTGAATAATTAATATTATTTTTTATTATAACAATAATTTTATAATCTACTATTATCTATTTATTACTTACCAAAACTTCAATTTAGCTATTATTAATCTGCTCTATTATAACAAAAGTATTATCAATCTTTAATACAAAATTATTAATTATTACTAAAAAAATTAGTTTAATTTAACCAATTTATATCACAAAACCACTTTTAATTAAACAATAATAGAATTAATTCAAACAACTAGCTGGTATCTTACAACAATAATCAACGATTTTTTAGACACTTTTATATACAATCTTGCTATTTTACAATGTCTAAAAACCAAAATTTTTATTTTATTGTACTTTTAAAAAGTAAAGTTATAGCACAACAACAAAACTTTTTTTACAACAACAATACAACAATTTTATTAACCAAAATAGCAAAATATATTAGCATTTCAAATATATTTCTATTCGAATTTAAAGCCAATAAATTATCTTTTCTACTTAATAATATAACAGCTTTAAGACAAAAAGCTATTACAATTATATATATTAAAACTAAAATTAAAAAAAAATCAATTTAATTAATTCTAAATAATAAAGTACTATAATTTACTAATTAATATAATAATTAAAAAAAATGTTAACCAACTAGCTCAAACAATAATTGTTATAATTAATAATATAAAAAAACTTTTATAGAAAAAATTGATAATTTTTTTTTACAATTAATAAAATTACTATTTTAATTATAAATACACTCCAATATTAAGCTCTTGTTAAAAATAATTAGTTTTTCAAAACCAATACAAATTTAAATCGAGAAATCCAAAAACTAAAAATCTTTTACTAAAGACAATATATTTAAATATCTACTACTTATAATACTTTTAACAAATAATTTAAGAAAGCTTTATTTTTTAAATTCAAGAAAGAAAAAAAACCTATTACTAAGACTTATATAATACTTAATTTTTGATTTAATTAGGCTGAAAAAACTAAACAGCAATTATTTAAACTATTATTATTAATATTATTATAAGCCAAAAATTCTAATTAATAAATAATAATAGATTAACAAATCAATAATTAATATGTTCTCTATATAAAGCCACAATTATAAAAACAACTAGCTTATATCTTACTAAAATACAAGAACTATAACAAAATTTTCATTTATGAAGCTTATATATTACTTAAAAAAGAATACAAAACTTATATATACTATTACTATAAAATTTGTTATTAAAAATAATTTGACAACCTAAAATAAAATAGAAAATAGAACAACATATTTTGTTTCATATATGAAAAATTATTATCTAAAAAATACAACTGAATTAATATTGTTATAAAAAAAATTTGTAATTAAATTTGCTAATATATGTTTTTTTTTTAAAAAAAAATAAAAAAAAATTCTATTTACAGTAATATATAATAATATTTTTAACAAATTTTATTATTATCTACATAATGCTAAAATAATTATTAACTAAAAATGATTCTAATTAATAAAAAACCACAAGAAAATATTTACTAAATAAAAAAAGCTAAATATATTAAATATACTATAAAATTAGCAAGATTTAACTAAAAAATAAAGTTAAGCCTTACTATTTAACTTCAAGTTACGTTTATTTTTCCAAAAAAACTCAAATTTAATAATTAAAACAAATAAATATTCAATTTTGTAAAATACATCATGTTTTATAATGACTAATAATATTCTAAATACTATATTCTCAGTATATTACTACTTATGAAAAATAACCAAGATAAAATTGAATACAAGACACAAAAAATACAACCGAAAATTTTAACAACTTCAATTTATATTATTGAAAACTAATCTGCTTTACAATTCAAGTATTTTAACAAAATAAACAAGAGATTAAACCAGAAAAAGCTCATAAAATTAATGCTAAATATGATCTATAATATCCAAAAAAATATTTTGATTTTATAGTTAAATTTACTTTTAAAGTTTTATTAAAAGCAATAATACAAATTACTTTCTAATTATTATTAGCAAGCAAAGTTATTAATATTAAAAAAAATTATTGATATTAAATACATAGAAAATATTTTAGTAATACTACAAAATAAAACTGAAAACCCATTTAAAATTAAATATGCTAAAAAAATTGTACAAGCTATCTACTTATCTATAATCAATATTTTAAGTTTACAATCTATTAAAAATTAAGAAAAAGTCAAAAAAAACCTAATATTTTGAATTAACTGAACAATTAACAATTTTAGTAAATATAGCTTTTAATATACAAAATTAATTTTACCAAATTCTTAAATTACCAAGGACAATTATTATTCTACTTTTTGGAAAATTTATGAAACATAAACTGTTTAACACCTATTATCAACTAATAAATTTTTAAATCAAATAAACAAATTTGCAAAGAATAAAAAATTTTAATTTCAAATATTTATTTGCCAAAAAAAATTAAAGAATTTAAAATTACTTTTTATAATTTTAATAATTGGAATTATTTATAACAATATTTTTTAAAAAAAATCACCTCAAATAGTTTCAAATTTACAGAAATAATTGGATATTTTCTTTTAAAAATTAACTTAACTCTTATTATTAAAAATTATTATAATAAGCAAATAATTACTTATGTTAATAAAACACTAAAACCAGTAAAAAAAAATTATTTTGCCACCAAATTAAAAACAACAGCAGTAATTTGGGCTTTACACCATTTTGATTTTTATTTTAAATCCAAAGTATCTTTTTATATTTTAGACTATATATATTGTTAGCTTATAATAGAATAATCAATTTTATGCCAATTACTTATATAATTACTTTGTAATAAAAGTTAACTTTTTTACCAAAAATTTTATCTGTAAGCTTTTTAAAATATGTGTAATTACATTGTTATAAAAGTCAACTTTTTTATAAAAAATCTTAATTGTAGACTACTCAATAATAATAAAAAATAAAAAAAAATAAACTAAAAAAAAAATAAAAAAAAATATATTAAAAAAGTTGTTTTGGATTTAGGCTTAAAAGTTACTAATAATTACCGAAATTAGCAGTTAGTCAATTTTAAAATATTAGTAAAAATAATTAATTTCGAAACAATAATAATGAAAAGTTTTTGGGTTTTTCAAGATAAGTTTTTATTTAAGTTAATTTTTTAAAATTGATTCTAATTGAAACTATTTGGTCAAAAATTTTTTTTTTAAAAAAAAGCTTTTTTTTATATAACTTGTTATAGTGCTATTTTATAATTTAATACAATAATAAATAATAATTTAAACTAATAATATATGTTAATTAATAATAAAAATTATATAAATAATTTTATGCTAATTGATAACTCGAATTTTTGCTTATAACAATAATTAGATTTAGAATTATAATTATATATTATTAATATTAATTGTAATTATAATTAATACAATCAGACTTAGATTAATTAATTATATTTCTTAATAACTATTTTTAAATAATAATCACAAATTTGAAATATTAAATTACATAAATAAAGACATATAATAATCTTAAAGCAAAACAAAGCCTGTTATTATCAAATTACATATATTAATTCTTAATTTTTATTGGTGTTTTTTAGTTTGTTAAGATTTTTTGTATTTAATTTAATTAAACAACTAGATTGTATTATATTTTTTAATTATTATTAAATTAATTGCTAATTTTTTATTTTTTATTTGATAATTAATTTTGCCAATTAAACATAATAATATAAGCTTTTTTACATAATTTTAATAATAATTTTTATAGTATGTATTGTAATTTTTGTATTAAAAATCATAAAAATTTCTAATAATACTGCATTAATAAAACTTTTTAATACAGTTATTTTTAATTTTAAATTACTAATTTTAACAATAAGAACTTTGCTACTAGCTATTGTTACTAAAGATTTTTGGTCTCTTTTTTAAATATTATTAATATTAATTTTGCTAATAATTTTCAATTATTAAAAGCTATTAACTTCTTATAACTGAATTTATTTTCAAATTATTTTCTATAATTTAAACTGTTAGACTTATAAATAGAATGGCCAATTTTGTGTCAGTTATTTTGTATAGTTATTTTACAGTAAAATTTAATTCTTTTCCAAAAATTGTTTATTTAGAAGTTTACTAAATATGTATAATTACTTTATTGTGAAAGTCAACTCTTCTACAGAAATATTGTTTGTAAACTATCCTAATAATAATGATAAAAAATAAATAATAATTAAAAAAATGTTAAAAAAAAGAATTTTGTTAAAAAAATTGTTTTCTGTTCAAGTTTGAAGTTAATAATAAAGTATTAAAATTAATAGCTAATTAATTTTAAAATATTAATTAAAATTTGGAGAAATTCCAAATAAATAATTATAAATTTGTTGTTTTTAATATAATTTTAAAGTGATTTATATAAATACTAAGAGAAAATATTTTTAATAATAATTCTAGCTAAATTATATTTTTGACAAATTACAAATTATTTCTACAAACTATTAGTATTTTAGTAAATTATTAAAAATTTCTATAAATTTAGCAAATTCTTAAATGTTATATATTTTAGACTATTGTGTAATCTAATTATTACAATTCATTTATTGTATAAATTAGGTTATTAATTAAATAGTAATTTAATAAAATATTAAATAATAAATTAAAATAATAATATATACAAATTAATAATAAAAACTATAAAAATAATTTCATACTAAATAATATCTCAAATTTCTATTGATAATATTATATTTAAATTAGAAAATTATTAACAATATTTATTATAAAAAAAGAAGACAAATTGAAGATATTTATAATAATGTCAATTTTAATATTTATAAATACAACTATTGACAATATTAAAAAATAAGTAGTCAGAAGTGGTTTTATTATAATTGTATTCTAACTTAATTGCAATTACAGAAATTTAATTAGCCAATAGCTTTAAAAAATGCTCAAAAACATTTAAACAAGTATTTATTAATAAAAATAAAAAAACAGCTAAGCTATATATTAAAACAAAAAAAAACACTATTAAACAGAAAAATTACACAATTATTAAAATCATTATTTTTAATAATTTAAGCATAAATCTTGTCATTAAAAACCAATAATTAAGAAATAAGAACATTTTTTTTTGTATAAAAATAAATAAAATGCAATTAATTTTCTATAAAAAATATATATTTAACATATTTTCTAATAAATAAATCTGCAAAATTAAATTTATTGTATTTTAAAGTAAATAAGTAAGATGACCATATTTATTATAATAAATCAAATTTAATATAATACAAAAAATTTAATATTATCAAAGACAAAAATTGTATAAAACATTTTATTTAAATTTTTATCAAACTTAAAATAAACAGTTATATAATAAAACCTAATATTAATAGCAAATAATCTGTTAATAATATATGTTTTTTCCTTATTTTTTTTAATAATATGTTTAAATTATGTATAATTGTTTTTACAATATTATTTATAAAAAAAATACAAAAAAAAATAAGAAAACAGATTGTAAGAATAGATTAATAAAAAATAGTATTTAATAAATAAGCATATTTTTAGAAAATTATAACATATTTTTCAAAATGTGTATATCTTTAAAAAATAAACCCATTTTTAGAAAGTAATATAGAAAAGAGTAAGAATATATGAAATCTTCTATAATAAAAATTATATATATATAATAAAAATATTAAAAGTAAAAAAAACAAATTTCTATAAATATTCTTAGAAATAAGTAATTATAAAATATTTTTTCTTTAAAAAATAGTTTTCTATATCTTGAAATGAAATTATATTCATATTAATAAAATATTTATTTATTATCTAAATCTATGTTTTTATTAATTAATTAAAAAACATTTATTATTTTTATACTATTAATAATTTATATTAATAGAATTTAATACTTAATTATATTAAAACAATAGCTTTTAATTATAGTTATTAACAAAATACCAATTTTTTATTTTATTTTTTTATTTGTTTTTATTGTTGTTTACTAATTGATTAAGCATTAAAATATTAATATCAAGAATAATCTGGTAAAAAACCTATAAAATAAGAATAAAAACTTAAAAATAGCTTATCAGAAAAGCATAACTGTTAGATTAAACTGGTTTTTACACTAAAAAAAAACTTAGAAAAATAACTACCAAGTGAATCTCTGTTTATTATACAAAAAACTTAATTCAAAAATTTTTAGATCTAAAAATCTTTAGAAATTAACATTATAATCAGTTATTAAACACTAAGTTACAGATTTATTATTTATTTTAATACCCAAATAATTATCTATAATATTGTTAACTCATAATATTAAAGTCTAATTAATAAGTCTTAGACTTTTAATACTTTTAAAAAAACTTTTTACAATATTTTAGTAATTATAATAATATTAAATAACTGTTAATAGAATTTTCTGCTATCAAACAAAGCAATATTGAAGCAATTACTATAGACTTAAGATATTTTTATTTAAACTTATACCAAATTTAAGCCATTAACACAGATTATTTTACAGTACCACAAATTTTGAATTAATTTATTTAAAGA
Source organism: Geosiphon pyriformis (assembly GCA_016748015.1). NCBI lineage: Eukaryota > Fungi > Glomeromycota > Glomeromycetes > Archaeosporales > Geosiphonaceae > Geosiphon > Geosiphon pyriformis. Next base: position 179,248 of record JAAOMT010000349.1, on the reverse strand, counting down.
TTATGTAGCAGTTTATTATAATAAGTATGTTTATTATATTAAAACACATTCTAAAACACTGTTATTTATGCCAAAAATTTTGAATCAGCTGAGCTTAAAGCCAATTATGTCTAAGCCATAAATTTAATAATAAACAGATTATCTAAATTGGATACTAAATTAAAACAATTTAGTAAATCAATCAATTAGAAGATTGAAAGATACTTAGTTAAGAATTAAGCAATTTATTAATTTTTTCAACATTATAATAATCAAAAAAACTTTAATTAATTTTAGCATTAATTATATTTATTATTATTATTATAATTAACAAATTAATTCTAACAATAAAAAATGTGTATTTGTTATTATTATTACAGACAAAAACATATAAAAACAAAATATTACTTAAAATGAATAAGTTACAATTAGAAAATTAATATAAAAACTTTAATTGCAAATTTTAAATCCGAATTATATCAATAGTTTAACAAAGTCACAACAATATTAATCTACTAGTTAATATATATATTTCCAATATATCAAATATCAATACAAGTAATTTATCAAGTCCTATAATTATAAATAGTTTATTAACTTTTACAAATTCAAATATTATTACAAAATTTAGCTCAATTATCAATTGAAAACCAAAGACTAAGAATTATTTACACTTAACAAAATTGAAAATTAGTAATAATTATGTTCTAATTAATTTCTAATATATAATCAATAATCAGAATTATATTAGTAGAGTTTGAAAAGTAAATATATCTAAAACCCAAAATTTCAGAGCTACTTAAGTCTTTTGGCAGCTTCAGAAAATATTTTATTTAACTTAAAAACTTAAAAATCATTTACTAATAATATTTTATCTGTTATAATTACAAAAAACAAATTATTTGCTATAATATTTTTTTTTGATTTAAAAAATCTTAAATTAATACTTCTATTTAGTAGAATTACTTTTGACACCAAATTTATTATCACTATATATACAGATATTAAAATTAATGGTTGTTTTATCAAGCTAATTTTTAATAGTAATTCAACAGACAGCAGTATTATAAAGCAACTTATGAATCAACTAGGTTACCAAATTAATTGAATTGTTAGTACCAAAATTATTATTATTAATAGAATAAAAAAAACTCCTATTAGTAAAATTAATAACTTTTATTTAAAATTAATAATATTATTATGTCCATCAAAGTTTGGTCATAAAAATTATACAATATTAAGCTCTTATTGGTAATAATTAGCTATCTAAAACTAATGCTATGCTTAACTAAAATATTTAGGAACTTTAGCTAAATTATAATTATTAGTAAAATAAAATATCTGCTATTTGTAGTAATTTGAAAATTTATTTAAGTAAGCAATTATTAATTGAGCTAAAAAAAAAAATCTACTTAAAAAGTTTTATTAAATATTTTAAACTGAATAAGACTATAATAAATTACTATTAGTATTTATATAAAAAAAAAGAAAAAAAAAAAATAATAATCCAAAAGCTACTACTTTTACTTATATTTCATATATTATTATTTCTATAAATAAATTAATTAACAGTTAATATGTTTTATACTTGACACAAAAATCAAGAAAACAATTATTTTATATTTATTCAAATGTAAAAATTATAACAAAAAGCTTTTATTTATAAAAATTTATATATTATTAAAGAAAAAATATGAAATATACATTTGTTATTACTGTAAATCTTGTTATTAAAAATGCTTTGAATAACTAAAACAACAAAAAAAGTAAGATAATAAACTTTGTCTTATTTGCAAAGAGATTTTTTTAGACAAAAAAATATGTAACAAATCATGTCAATACATAATTTTTATTAACAATTAAATAAAAAAAAATGTCCATAGATGCTATATAGAACAGAGCTCTTTTATAATTAAATAGTTATCTATACAATAAAAATGAAATTTGAAAAATAATAAGTGCCAAAATTGAAAGTATTTTATCTAATGAGAGATTAAGGATCAAAAATAATTCACCAAAACTCTTTAAACCTATTTTTATTTCAAATTTGAATATATTTATTAATATTATTATCAGAAGTTTATGGTTTTTTTTCTTGAATATTGTTAATATTTGTTTGCTATTAATTCATGTTTTTTGGAAGTTAGTAAATCTTCAATAATTAAATTTTATTTTCAAATAATCTTCTATAATTTGAACTGCTGGACTTACAAGTAGAATGGTTAATTTTATGCTAATTATTTTAAATAGTTATATTGTAATAAATATTAACTCTTTCCTAGGAATTACTTATTTAAAAGCTTACTAAAAATATGTAGTTACTTTACTGTAAAAGTCAATTTTTTTACGGGAATTTTGTTTGTAAACTATCTTAATATTTGTAATAAAAAAAATAAAGAGAAATAAAAAAATATAAAAAAAATGAAATTTTGTTATGAGAATTGTTTCTGGTTTAGGCCTGAAGTTACTAACAGTTTTATAGAAATTGGCAGGTAATTAATTTCAAAATATTAGTTAGATTTCAAAGAATTTCAAGTGTAATTAATGAGAGAATTGGTTTTTTAAAGTATTTTTTATTTGAAATTATACTAATAAAAATAATTCTAAAGTCAAATTTCTATGGTAAAATATATTTTTTCGAAAAGAAAAGCTCTTTTTTTATACAATTTGTTATAGTATTAGTTTATAAACTTGAACTTTTTTTCTTTGCTATGATTTAGACAAACTAAATATTTATTTTAATGAGCTACAAGTTATTTCAACGAATTATTTACTATTTTGGTACATTATCTATTATTTCATCAAATTTTCTACAATTTCAACAACTTCTTGAATATTATATAATTTGGAGTATTGTGTAATTTAATTATTCTAATTTCTATTGTACAAATTAGATTATTAATTAAATATTAATATTTGATAATTTGATTAAGTAATAGGTAATAATTGAAATAATATTAATATATGATAATTAATAATAAAAATTATGAAAATAATTTCATGCTAATTAATAACTAAAATTCTATTAATAACATTATTTTTTCTTTAAGATTGAGCTTTATTGAAGTTTAAGCACTATCTGTAATATTAAAATAATGGTCCAAAATGATTCAAGTAATTTGGTCTAAAAATTGTTGAAATTTTAGTTCTGTGAATTTGCCAATGTATTGAATCTTTATTGATTAAAGTATTGGGTTATGTAAAACGTTTTTACAAATATTAAATAAGTCATAAAGTTTATAAGCTGCTTTAAGTTTATAATAAGTATTTATTGGTTTAACTGCTGTTTTGAATTCATTGTGAAATTGTTTTTATATAGTTTTAGAAGTAAAATTTGTTGTTTTGAGTTTCAGTTTTGTTTATATAGTGTTTTTCTAATATAAAAATATTTAAAAATAGTTAAAGCTTTTGTTAAGTTGTGACATTTGGTAAAATATTAATAAGAGTAAATAAAAAGCTTTTTTTAAAGCTTGCTTTAAAAGTTCTGGTAATTGAATTCCAGAGTAATTTTTTGTGTTCTTTTAATAAGAGTAATAATTCTGAAAATTATTTACTACTAGTAATATAGTTTTTTTTTAAGTATAATTAATTTGATTTTTATTGATTATTATAAATAAGTCAAGAAATATTTTTAAAGTTGACATTAATTTTTAGGACATTTGATAAATGTTTTAGAAAATAATTATAATAAAAGTAAGTCAATAAAATTTTAAATGATTTGAAAATAAAAGAATATTTTTGAGTATAAGGTTTATATATTTTTGGTTTTGGTTTTTTTTGTATTTATTTACTATTTTTGTTTTACATTTAGATATTATTAAAAATTTATAATAACATTAAATTAAATATTCGGGTTTGGTTGTTGTTTTATTTTAACTATTGGTTCTAAATTTTGAGAAATATCTTTAAATTAATTAAAAGAGAATATGTACTAATTTGTAAAATTAATAGTTCAGGATTGTTTCTGAAATAATATTGTTTTAGGTAATTTCGATATACAATTTTTACTAGAATTTTGTTATCAAGTCTTAATTTATATGATCTATTTCTAAGATTTTATGAATATAAAAGAATCTACCTTATTTATGTTGAAATTTTTTACTTTATTGTTTTTTAATCTTAGTTTTATATAAGAAAACTTTAGTTCCAACTTTGAATTTGTTAGTGGTTGGTGGCAATTTGTTGTTATGTTATTTTTTTGGTTGAACTTGTAAGTATTTAATATAGGTGGCTGCAATTTGTTATTTTTTTTTAATATATTAAGAAGAGTATAAACTTTTTATTAAAGTGTTTTTTTAAAGTTTTTTTCAATAATGAATTGCATTGAATATGTTTTTACAGCAAAGTTAATTGGTAATATTGCTGTTTTTTATAAGTTAAATCAAATAGTGTGTGTTTTATTCATTCTTGTTTTAGTATTTATATGCTAGTAATACTGATAAAATAATGATATCTCATTTTTGTTTAAAATTAGTTGAGATTTTAGCTAATAAGTCACACAATATTCAGTTAAAACATTCTATTAATCTATTTGTTTAAGAATAATAAAGTAATAATAAGAGTTTTTTAACATTAAATTATTCACAAATTTTTTGTATTAAGTGATTCACAAAGTGTGTTTTTAATTGAATAAGAGTTCAATTGAACATCTATGTCTACAAATAATATTTTTATAGATGAAATTCGCTATCAATTTTGCATTTGCTTTTTGGATGGCTTTAATTTTAGGCCATTTGATAAGATAATTTACTGCAATTATAATATAACAGTTTTCTTGAATGGTAATAAATAGTGGTTCAATTAAATTAATACCAACTCTTTTAAACAGTTGTTTAACTTTGATTGGATTTAAAGATTTAGTAAGACAAATTCTTCTTTTTTTTGACAATTATCACATGATTTTACATATTGTTAAATGTTTTTTTATATGTAAGGCTAAAAATAATGTTTTAAAGTTTTTTAAATTATATTATTTCTTTTTAGATATGCTGATAATAGATCTGTATACATGTTGTAAAAAATGGGTTTTTTTTTATTTTCTTTAATTAATCTGAGTAAATTGATTGAATTTCTATAATTTCGATAATTAATTTTGTTGTGATATAAAAAATATTGTTTTAATTAATATTTTAATTATTAATTTTCGATTAAAGACCAGTTTTTTGACATAATAAAAGTCTCCAAATAATTTTTGATGTTATTATAATTTTCAGAATCTATTTTTTGTTGATTGTTTGTTGTAGTTGAACTGGTAAATTGTGGTAAAGTTGGGGTTGGTATTAATTCTGCTTTATTTTTAAGAGACTATTTATGTTAGTATATAATTTTCTTGATTTATAATATATAATATATTTGTAATTAGCAAGAAAATCAGTTCATCAGAATTGTTTTGTATTGAATTCTGATCCTTTTTTGTTAAGCTATTTAAAACCAATATTGTCAATTATAATGTTAAATTTTTTTCTATTTTGCAGATATTGTTAAAAGTACTTTAAGGCTCAAATAATAGCTGCTGCTTCTAGTTTAATAGAATTATATTTGGTTTTAGTTGGTTTGAGTATTTTACTAGTATAGACAATAATTTACTTATTTTTATTATTATTTAACTGTAATAAGATGGCACCAAATGCTATATATAAAACATTAATGGCTAAATAAAACTATTTATTAAAGTCTAAATAAGCAAAAATTAGGACTGTTGTTAATTTTATTTTAAGAGTTTCAAATGCTTTTTACTGTTCATTAGTCCATTAATATAGCATATTTTTGTTAATTAAATGGTTATAAAGTTTTGTAATTTTGAAGAATTTTTTAATGAATTTTTGATAGTAAGAAGTTAATCTAATAAATTCTCTTAATTCTGTAATATTTTAGGAAGTTTGAAAATTTTTAACAGTATTAATTATTTCTAAATTTGGTTGAACTTCATTTTTGTTAATAATATGTTCTAAAAAATTAGGCTTGTTTTCTTAAAATGATATTTCTCAATATTTAGTTTCAATTTTGCATTTTGTAATCATTAAAATACTTTTTACAAATGTATAAAATAAGCTTCAAAAGTTGAGAAATAAATATCAGTATTATCTAAATAGACAATTACTAATTGTCATAAAAATTTTTTATAAATAACATCTATTAGTTGTTGGAATATTGCTGGTATATTATAGAGTCTAAAAAGCATAACATTAAATTTGTAGTTTTTTTTGTGTAATAAATACTGTTTTAGGGCAGTTCTTTGGATCCATTTTAATTTGTTAGTATCTGCTTTTTAAGCCTAAATTTGAAAAAAACTTGACTTTCCTAAGAGTATCTAGCATATTGTTAATTTTTAAAAGAAAGTATGTATTTTTAATTATTATACTGTTGAATGAATGATAATTTATATAAAATCTGATCTTGCCAATTTTTTTTTTAACAAAAACTATTAGTAAAGCCCAAAAACTTATTGATAGTTAGATGAAATTATTTTTAAGCATTTGTTGTATTTTTTTTTGATGAATTAGTAATTGGCTGATAAGACTTAATAGGTTTATTAGTGTTTTAGTAAAGCATTTTTTGTGTAAATTTAATACTACACAATATTAGTTTTTCTGAGATTATTGTTGTATTTAACAAATATATTAGCATATTTGGCAATTAACTATTTCAATTGTTTTTGTTGTTGGAATTTTAAAAGATTTATGTTGATTCAAAAAAGTTTTTTTAATAAAGTAGTAGTTTTTAGTAATAGACAGAATTTTGGGGTTGAAAACAAAGTATGTCTTATAATTTCAATAAAATTAGCAATAATCTGAAAATTTTTATCTTGAAAGATATTTTTATTTATAATTCTGATTTTTAATCTATCTAATAGAACAATAAAATAGTTGTTAGAGTTATAAAATATAACTTAAAACTTTTTTATTTTTTTTGGAATATAAACATTTAAGATTGAAATTTTATGCTTTTAACAAATTTGTTTATTAGATTCGAAAATTTGTTGAATAATAGTTAATTTTAGACAAGTGTAAATTTTGTAATGTTTTCCTAAAAAATGATATAGTAATTGGTTAGAAAAATTGAAAAATCTGGTAAGATTCATTCTGTGTCTTGAGAATTATATTTATTGAAACTATAAATTGTTTAGTTGAACCAAAACCTTGAATTTTTTTTCATTTTTTCTTAATTGTTTTCTTGATCTAATTAATTACAAACCTGAAATATTAATTAAGAATAAATAAATAGCTTGGGCAATTTTTTCAGCATATTTGATTTTAAATGGTTTTTTAGTTTTGTTTTGTAGCATAATAATGATATTTCTAATGTGTTTTACAACAATAATTTTTCTTTTAACATTGATTTTTTTGCTTGCCAATAATAATTGGAAAGTAATTTGAATTATTGTTTTTGGTACTATTTTAAGAGCAATTTTAAGATTAATCTTTGTTAGAAACTTGGATTAAATAATTAGAGTATCTTTGTTTGAGTATTATAGACCATATCTAGCATTAATTTCGTGGGCTTTTTCTGGCTTGATTTCTTGACTATTATTGTCAAAATACTTGAGTTGTATAGCAGATTAATTTTCAATTAGATAAATTAATGTTGTTGTAATTTCTTCTTTTGGCTTAGGTTTTTTAAATTCGATTTTATGCTTGTTGTTTTACTGGACAAAAAGATGCTAAGAGCATAATATTCTGAAACTTTTTTTTATTACAAGACATAATGTATTTTTATATAATTGAATGTTTATTTGCTTTAATTGTTAAATTTAAGCTTTTTAAATTAAACAAGTATAACTAACGATTTAATAGAATATTTCTACTTTATTTTTATAGTTGTATTTAGCAATTTCAAAGGTGTATTCAATGTATTCAGTTTTTTTATTTGGCAGACATCTTTTTGGGTTTTTTTGTTAATCAGAACTATGACTGGTTCATAAATCATCTCTATATTGTGTGAATAATAATAGAGTTTGTTTAGAATACTGTTGTATACTGTATTAAAAAAGGTTTTTTTGTAGATTTTTTCTGTAATTAATAAAACATATTAACAAGTTTGATTACAAACTCTTTCTTTTATTGTAATATTGATCCAGTTGTATTTTTCTGATAATAGTTTTCTATATATAAGACAAAAGATGTTGTTCCATTCTTTGCTTTGTTTGGATATTTAAGTCATTTTTGGTAGCAGATTTTATAGTAATAGCAAGTACATATCTTGTATTTTTCTTTTGATAATATACATACTTCTATAGATAAAAGCTTTTTATTACAATTTTTGTATTTAAATAGAATATATGGAAGTTGTTTTGTGGTTCTGGCTTAGAATAGTAAGCAATATTCTATTCTCTGATCTATTCAAAAAAAATTTGTTCTGTTTTTTTGGTTCAATTGGATACTAATTTAAGAGCCATATAGGTTTTAATAATTGGCATTTTTTTTTCTTATTTAAATTCAAATACTGTGGCTTTTTTCGACTATTTGTTGAAAGTATCACAAGTAATAAGTACTTTTGTGTATTGTCTTTGGTATAAAATTTTTAGTTTTTGGATTTTCTAATCTAAATTTATATTGGTTTTGAAGAGCCAATTGTTTTTGACAAAAGTTTAATATTGAAATGCATCTATAACAAAAACTTTAATTGAATAGTAATTTTATTGATTGTAAATAAGAAGTTATTAATATCTTTTACTAAAGGTTTTTTCATGCTATTGGCTATAACAATGACTATTTAAACAGATCTGTTGATGTTTCATTGTAGTTGTTGTATTAACTAATAGGTAATAATGTTTTCTGCAAATTTATTGTCTAAGATTAACCGAATTGGCTTTTTTTCTACTTTAGCTTTAATGTATATAGCTGTAATTGCTTTCTGTTTAATAATGGCTGTATTGCTAAGCAAAAATAGTGATTTATTTGCTTTAAATTCAAATAGAAATATATTAAAGAGGTTGGCATTTTGGGCAATTCTAATTAATAGAATTGTATTACTGAAAAATTTTGTTTTGAAGTTGTAGCTTTATTTTCATAAAATACAGTATGCTAAAAATTCGATTTTTTTTAATATTGTAAAATAACTGAGTTGTATATAATAGTGTGTTGGTTTTTGCTAAACTAGATTTTGGGTAACTAATTAATTGTTGAAATTAAGTCTGTTATTGCTTATTGCAAATTGGTTTTAAGATATAAATTGGTTTTTTTAAACCAATCTTTATACTGGTACTTGATATTGTTATGTAGATAATAATTAATATTGTTGTATCAATTATAGAATAGATTAATAATAGTTAGTTTAATACTAAGATTTGAATAGATAATACAATAATAAAGATTGGTAATAAAATTGTTGTGATTGAAAATAATATTTATTATTTTGGTTTTGCTGGTCTCTTTGTATCTTTTTACAATTTTGTTTCCAGTATTCTGAAATTTTACAATAATAGCAGTTTTGAAATTGGTTGTTGAATAATAATAAAAAAAAGCTGCTTTGATTTCATTATTGTAGTGGCTAATATTTTTGTTGCTGCTGTTGTTATTTGTTGGTGAAATATTTTTTGATCTTTTTTGTCAATTAATCAATCTTTTTTTTGGCTGCTAAACTGGTTTTTCCAATTGTAAAATTCATAAGTTTGGTGTAATTTACTTTTTTTATTGCTATTTTATAATTCTTAGCATATTAAATAGCTGTAATAAGTTTATTAAAACATGAAAACAAACTTTTTTGATTAATTTATTTTTTAATCCAGCAATAAATTGATCCAAAACTTGGTTATTGGTTTTCAATTGTCAAATTTGTTTAAGAAATTTATTAAATTTTCTAAGATAAATCATAACAAATTTAGATAGTTTTTGCTTGATGTTTTAGAATTAGTTTTAAAAAGTAATAGATATATTGTTGTCAATAAATTGTTTCAAAAAAGCATTTTTGAATGCTTGCTAATTATCAAATAGTTTAGCCAAATTCTTAACCATTTTTAAGCTGTTTTTTAAAGAAAGTAGAAAATTGCTTTAAGCATTTTGGCTGTATTCTATCTATTTGTATTTTCTGTTTTTCCAACTCTGTCCAACTATTCTTGAGAACTGGTGTTAGTGTTTTACTAATAAATTTACTAATTTTTGCAATATAAGTAGTTTTCATGTCTTATGCAATTTTATTTTCTGCAGTTCTTTTTTTAGTAAATTCAGAAATTTTTTTATTGTTATTAGAGTAATTACTTCAGTTCTCTACTAGAAAATCAAGAAGGTTTGTGCTAATAAAAATTTGTTCTGGCAGTTGTATTGGTCTTTTTGATAATAAAAAATTTTCTGGTCTTAAAAAACAGTTGAATAGTAAATTTGGTGTTTGAGTTTGAGCAAATAAAGCTGAGAATAATATAATTGAAAATGGTAGTTTAAAATTAGTTTCTTGTTTAAGTGTTTGCAAGTGTTTAAAGATTGTTTTTGGTGTGTTGAATGTTGTTTAAACTGATTAAATATTTTTTTTTTGCTTTTTTTGTTTGTTTTAGGTTCTAGTTTGAGTTTTAAAACAAATTATAAGTTGACAAAATATTTTTTTGCAAAACTGAATAATATTGTAATTTAGTTTTTTAAAATAAATAGTATAATTGTCAAAATTAATATTTTTTGTGTCTTTATTTGAGTAACAAATTAAGTTTTTAAGAAAATTTTACTTGACTTCTGTAATGTTTTAGTTTCAAAAAAATAATTGTTGATTGAGTTTTTAATGTATTGAAAAAAGGTTTTTTAAAAAGCTGTAATTTCATTTAGAATTTCAAATTGTTGTTTACAGTAGGTGTAAATCAATTGATGATATTTTAGAGTTGTTATGTTTAATGTAGTCACTACTTTAAAATTGTTATTGCTGTATTAATTTATAGAAAAGCACTAAATGTTACCAAAAATTTTTGGTCTTTTTTTTTAATTGTTATTAATATCTGTTTGCTGATTATTTATGTTTTCTAAAAGCTAGTGAACTTTTAATAACTGAATTTTATTTTAAATTATCTCCTATAATTTGAATTACTAAGCTTATAAATAGAATGACCAATTTTGTGTCAGTTATTTTATATAGTTATATTGTAGTAAACATTAACTCTTTCTCAGAAATTACTTGTCTAAAAATTCACTAAAAATATATATTTATTTTGCTGTAAAAATTAACTTTTCTACAGAAATTTTGTCTGTAGACTATTCTAATATTTGTAATAAAAAAAATAAAAAAAAATAAAAAAAATATAAAAGAAATAGAATTTTATTATAAGAATTGTTTCTGGTTTAGGCCTAAAATTATTAATGGTTTTATGAAAATTGGTAGCTAATCAATTTCATAATATTAGTTGTATTTCGGAGAATTTCAAGTGTAATTAATATAAAAATTAATTTTTTAAAGTATTTTTTATTTTAAATTATACTAATGAGGATATTTTAAAATCAGATATCTATAGTAAGATATATTTTTTAGAAGAAAAAAGCTCTTCTTTTATACAACTTGTTGTAGTAATAATCTATAAACTTGAATTTTTCTCTTTGTCATAATTTAAATGAATTAAAAATTTATTTTGATGAATTACAAGTTATTTTAATAAACTATTTATTATTTTGGTGTATTATTTATTATTTCACAAATTTCTTACAAATTTTAATAAATTCTCGAATATTACATAGTTCAAAGTATTGTTTAATTTAATTATTCTAATTTTTATTGTACAAATTGGGTTAATAATTAAATATTAATATTAAATAATTTAATTAAGTAATAGGTAATAATTGAAACAATATTAATATATGCTAATTAATAATAAAAATTATAAGAGTAATTTTATGCTAATTAATAACTAAAATTTTACTGATAACAATATTATAAGCAATTCAAACAATTTTACAATCACTACTAAAAATTAGCACCTATTAGAAAAAAACAAGAGCAGCATTTAGAATAGTTAAATACTAAACTCTGTGAAAATAGCCTAATTCTATATTATTTTAGATATTATAATAACTGTAATATTGTTTACAATCTATTATTTCATATGATTTATATTATTTTAAAAGAAAAATCAATCAAAAAATACATATAAAATTTAAAATTAATAATTAATCCTAATTTTAATTCTAATAATAACAATAATAACAGCTTTAATTTTGCCTAAATTAATAATAATTTCAATAATTCAAATTTTAATTTAAATCTCAAATAATATATTATGCTTTTAGATCTTTTAATAAAGCAAAAACTAAAATAATTTAGTAATAATAATGAAAATATTATGTCAAAATATACACATAATACTAATATTAAATTTAATCTAAAAAAAACACTATTATATTGAAATTTTATTTGTATATTAGCATAAATTTAAAAATAGTACTGGAAATTTGAGTAACAACAATAAATTAATCAGCATTAAAATTTAATTTAACCAAAAAATTAGCATTAGATGAAGAATAATTAATACAAAATATATAAAAAATATCATTATAATATTATAAAACAAATTGAAGAAAACCTATATCATTAAACTCAATAAAAAAATAACATAGACAATATTCTTGTCTTTAATTAAATTAGCTTAGTTAATAATAGTGGGAACATAAAAAAAATTAAAAATAATAATAAGAAAAATAAATAAATTTAGATTTACAAATAAAATAAAAATATCTATAAATATAATAGAAAATAATTATCTTTACTAATTAACCAATTTTTATTCTATTATATGATTAATATATATTAAAAATAGTAAGAAAAATAAAAAATCAACTACAAATTTTTAAAGTAAAATCTATTATTTGCAAATCAAAAAAGATTGCTATTATTAATCTATATTTATTGGTTAAAAATCACAAGCACATTTGAATTTCAATTTATAATATAACAGAAAATCCAATAAAAATACCAAATAAAATTATTATTGAATATTTAAATATTAAAGTCAAAGATTTATTACTCTTTATTGTTTCAGACTTTTTATAACTATGTAGATATATGAATTTTATATCACAAATAATCTAAGAATAAAAAAAATACTACTTGTTATAACCAAAATAATTGAAACAAATAAATTTATAAAATTTAGATTTATTTTAATACATGCAAATCAAACTATTACTTAACAATTTCATTAATATTTTTACAAATAAAAATAAATTTGGCAAAACTAACATTATTTAATATTAGATTCAAACCAAAAATATTATATCAATTAAACAAAAAACATACTAAATACTATTTATCAATCATAAGATTATTTGACAAAAAATTAATTAAATATTAAATAATAGATTAATCTAATTATTTATAAACTTATGATTATTATCAATAATACTTGTTTAAAAAAAAATTAAAAAAATTCAGTTTTATGTAAATTACAAAAAACTTAACAGTATTATTTATAGAAACAGTTATTTAACTTTACTTATTAAAAAATTATGTATTTAAAAAAAAAATAGTCTTTTACATTAGATTTAGATAGTAGTTACTTACAATTAGTCATAAATTTAGTTAATAAAAAAAACATTATTTATTACAAAAAAAAAACTTTGAATTTAATATTATGTTTTTTGGCTTAATTAATATTTCAGCTACTTTTCAATAGCTAATAAAAATTGTCTATACTAAATTACTATAGCTTTAGTAATAGTTTACTTAAATAATATTAATGTTTTTTTTAAGACATTTGATAATTATTTTTATTATTTACAACAAATGTTTTAAAAACTGAAAAAATTAGATTAAAATTAAATACTACTAAATATTTATTTCAAAAAACAAAATTCATGTTTTTGAAACATGTAATTGACAAAAATAGCATTAAAACAGATCCAAATAAGATTAAAATAGTTAAAAACTTTTTAGTATTCACTAATTTTATTGAACTTTGATTATTTTTAAAATTTGCTAAATATTATTAATGTTTTATTCACAACTTTTCTAAGTTGGCTCAACCACTTTATCAGTTTTAAGCAAAAAACATAAAGTATAAATAAACTAAAAAATAATAAAAAGCTTTTAATATACTAAAAAAAAGCTTATTTAAACTTTAATATTAATCTATTTATATTACAGCAAGTTATTTATTATTACTATGTATGTATTTAACCAAGTATTAAGAACTGTGCAATGACAAAGAGAATTAAATAAACAAAAATATTTAATAGCATATATTAGCCAAAGTTAGAGTTTAGCAAAAAAAAATTATAGAATCTTAGTATTAAAATATTTTGTTATTTATTAAATTATTATTAAATAAAAAAAATACTTAAGTCAAAAATTTGCTATTAATATCAATTACAAAAAGCTAACATCAATTCAGAAACAAAAATTTAAGGATAATTAACATACAAAATAGTAACTAAAACTATTATTATTTTAATATATTGTATACTATAAAAAAAAATAAAAAAAGCTAATAGTTTGTCATATATGAAACAAATCTAGAATATTTTAACTTAAAAATAAGTCAAAAAATAAATACACAAAAATATTAACAATTTTAATATTATATCAATATTTAATAGTTTAAAAAAAAATTATTTCAAAAAAAATAAAACAACATAAAACAACAATTAAAATTCTTTATTATTTACCAAAATATAATATACTAAAGAAACAAAAAAAAACCAAACAGCTATTCAGAGTAATTACAGAATTAGAAAAAGAAACAATACTATTTAATATGTATTTAAATCTAACAGCAGAATATTTTTATAAAAAAATAATCATAAAAAAAACTAGAAAAAAATATTATTAGGCATTAATATATTCAAATATTATTTAATATATTCAAAATTGTAATAGTTGTTAGAAAAAACAAGAAACAAAACCCAATAAATTACTAAAATTAATTAAAGTAAAATAATTATTTAATAAAATCGGAATTAACTTAGTTAAACTATTAATAATAACTAATAAAAACAACTAATATATAGTAATACTATAAATTATCTTATAAAGTAACCAAAAGCTAAAATCATTTAAAAGCAGATACAAAATTTATAGCCAAATTTGTATATTAAGATTTAATTTGTTGATATAATTGTCTAAAAAAATTGTTATTGAATCAAAAAACTTACTTTGTAAACAAAATATTAATAGCATTAAGTCAGAAATTTTGAATTAAAAAACTATTATTATTTTTCTATTATCTACAACAAATAGCTTGATTAAAATTTAACAGAATATTATATAAAACAATAATTAAGATCAACCAAAAAAATCAAAACAAATAAAATTTGTTTATATTATCAATATTATCTGTTTATTAAATAATATAACAAAATATTATTTAAGCAGTACTATTTAAACTAGTTTAAAATAGAACAGCAACATTACCAATTAAGATAAATATCAATACATATTTAATAAAACTAATAACAGATGCTAACTTTTAAAAAATATTGTTAAAAAAAACATATAATTTAATAAAAACACTAGAAAACAAAAGAAAAAAGACAGTTGGTAATATATAAAGATTTAAAAAAAACAAAAAATATGATATAACAATCAGTTATTAAACAAATCAGTAAAATTTAAAATTAAAAACAAAATATTTTTATATTGTATTAAAGTAAAAAAACAATAGAGTAAAAAGTTTAATTTGAAATAAGATAGTTTATTTTACATTAAAAAAATTTTAAGAAATAAAGCATATAAGCTAAAATTAAACAGCAAAATTTTAACCAAAGCAGTATATAGTAATAAACTGTAACTATATTATAATATGGTCTTATTATTTATTATTAATATTCTATAACTAGAAATACAAAAAATATTAATTAAACCAGATAAGATTCCATGAAATCTAGAACCAATTATTAATATTAGAAAAAATACAGTTATTAAATCAATTAAAAATATATAAAAAACCAATATATATAACAAAAGTAATAGAAAAAAATAGAAATTTCAGATTATATTCACATAATAATTAATAACTATTTCAAGCAATAAATTAGCAACAATTAAACATAAAAATAATCATTAATTATTAAACAATTTGTTATAAAAACACAAAAAAAAATATTACTTTATATTAGTAACTGCAAAAATAAACAAATTACTGGTTAAATAAAATAATAAAAAAAGTAAAAAACATTTTTGAAAAAATATTAATTACTATTCTAACAGAAAAATTGATTAAAAAAAATTAAAATTTATAAATAAAACAACTTTTAACAACATACTATTATTATCAATTAGAATAAAAGTTAAATATTTAGAAGTTGTATACAGATAAATTCAAAAAAATATTCAATCAACAAATAGTACAACAAGTTAAAAACTTTATAATAAAGAAAACAAATTTTATATTATATATTAAAACAATCTATTAATTACACATTATCTTTTAAAATTATTTAGAAATATTACTGTATTCAGAAATAAAAATAATAATTATTAACCAAATAAGAAGTATGATCAAATTTCAATTTAAAAATATAAGAAACAGAATCAAATAAACAATATTGAAAAATAAAGTAATATCTTAATTTAAAATAAAATTTTTAATAAAACATAATATTAAAGAAAAAGATAATATTACTCATAAAAAAAGAATATAAGAAAGAAATAAAAAAACAAATTGTAAAAATAGATTAATAAAAAAATAGTATTTAATAAATAAGCATATTTTTAAGAAATTATAACACATTTTTTAAAAATATGTACATTCTTAAAAAATAAGCATATTTTTAAAAAATCATAACATATTGTTTAAAAAAAAGGATATTGTTTAAAAAGTAGTATAAAAAAAAATAAAAATATATAAGATCTTATATAATAATAATTATATATATATAGTAAAAATATTAAAAATAAAAAAAGACAAGTTTCTATAAACAAGTTTTTAGAAACAAGTAGTTATAAAATATTTTTCTTTTAAAATATAGTTTTCTATATTTTAAAGCAAAATTATATTTATATTAATAAAATACTTATTTATTATCTAAATTTATGTTATTATTAATTGATTAAAAGATATTTATTATTTTTATACTATTAATAATTTATATTAATAGAATTTAATATTTAATTATATTGAAACAATAGCTTTTAATTATAGTTATTAACAGAATACTAATTTTTTTATTTGTTTTTATTATTGTTTACTAATTGATTAAAGAATTAAGCACTAAAATATTAATATCAAAAATAATCTGGTAAAAAATCTATAAAATAAAGATAAAAATTTAAAGATAACTTATCAAAAGGATATAACTATTAAAATAAACTGGTTTTCACACTAAAAAAAAAATTTGGGAAAATAACTACTAAGTAAATCTTTGTTTATTATACAAAAAACTTAATTAAAATCTGAAATTTAAAAATTTTTAGAAATTACTATTAATATTATAATTAGCTATTGAGCATCAAAATTTGAATTTATTATTTAGTTCAACATCTTAAATAATTATTTATAACAACAAGTAAGATTATAAACTATATTTTAAATTAATTTTTAATAGTCTTGGCCAATTTTTTCTGATTAAAACAGACTATTTTAATGTCAAAATATTGATTTAATCTAATTTAACAAATTTTATTACAGTTTTTTGTTACAACTTAATAAGTTGCAATTTGATTAATATTGTCTGACTATATTTAAATAAAACTGAAATAATTTTTTAATTATTATAGTTTAATTTGAGTAAATTTTTTGTTTTTTAATATTATTAACTTGAATATTGTTTTTTTAGCTAATAATATAGTTTGCTTTATATTATTTTTAAATATAAACATAAATTTAATAATTTTTTTAAACTTTAAAAAAGTAATAACCTTTCCAAAACCATTTACTTTTAAAAATCTTTTTTTAATTATTTGTATTTTAACCATAGTTAATTTGTTTTTAATTATTAAAAAATTAATATTTAAAACAAATAATTTTTTAACAGATATTTTAAATTAAATCTTCACAATTTTGGAATTTATTTATTTTTTTATCAAAAAAATATTAAGAAAAAAAAACAAATTATTATTGTTAATATTAAAATTACAAAAGCTAAGAAAAAAATTGTTAGCTTGTTAGTATTAATCTATTTAATTTTAAGAGTTTTAGTATAAAAGTCCAAAAAAATTTTATTTTTATTAACAATATTATATTTAATATTAAAAATTAAAAAACTCTTATTAGTATTATTTAAGTTTGTATTTATATTATTAAACTAACCAATATTTTATATAAGTAATTTAAATTCCAAATCTGTTTTATTACTTAAATACTTTATTTTGCTAATAAATATTTTTAGTTTCTGTATTAAATTATTATTAATAGAATTTAAAATAATATCTTTAATTAATTTTTTTTTGGTTATAAAACTATTAGTAGTAATTACTAAAGCAATAATAAAAGAATTTTTAATTTGTAAAATTGTAAAAATAAAACAACAAAAAAAATAAAAATAAAACTTCTTTATTAAAATTAGCATTTTAAAAATTTTTGAATATATAAAAAAAAGTATTTTTTCTTTTTTTTATAATAAATCAATAATAATATTAATAATATTATTTAAATTAATAAATTTTTTATCAAGTTTTATAATATATATATATATATATATTTATATATTAAAAAAAACTTATTATATTTATTAAGATTATATTTTTTTTAATTATATTTAATATATAACTTAATTATAATTTAAGTTATTATATTAAACTAATTAATACAAATTAAATATAATTTGTATTTTTTTATATATAATTAGACATAAATTTAATCTAGACTAAATTATATTGAATTTATAAGTAAAAATCTATTTTAAACAAATGTTTTATACATAATAATAATCAAAAAATTATTATTTATAACAATATTACTTAATTACTTAGCAGTTTATTTGAATTTTAATTAATCTTAAAAGATTAATACTTTTAAAAAACCATCAAATAAGTATAAGTATTTTTATTTAACACATTATTAAATTTATTATTATTATTATTATCTATTAGATCTAAACTAATACAATATTTAATTTTGATTATAATTATTTTATAATTAATTTTGTTTAAAACTCTACTAAAAACAAATACTTAATTTTAAATAGCACTAATTGTACTTTTAAATTTAATATATAATACAAAAAAATATTTAACAAAGATATTATCAAAATTATTAAAGATCTAATTAAAACAACAATAAACTTGATTAAATTAGTCACACCAAAAATTTAAGATTTCAAAAAATTAAATCTAAAAAACAACAACAAAAATAGCCAAAAAAACAACAAAAAAAAGCCAAAAAAACGAAAATTTTAGCATAAAACTTTTAATCAATAAAAAATAATACAAAAACTTAAAGTTAACAATAAATTTAACTGATAATTTAAAAAAAAATAATAATAATATCTTGTAATAATATTTTATAATCTATAAATAAATAATTTAAATTTTAATATTTATAATAATAATAATAATAATATTCAAAAATTTTTAACAGATATAATATTTATATAAAGTATTAGTTTTTATAATAACTATATTTAAAAACTTATAAGAATTAAATATTATAATAATAAAACATTAACAATAATAAAAATCAGAGAAATAAAAATAAAACAAGTATATTTATTAATTTGTAAAATTAAATTATTGATTTTAAAGACAATATTATCAGAAAAAAGATTAAATAGCTTGATATTAAAAGTAGTTTTTTAAGTAATAACTTTTTTTTAATTAAATAAAAAAAAATTTTAATATTGTTTTTTTATTAATATATATTAGTAAATAAAAACAATAATAGCAGAAAAAAAGTTTTTAAAAAAAATAATAGTATATTATTACAAACCAAAAAGCTTTAATTTAATCAAAATAATAATATTAAAAATACCAAAAATATTTTTAATATTATTAAAAAATATGTTTAAAAAAATATTACAAAGTATAATAAAAAATTTTACAATTTTAAAAGTAGACTAAAAAACAGTTTTAATAATTAATTTGCTTTTAAAAAAAATATTAAGTACTAAATATCCAAATTATAACTACTTATTTAATAAACTTTTGATAATTATTAAATATTTTTTAAACATTATTAAAGACAATACCAAAAAACAAAAAAAAACAAAGAATTTTGGCTTTTATTTAATTAACCTAATTTTTAAGATTAAGTAACTTAAAAAATTAATTAAATAAAAATATATTTAAAAATATATTATGTTTTAATATTAAAATTAGTAAAAATTGGCCAAAAATTAAAATTTTAACTAAAAATTAATTTTAACCAAAATTGGCCAATGTGTTTTTATTATTATTATTTAAAACAAAAAAAATTTTTTTTTATAATTACAATAAAGTTAAATACTATAATTAATACAGATAATACCAGATTAATAAAAAAACCAAAAAAAAACAAAAAAGTTAAAACTTTATTTTTCACCAAAAAAAACAGACTTTAAACATTAAAAATATTAAAAACTATAGAAAAAAAACTTTTTAATATTTTAAAAAAATTGTTGTTATAAATAACAAAGATATAAAAATTTTTTTTTTGGCTATTTTGGTTTTTTTGAATTTTTAAACAATAGTAAAAAAAATAGAAGAAAAAAGTAATTATGTACTAGTTTTTTATTAAAAACTCTAAAATTTTTAGAAAAAACAAAAATTATACCAAAACTATTTTAAATAGTTTACTTTAAAAAACTTTAAAAAAGAACAAACTTTTAATTAAAGACAAAAATAATACTTTTAAAACAGCAAAAAACTGTTTAATTACAACTTTATTTAAAAAAATTACTTTTACAAAATATTAACAAACAGTTTTTACAACTATTGAAGCTTTACTAATAAAAAAAGTTTTAATTATTTTAAGTAATAAAAAAGATAAAAGTAATACAATTTTCTTATTTTTTGTTTTAATATTATATTATATATATTTTTTTTTATTAACATTTTACGAATGAAGTCCAATTGCTACCTAATATAATACATCATATAAATGATTTAAACTAAATGCAAATTAGGCTTTTTCTACATATAACCAGCCATTCAGACTGATCAAGACACTACTAAGCAACTATATGAACTGAAACATCATTACCAATACCAGAAAAGAATGAACATAACTTATGAAAACCAAAGCAAACACCAAAAGTGTCAGCAATTCCAAGCAACCTAACAATACCAGCAGACAACTCTGATGACAGTCCAAAAATTGAAACAGAAATTAAACCATCAGGTGAAATTAACCTATTTCTTTTCATAAAGACTCAATGTTTGATGCAGACTGACTATATGCTATTCTTGAAACTAAGACTAAGAGTGCACACAAAGTTTACAATCCTCCGACTTGTGAGCTTGAGATCATAAAAGACAGACACAGCCTCCTGAAACCAATTATTGAAAACAAAACCTTTGAAAAAGGCTGTAGACACAGAAATATCAGAAGCACAAAACAACAGAAGCTGAGACACATAAGAAGAGAAATGAAAGAGACCAGAAATCAGCTCCCAAGAAGCTGCATAGGCATCCAACAACTGACAGTGGGTAGAGAGATTAACACCACAAGAAAAAACATGGTCAGAAATCTCAACTTCACCACAGAACAAATATAACACACTAGAATAATGTCTAAAGTAAAGTCGCTTCCAAACAGCAACAGGCAGGTGATGATGTAAAGCCTTCATAAAATATGTATGCAAGCTAGCAGAGAGTCTGCTTGTAAAGCCTGCAGCCATATGCAAATTAGGATGCTAAACCAAGAAAGAATTTAACCAATCAATGTCTGATATCAAATCACCTGCCAAAAACTTGAAGCCAGAATCAATTTCCCAATGCACACAATGAATTAAATAAAATATATCCCAGACAAAATGCCTAGAATTACCAGAAATGAGCTCACCATCAGCTAAAAGGCAATGCTTTTTCAAATGGGGGGAAGATGCCAATTAAAGCTGGAGGCAACAGCAGTGAGTGCATCTACATGATCATTCCCTATGATACTTAAGTGACCTTTTATCTTAACTCACTTCATCCTCAAATTTTTGCTACAAATAATGTTCACAATATGCTGATGCTTCACCCAACACCAAACTTGAAAATCTGGACAAATCAGATATAGTTCTAATTTGCATGCATCCAAAGCAGCCTGACTATCAGAGTATAAGTATACTGAGCTAAGAGGAGGAACACATTCCAATGTCAGAGCTATGATCTGCAGTTCTGTTAAAGTAGAAGACAACAAACTAGTGACTCTTATGCCCAAACTCAGACCAATGTTTTCAAAAAAGACAGCAGCACCAGCCTTCCTCTGTATGGTGCCCAAATCCTTCAAAAAACTATCAGTATAGACTAACAGATTATCAGCACTAACATGAAACAAATAATCACATATCAATCTAAATTCCTGAGACTTCAGAATACTCAGAAGAGCATTAACACTCCTGAGAATAAAAAGACCAACAGAAAAAGAAGCTGCATCACTGAGGAAGGTGACAGAAAGACTAAACTACTCAGGAACTGGACCATGAGAATTTAATCTCTTCCAGTGCTTAAAAGTTTTCCAATTAAAAATGGCACCATGACAATCACAGAGCTGATTCACAAAGGCAACACTATACTGATGTAGAGAAGAGAGATGCACACAGAACTTAGCTTCTTCAAGAACCACTGACATAAAGACCTTATACTAATGATAAAAAAGAACACCCAAAGGACCACTCAGAGACAGATTATTTTTTGCAAAAACATGGACTACACCAGCTAAAAAATTATTCAAAAGACTGACATAAATATGCATTGAAGAACTCAGAAGGTGAATGAGATGCCAACACAAAACTTGCAAGTCATAAGACCTATGAGAGAACATATGACCCAAAGTCCCACCAGAGTTTGCAAAATTCACAAACAATGCTATTTTGCCTTCAAATTGCATCTACTCAAAAGACTTCAAACCATAAAAGGAAGGGTAATAGATTGAATTATTTGGGAAATCAAAAGGAAAACCTGATTTTAGTTTAACACTTTTTTGAATCAAAGTATCCCATTTGTTGCACATATCAAAAGGTATGAAGCTAAACTGAGTTTTATAGCTCACAATAGGATGAAAAACAGCCGAAACTAAGTACAAAAATTGTTTATCTGAGATGGCCTTTCTTAGCACAAGATTAGAGAAGAACCAAACATTTGACTGTGCTTTGGCCAAGCTAGGCTTCGAAAAACCCTCAGTTGAAAGAAAGATGTCCAGATAATGATGAGATTCTCTTTTTTTCACAATAACAATAGGTGAGCTACTAATAACTAAAGAAAAACTACCAACTTTGCAATTAATAGGGATGACAACAGTTTTGTCTGTGTTAATAGAAATGTTATTGATCCAGAAAAATTTACTGGCAACATTGAGAATATGCTGAGTAGCACTCTGATTGCTATCAACCCAAATTGTATCATTGACGAAAGCCCCAGCAGCAAAGAAGGAAGACAACCTAGCAACAAGTTCTGGATGACCATTTTTTGAAATAAAATAAGAATTCAACCTGTAACCATACATACTTTCCTGTCTCTTAATCTCACAAAGGAGAGGATTATAGAATATGTACCAGAGAAGTGGTGAGAAAACCTCCCCCTAATTTAAGCCATCATAAACATGATATCCATCAGTTAAGCTGAAATCAGTTATAATTTTCTTGACATGATTGTAATGAATACTACCAAAAAAACATATAAACTTGCTACACATTTTAATCTTAATCAAACTCTTTTTAAGATGCTCCCAACCAACAGAATAATATGCTTTTCGCATATTCTGCAGAACAAGCCAGTGTTTGTGGTTCTTTTCCAGAGCATCCTCTATTACCAAGCCAACTGCAAAAATAGGTGATTGTGTAGAAATACTCTTCAGAACAGAAAAGTTGTCACCACAAAGAACATTAAAGCTGTTACATGCCAGGGAAATCCTATAAGACAGGATCATGGAGAGAATTTTATGGGCTGTTTCAATCAGAGCAATAGGATGGGTGTTCATAAGAATGCCCTCCCATTCATATGGTTTAGGGATTATTGAAACCCAAGCCTCCCTCCAAAAACTGGGCATTGACTCACTAATCAAACAAGTGTTCAAAAGTTCTAAAAACATATTCATAACAGATTTGTTACAGTGTTTCCAAAGTTCATTGGGGATATTAGAAAGACCAGCAGCTTTGCCATCAGGCAGATCAGAAACCACACCAAACAACTCATTAAAATCAATTAGTCACATCACATCCGAGAATACACCATTAAAGACATACTCCAAAGGCTGGTATTGATGAGACCATTCACTAGAAATATTAGAAACCACTTTGTGTTTCTTAGTCTACCTTTCCATAATCACATTTACTTTAGCTTTGACTAACTCAAACTCTAGAATCAATTCATCACCAACAACCAGATAGTCCAATTCTACCTTATGAAAAGAACATTCTAAAACACTCCTAATAGTGTGACCTTTATCAAAAGCAAAGTTCTCTATATGCCTATTAATAGCAGATCTAATACTTGACTCCTGAGCTCTCAAAAATTCGACAAGTTTGGAAGCATAATAAGACTTACACACACCAAAGAGAGCAGATCTTACACAATCCAAATTCACACCAGAGTCCAAAAAAACCTGCACTGCCAAGGCTTTGTCAGAATCCAAAGAGGCTCAATAGCTCATCAAAGATGCAAACCTTATAGAATCCTGTCCACAGAATGCTTTAACTATTCTCAAAACCAAAATTTCTAATCTGTAAAACCTAGAGGAGCTCTTGGTAAAGATGCTATTAAAGCCCTTAAACCATTTTTTCTTAAATGAATCATTAGCCAAAAAAACTATTACCTTATAAACAATTTCTCACATAAAATCCAGATCAGAAAATACCACAGAGGAAACAAACTTTTCAGAAAACATAGTGGTATTTGCTGTCATCGACACTCTGAATTCACACCACTTAACATCATCAGCACTTTTGATATCATACTTCTAATAATCTATATTTGCCTTTTTGCAAAGAAAGTTCAACTGTGCATTCAATAATCCACCCAAACCCACAGACACAAACACAGCCTGATGGTCAGTGTTAAAATGTTCACCAACCTCCAAAACACTGTAATACACTAATGCATCAACCAAATTTGCAAAAACAAGCACATAATCAATCACTTTCATAACTTCATAAAAATTCAACCAAGTAGGTGTTTGCACTGCCAAACTCTCAACCAAAGAATCAACTAACCTCAGATCAAGACATTTTTTAAAGCTGACACATCTATGAGAACCATTTTTGTTAAAATCACCACCAAAAATGACAAAAAAAGATTCATTCACAGCTCTAGCCATGAGTAAATTGATTTTATCAGTCTGAGAAAGATGGACCATGAGAGATACACCAGCATAAAGCCCCAAAATTGAGACAGAAAGCTTATTTTTAAAAAGCAGCTTGATAAAGATAAGCCAACCAGATACCTCAAAAATCTTATACACATGCTTAGCCAAAGAATTATTTATGATCACAACAACACCTGACCCCAAGTAACCAGTATTCAACCCAAAAGTAAACATGCAGATGCCTTCAAATTTTTTAACAATCCAAGAGTGTATTTTCCCTTTTAGCTTAGTTTCTATAAAAATTGAAATTAGATTGTCCATGTCCTTATGCCAATGCACAATATCATCTTGTTTCGCAGAATTGTTTATGCTTCTAACATTGCATATAGCAACTTTCCAGATTAAATTTGTCATTAAGAGAAGGAAACAGCAGGAACCAAACCAGCATTGTCTATTTTGGCCAAAAAGCCCATAACTGTAATTGCAAGATTTTTCAAAGTATTTTCTATTTTTCTGACAACAGAAGAATCAAAAACCACTGTCCCTGCAACAGTTTTACCACCAGCAGCCACACCCAAACTTTCACTCATCACTATATCTGTTCCTTGATTCTGTGATGAAAGAGTCACCAACAGCTAACATCTAGAGCTAAGCTGAGAAGCCATTGGCTCAAGTGTTTCCAACTTCTTAGTCAGCATGTCAACATGCTCTGCAAGACTGGTGAAACTGTACTCAAGAGTGACAAACCTATTATTGATTTCTGTCGCAACCAATAAGGATGGCTTCATCTTTGAAGAGGAGCCAACATTTACCAAAACAACTCGGCCAGAAAGAGGAGAAAAAGAAAACCCACTTGCAACTTTCACCCAAGAAAGGCCACCAAAAAAAACAGAATAAGCAACTGGGGCAGATCATTTGACATATATTGCAGCCAGCCTGCTTTTATCTGCATCCAAAAACACTCTATGGAATGAACTACCAGAAGAAATTTTCTTACTCTCAGCACAGTTCAATAATGTATAACCTAACTTCTCACACTTAGCACATCTGGCAGAAACAAGACTAGACCAATGTAAATTAGTGCCTCTAAGCACTGGTGTAGTTTTTATGGCAGCATTCAAAGACTCAACAAAATTGAAGCAAACAACAGCACATCTGACCTGAACATATGTAACTGGATGGCAATCAATAATACAAGTTTTTCCACCCACAGATCAAACAAAATCCTAAATATCATGAGCATTAGTTTCCATTGGCAATGTATAGAACAGTGCTCTATGATAATCCCTCTTATCTCACGATTTTTTGTCTAGATCAGCCCTGACAACATGCACGGCATCTTTCCTGATCAAGATAGACCACTCAGTTGCAACCAAATTAGCCTGATCTGATTGCTCAAATTTTACCACAGCTTTTTGCCACAGCCCCACCAATTGCATCTTGATTGACTTAATTATTCCAAATTCGGATAGTGTAATATACACAGCCTCAGCCAATATACCAACTGGAATTTTTTTTATTACCACAGTTCAATCTGAACAACCAATAGATTTCTTGAGATCAGCGTTTACTAAAATGTTTGCTGTTCTTGCCTTTTCTGTAGCCTGCACCAAGCTAACTTCAGAAATGAATAAAGCATAGATGATTCCAGAAAATTTTGAGGGGGTAGAAGCCCCTCCAAAACCATTGACTTTTAAAAACAATCTTCTAACTACTATGAGCTTCTCTTAAAAGAATTTTCCAACCACTTTATCCAATCTGATATTTAGAGCAAAAAATTTTCTAACAGAGACAGGAACCAAATTCTTCAAGAGAGGAGGAAGTTCTAAGGGGGCATCCAAGAGAACATCATTATCAATACCAAGATTTGAGAAGTTTATCTTTCCTAATGGCTTGCCCAAAGCCTTTTTAGTTTTGATGCCTGGTCCTTTAGGGGTTTGATTATGCTTCCCATTAGTGATAGTGCCACTCTCACCATAGTTAAAGCTAGTTTCTTCCACTAAACACTCTTCTTCTATATTGATACTCTCAGATTCTGTAGTGTCATCAGTCTTAGAACTCCAAGAACGACCACTAGACACCTTAGTAGGAACTTCTTTGTCACCAATACTTTCTTCTAAAGCAACACTTTTTCTCTTCTTTCTTGACAAAACAGACTTAAAACCACCACCAAAACCAGACTTTTCAGCAATCTTCTTCATGATAACAATACTAGGGCCAACAGTAGCCTTGAAATCAAAAAACAGTTTGGTTTTATTGTACTGAATGATGAAAAAAACTTCTTTTAAAAAAACTTTTGACTCTTTCTGAGAATTTGAGATAAACAAGAGAAAGAAGTTTTTTTTTGTTTTTTTTATATATTAAATAATAAAAAGTTATTAAACTTTTAAAATTTTAGTTTTTTAAATTTTATTTTAATTTATATTATTATTTATAATTTGTTTTTTAAAAATTATATTTTATTATTAATTTTAAAAAATTTTTGTTATTTTTAAAAATATTTAAAAATATTAAAATATTAAATAAAACTTTAAATAATTAAAAATATATATGCTATTAAAATATAAATTTATTGTTTTAAAAATATAAATATTTAAATAAATAATAAATTTGTCTTTTAAAATCTGTTTTTATATTTACAATAATAAAATTTTTAATATTAGTATATATATTTGAATAATAAAACACTATAAATTTTAAAAAATATAGAATTAAAAAAAAGTTAAAAAAATAAAGATTTTAAAATTTTATTAATAATTAATATTTTTAACTTTAATTTTAATTAATAAAAAATTATTTTAATAAATTTGTTAATTAAAAAATATTGATTTTAAATATTTAATTTATATTATTAAATTAAAATAATGTTTTTTAATATATAAAAAGTGCTTAAATATCTAAATTAATATTTTTTATTATTTTGTATTTGATAATTGCTTTTTTTATATATAGCTCATTTGTTGGGCACTCATGCTTCAACTTGGGAAGCTCTTTCTGGTCTGTCTCGCTATTCTTCATGTGTTTTACAGGTCTTGGCTTCTTGTGTTTCTGAAATTGGAGTTGGTGTTGCTCTGTATAAGGGCTTTGTCTTCGATGAATGGTTTTGTGAATTGGTCTTGGTTTTTAAAAATTCTAAGGAGGGTACTAAAAAGATTGTGAGCTTTGTGCATGAGTTCTGTTTTGCATTTTGAGATGATATTTAGTTGGTCCATGCCAGACACTGAGCATTTATGGAAAAGCACGGTTTGATTCTACATGATGGCTCTACTCCTGCTTTTGTTTCTGGTTTGCCTATGGTGTTTTCAGCTGGTGTGGTTAGATTGCTGGGAGTGGCTGAGGCTTTTGGAGTTGGTTTCGGATTTCGTAAGTTTTGTCCATTTTTTTTAGGTATTGGAGATTTGGTTTCTGTACATATAGGTATGAGTGGCTGGTCATGTGTAGAAAGCACATAATTCGCACCTAGTTTAGATTATTTGTATGATGTATAACACTAGGTCGTGTTTGGACCTCACTCATTAAAAAAAATATATTATATATATTTAATAATAAAATTTTTTTCTTTTTCATTCAAAATTCCCGAAAAAGAGTCTATAGTTTTTTTGAAAGAAGTTTTTTACCATTCAGTATGACAAATTAAAACCATTTTTCAATTACGAGGCCACTGTTGGCTCTGTTATTGCTGTTATGAAGAAGACCATTAAAGCTTCTGGTTCTGAAAATGGTTTTAAGGCTGTTGCATCAAGGAAGAAAAAGAAGGGTGGTGTGTTGGAAGAAAGTATTAATAATAAAAGGGTTGCTGTTAAAACTCTCAGCACTCATTCATGGGGTTCTAAAACTGGTAACACTACAGAATCTGAGAGTATTGACATGGAAGAAAAATGCTTGGTTAAAGAAACCAGTGTAGATTATGATGATAATGGTACTTTTACAGGAGGGAATTCTGATCAGACACCAAAGGGTTTGCGTGTGAAAACCAAGAAGGTGCTAAGGAAACCACTGGATGTAATTGACTATGATACTGTCAATGCAGAAGATGATGTGTTGGATGATTTTCTTCTTCTCCCACCTCCTTTTCCAGTCAAGCCATCTGTTCAAGTGCCTGTTTGCAAATTTTTTGCTTTAGATATTGATCTTGTAGCAGTGGCTGGTAAATCATCTCAGGAAAAAGTCAATTTTGTCAGAAAAATCTTTTCAAGTGTAAATGGTTTTGGGGGGGCTTCCATCCTCTCAAAATTTGGTGGAATCATTTGGGCATCTTTCACTTCTAAAAAGGCGATGATGGCAGTTGCACAATTGGCAAATGATCATAGTGTTATAGTAAACACTGATCTTAAGCACTCCATCAACAATCGTACGAATCGGGCAATTGTGTTGAAAAAAATTCCTGTGGGAATTTTCATTGAGGCAGTGCATGCAGCCATTTCTGATTTTGGAGTTATTAAGTTGATCAAGATGCAGTTGGTGGGACTATGGCAAAAGGTAGTCATCGAAATGGAGGATTAAATTCAGGCTGATTTCTTGGCAGCTGAGTGGTCCATCCTTATTGGGAAAGATGTGGTGCGTGTGGCCCAGGCCAATGTTGACAAATAAACATAAAATGCCAGAGATGAGTTTAGGGCTTTGCTTTATATCCTTCCCATAGGCACCAATGCTCATGATCTTTGGGACTTCATTGGTTCAGTTGGTGGGAAAACATGTGTTATTGAGTGCAGTTCTGTCAGTTATGTCTGGGCATGCTGTATCACTGTGTGCTTCGATTCTGAGAGTAGCCTTATTTAGACAATGGCAAACACTCCTGTTATAAAAGATGTTAGTCTCCGATGGTCTTATTTAACCACTGCATTGTGCTCAATTTGCAAAACTTTCAGTCATACTTCTCTCGTTTGTCATACTACTGGTGTGTCTTCAAGTCCTAGGAGCAAGAGAGCTCCTCTCTCAGCTCAGGATCAGTTCCGTCTGGCAAAGATATATGAAAAAAAGTCTGCACCCGTTTCTTGTCCCTTGGCTTTTGGTGGAAAAACTTGGGCTTCCGTGGTTGGTAGACTACTTCTGATAGTGTTTTTTGGTGGTTCAGCTCAATCTGGTTCTATATCTTATGGTAAACCTTTTCTGCCTGTTAATAGTGAATTAGAAAATCATTTAAAGAATATTGAAAGCAGTCTTGTCAGTCTCGTGGGACAAATTGGTAAGTTGGCTAAGAGGTTGGACTCATTTGTGCTGGCAGTTTTCTAGCTTAGCCCTGGACGTCAGCTGCCAGTGACCCTCCCATTGCAGAATCAAGAGGAGGATATAGTGATGGGAGTGGGTTTGGGTGATGCCACTAGTGACAAGACTGCTGCCGTTCTTGGTTCAACTGCCTCACCTGAGGTTGTGAAATTGGAAAACATGTTGGAAAGTCTCTCTGCTTTGGTCATGAGTCTATCAGTGCACTTGAATGGTTTGGCTTTGGCAGGTGGTGCTTTTCCTCTCCCTATTTCTCAATGAATGGTCTGATATAGAAAATTGCTATGTGTAATGTTCATGGATTGAACAATCCTGTGAAGCAAGATGATGTCATTCATTGGCACAAGGATATAGACAATTTGGTTTTTATTTTTATGGAGTCGAAGCTTAAAGGGAAAGTTTGCTCATAGTTAGCCAACAAATTTGATGGTATTCAAGTTTTTGCTTTTGGTCTGGATTCTGGTTCTTTGGGTGCTGGGGTGTTAATCGTCGTGAATTCTTCTTTAGCAAAGCATGTCTGCAAGATCTCTGAGGTGTCTGGTCAGCTCCTATCTATCAAGTTGCTTTTCAAAAATAAACTTTTGGTGTCTATTTTGGGGCTCTATGCTGGTGCTTCATCGGTGGCTTGGTTTTTTCAGACTGATGAGATCAACTTTCTCATTGCTAAAGCCATTAATGAGTTTTTCTTTGTTATTCTTGGTGGTAATTTTAATGAGAATGGTTCGCACAAATGTGCCAGCTTTAAAAAATGTTTTGATTTGGGTTTAATTAACTCTCTGAAAGGGAGCTCTTTTGTAAAGTCATCTACTTGGTGCAATTCTTGTGGTATCACTAAGACAATCGAATATGTGTTTGTTTCTTCTAATTTGGCTGGTGTGGTGGTGGATCGTGGTGTGGATGGCATTGAGGAATATTTTGATACTAATCACAAGGCCGTTTATGTTTCTATGGGACTGGATGGCCTGCTCAATTTCCAGCTGAATTCACTGTACAAACAAGCTAATAAAGATTGTTGGAAGTATGATATTAAAGATGCCAGTAAGATTAAGTGGTCAGAATTCAGGAATGCTACGGCTGCTAATGTGGTTATGTTTTCAGATGAGTATGTTGTAGCTAAGCAGTTTTCTGATCTGGATGCAATATAGGACATTGTTCATAAGGTTATGGTTCTTTCGGCTGGTGAAACATTCAAGAAAAAATGGTTTAAGGGTTTCAATTGTGTTTTTAATAAGGTAGCTTCCTGGTTTTATAGACTTGAGCTACTTGTGTCTAAACTGGTAAAGGCTTCTTGGTTGGTTTTTGGTGGGGATTTTGCCTTGTTGTTGGATACTTGGAACAGACTTAATTCTGTGGATGCTTTATCAGTGAAAGCTCTGTTTCTTTCTGGTGCTGGCTTTGATGCGATCCGTTCTGGGCTGGCTAAGACAAGGAAGTCTTAGCGCTCTTCTAAGCTATTAGAATCTAAGCATGCTAGAAAATTTTGTATAAGGCAGACTATTAAGAGAAGAATAGAGAGTTTTGAGGTAGATAAGAGTTACACCATTAGAAGTGTTTTGGAGCATTCTTTTCATAAAATGGTGTTGGATCATTTGGTGGATGATGGGGAGTTGGTCTTGGAGCCTGATTTGGTTAAATCTAAGGTGGATGTTATCATGGAAGGCTGGACCAGAAAACACGGATTGGTCACTGATATCTCTGCTGACTGGTGTTACCAGTACCAACCCTTGGAGTATGTATTTGATAATGTATTTTCGAGAATAATGGACCCTATTAGTTCTGTTAAGTTGTTTGGTGTTGTTTCGGATTTGCCTAATGATAAGGCTGCTAGTTTGTCTGGTATTTCAAATGAGCTTTGAAAGCATTGTGATGAATCAGTTCTGAATATGTTGTTGGTGCTCTTGAACTCTTGTTTACTCTGTGAGTCAGTTCCTGGTTCTTGGAAGGAAGCCTGGATGTCTATAATCTCCAAACCTTATGAATGGGAGGGAGTTTTTATGAACACCTAACCCATTGCTTTGATTGAAACCACTCATAAGATCCTTTCAAAGATCTTCTTGGACAGGATTTCTTTGGCATGCAGTACTCACAACGTTTTCCGTGGGGACAATTTTTTGGTTTTGAAGGGTACAACGACACAGTCTCCTATCTTTGCTGTCAGTTTGGTGGTTGAGAATGCTCTGGAGAAAAACCGTAAGCTTTGGCTGGTTTTGCAGAACATGAAGAAAGCCTATAATTCTGTTGGCTGGGAGCATTTAAAAAAGAGTTTGATTAGAATTAAAATGTGTGGCAGGTTCATTCAATTTTTCGGTGGCATTCACAGTAATCGAGTCAATAGAGTAATGACTGACTTTGGCTTAACTGATGGTTATCAAGTCCATGATGGTCTTGATCAAGAAGAAGTGTTCTCACTTTTTCTCTGGCATATATTTTATGATTCTCTTTTGTGTAAAGTCAAGAGGCAAGAAAAATTTTGTGGATATAGATTGAATTCTCATTTCGTTGCTAAGACTGGCCATGTTGAACCTCAGACTGGTTTTTCTCTTTTTTTGCTGCTGGTGTTTTTGTGGACAATACAATTTGGGTCAGCAGCAGTCAGACTGCAACACAACATATTTTCAATGTTGCTAGTGAATTTTTTAGAATTAATGATATTTCAATAAACAATAATAAAACAGTAGCAATTCCCATTAACTGTAAGATTGTGAGCCCCTTTCTGACAATCAGTAGTGTGCCTATTTCTATTGCCAAGAAAGGGGAACCTTACCGGTATTTGGGCATTTTTCTGTTTACAGGTAGTTTGTCAAAGCCCAGTTTGACCAAGGTGCATTTGGATGTCCAGTTTTTCACCAATTTTATCCTGAAGAAGGCCATCTCTAATAAGCAGTTCTCATATTTAGTTTCAGCAGTTTTTCACTCCATTGTCAGTTATAGAACGCAGTTTAGTTTTGTTCTACTTAGTGTTTGCTGTAAATGGGATGCTTTGATTTGTAAAGGATTCAAATCCAAAGCAGGTCTTCCTTCGGACTTCTCCAATGATGCTTTTCATTACTTCTTTCTTTATGGCTTAAAAACGTTTGAACAGATTCAGGCTGAGAGTAAATCAGTATTCGTAATGTGTTTTGCCAATGCTGTTGGAATCCTGGGTTGTTTGTTTCTCCATAGGTTTCATGACTTATAGACTCTTAGCTGGCATCTTGTACACCCTTTGGTCTTTCCAGCTTGTTTAAAATTGAATCCTTCAAACAATTTTCTAGCAGATGTGGTTTGTATTTTTGTCAATTGCAGTTTGTTTTTTAATAGTCTCGGCCCCAGTGCATTCTAATTCTCCCATGGTACTCCCATGTCTTTGGTTCTTGGGAAGATGAAATTTTCTAAGTGTTTTTCCTCACTTTGGCGGTATGGAATTGCCTTTGTGGAACAATTGCGTCATTGCAATGGTGGTGCTTTTGATTGGAAGACTTTCAAGCATTGGAAAAGGCTGGACCCACGTGGGTCTATTCCTAATTGGTTTAATGTTTCTGTTGGTTATCTTGGTAGTGCGGAGTCATCTTCTTCTGTTCATAACTGTTTAGTGGGTGTTTCTTTTGCTCCTAATGTTTTGGAATCCACTGATTTTGATTTGGTTTGTAATTGTTTGTTGGGATTAGATGCTAATAGCCTTTCAGTTTATACCAATGAATCCTTGGCTGGTTTGAGTACTCTTAGTGTTAAATTGGGTGTGGTGGTTTTCTTTGATGATATTAATATGAGTTTGAGTATTAGGGTATTGGATTTGTTGTCATCTACTTTGGCAGAATTGCAAGCTATTGCACTTGCTCTCGAGTGTATTCTTGCAGTTAGCAAAGTTTGCTTATTTTCGGATAGTTAGGCCGTGTTAGATGCCTGCAGATCGGAATTGGGTTTAGTGCATCTGGATTTTTGGAATAGTTGTTGGGTGGAGTGTCATCATATTGTTAATCTTGTTTGTGCTGTTACCAGATGAAATTAGAGATATTATTTAGCATGAAATTATTTTTATAATTTCCATCATTAATTAACATATATTATTGTTTCAAATTATCACTTATTACATTAGCAAAAT
This sequence comes from Geosiphon pyriformis, assembly GCA_016748015.1. NCBI lineage: Eukaryota > Fungi > Glomeromycota > Glomeromycetes > Archaeosporales > Geosiphonaceae > Geosiphon > Geosiphon pyriformis. The sequence goes on along the minus strand of JAAOMT010000349.1, from coordinate 144,704 downwards.
GTCTGAAATTATTATTTAATTAATAACCCAATTTGTATATAACACAAATGTAATCTAATTATAATGATCAATCATGCAATACCCCGAACTATGTAACATTCAAAAAGTTCACCAAAATTTGTAGAAATTTACCGAAATAATTAATAGTTCACCAAAATATCTAATAGTTCACAGAAATAACTTGTAGTTTGCCAAAATGTATCTTTAGTTCAGCGAAATCATAGAAAAATAGCAAAGTTTGAGTTCATAGAATAGTGTTACAACAAGTTGTATAAAAGAAAAGCTTCTTTCTTCGAGAAAATATATCTTACTTCAGATTTAATAATTAGAATCATCCTTTACATACAAAAACAAAATAAATATTAAATAATTCAAAAAATCAAATCCTTAATTATTCCCTTTTAAAATTAACAAATTCCTAATAAACTGTTTTGAAATTGATTAGCTACCAATTTCAATAAACTGTTAGTGACTTCAGGCTTGGATAGAAAAAAACGTTTCTCTTGATAAAATTCTATTTCTTTTACATTTCTTTTATTTTATTTTATTTTTTTTATTATAATCATTAGAGTAGTCTACAGATAAAATTCCTGTAGAAGAGTTGACTTTCACAGCAAAGTAACTACACATTTTTAGTGAGCTTCCAGATGAGCAATTCCTGGGAAAGAGTTGACATTTACTACAACGTAACTATACAAAGTAACTGGCACGGAATTGGTCATTCTACTTATAAGCCCAGCAGTTCAAATTATAGGAGATAATTTAAAGATAAATTCAGTTATTGGAGGTTCAACTACTTCCTAAAAACGTAAATTCACAGCAAATCAACATCAGCAACATTCAAGAAAAGAGACCAAAAACCTCCAGTAACATTTGGTGCTCTCCCACGGAAACAACACAAGCAAAAACAAATTCAAAGTGGTGACCACACCAGATGCAACAACTCTAGAGTATTACCAATCAATTTACACCCACTGTAAGCAAAGATTCAACATTCCAGACGGAATTGAAGTTGTCAAGAAATCAGTATACCAATACATTGAAAACCACATCAACAATTATCTTTTTGGAAATTACAATATCTCAGAAGTTAGAAGCAACTTTTACAATAATTTAGTATACTATTCACAGTTGGGAACTGAAGATCTTAACAGTGAAACACTTGCCACTTACTTTTAAGAACTTAACTTTAATATTATCAAGTACTGTGAAGAAACATATTTAGTGCAATCTCAATACTCTATTGATTTTAAATCAGAGACAGAAACAAGCAACAAAGGCAAACAAAAATTGAAGCAATACTCAAAAACCACCCCAAATACTCCAATACTACCAAAGACAACTGCCAAATACTTACAAACACCTGAACAAGGAACCAGTTCAAAACTTCTACTTACTATCACACCTTTTCCAGCTTCACTTGCACAAGCACAAACACCTAATTTACCTTTAAATCAATTTGCAAGACTAAAAGATTTTACATCATCCAAAAGTCCCATCAGACAACAAGAACCCCTTCAAACTAGTTCCAATCTCCTTGACTTTCTAGCTGAAAATTGAAGTAAACACTCTGAAACAGCAACGAATGAAGAAAATAACTCTGAAATATCTGAAGAAGAATCAATAAACAGTGAAAATGAAGAAGACGAAATGACAGCATACATTGCAAAAATCTCTGAATTCAATGGAGAAGACATTAAGACCAGTCCCCAAAAATGGCTCAACCAAGTTACTAAAGCTGGAGATGCAAATGGATGGAATGCTGCCAGAATGTTAAAAACAATTCCCTACTTTCTTAAAGAAACAGCAGGCGAATGGTTCGAAAACTTGACCACCTCTTTTAATGACTGGACAGCTTTCAAAACTGCCTTCTTAGAATAATTCACCAATAACAACACCTCAATTACAATTCAAAATTGTTTTCACAATATCAAACAAGAACCCTCTGAATCTGTCATGACTTATATTGGGAAATTCAACAAACTTTTCAAACAAATTCGTCAACTTGAAACTAATAATTATTATTCTAATGCTCAAATCTTAGATCAATTTATCGCTGGTCTAAAAGATAAACTAATTAAAAAGGTTTGCCCACATGCCCCAAAAGATTTAAACTCTGCTATACAGCATGCAAAAAGATACAAAATAGCCATAGAAAAGACCAATCACACAAAACTTGTAAATTTGGCAATTGAAGAAACCAGCTCAGCAGCTGAGAAAAAAATTGACCAACTCACAAAAAAGGTTGAAAACTATTTTACCAATAAACAACAACAGCAACCCCAAAGATATCAACCACTTTAAAGATGAAATCAAAATAACTTTGCACCACTTTCTAATAACCAGCCTCAAAATTGCCATTACTGTAGAATCTCTGGCCACTGGAAAAGAGATTGCAGAAAGCTACAATGAGACCAACAAAATAGGAGTAATCAACATTACTCTCCACCACAGCAATTTTATTATCAACCACCACTATTAGCTTACTATTCACCAAGACTCCAATACCCAAGTAACTATTATTAGCCCGCCTCACAGCCAATCCAACAGCAATACCAACAACCACCCACACAACATTATCAAGTATCTGCTCAAAGACTAATTACACAAAATTAATTTACATCACAAAACTGATACCAAGTAAACAACAATAGAATCAGTTTAAACAACCAATTGGTTCCCCGAAATTCCACTCAACCAAGACCCAACCACTATCACACTCAACCCAGTTATTTAACAATGCCAGAAGAGCAGAATTTTCACCATACTGCACCCTTGGAAGGTAGAGCTACAGCACAACAACAAAATCCTTCTCATAACCACACCACTATTTTACCAGCCAGAATTGCTAAAAATGCCAATCTCTCTGATATATTCCCTTTCGAATTTGAAGCAAATAAATCACCATTCTTGCTTAGCAGTGCAGCAGCTAACAAGCAAAAAGCCATCACTGCAATGTACACAGAAGCTGAAGCAGAAAGAAAGCCAATTCGCTTGATCTTAGACAGTAGATCTGCTGGAAGCATCATCACCTACCAGTTGATGCAACAGTTAAAGAGAAATGTTGACTGACCAGCTCAGACAGTAATCATTACTGCTGATGGCATGAAAAAGACTCCAGTAGGAGAAATTAACAATTTTCCGTTTACTCTTGATAGAATTACCATTCCAGTCAAAGTTCTTATAATAAATGCTCCCCAGTATCAAGCCCTTGTTAGAAACGATTGGCTCCAAAAAGCCAATGCAAAATTAGACTGGGAAACCCAAGAACTACAAATCTCTTACCAAGAACAACATGTCTGAGTACCTGCCACTTGTGGTACATTTAACAAACACTCTGAAAAAGCCCCGGCTTTTGAATTCAAACCAGAAGAAGAAAAACCAATAATCGAAACATTCATGGCTCTTGGATCAACGTTCAATTGGGCCAATGAAACTGAACAAAAACATTTTACACCACACTCTAAACTCGAAACCCCTGGATGGAATATTCCTTACTCAAAGCTTAAACCAAAGAAACAACGCCTCTATATTTCCCTTAAATGTAAGGACTGCCACAAGAAACTATCATTAATGGGAGCCTGCATTTCACCTGAAGAAGAATATGAAAATCATACTTATTACTACTGCAAGGCTTGCCACAGAGAATGATGGGGCCATCTAATAAAAAGAAGTGGAAAATAGGGCAACACTCCTTGTTTGACTTGTGGAGATATGCTACCAGAAGAATGCAATTGGATTGATGTAACAATGAGAGGAGGAGTCTGTGATCAAACCTGCCAATATGTTTTATCAATTTCAGAAAAAGTCAAAGGAAAAACACCCTTTGATGCAGCATATAACAGTGCTCTCAACAAATTGTATCATTATCCTTATGATGCCAAAATAATTTTTGACCTAGCAATGGCTTTAATCAATAGAGCCACTCAAAAAAATGTTCTTCAAATGAAAGAATCAGAATACATTGCATACACCTTTGAAATCGCTGGATACAATTACAAAGATGAAGTAGAAGTATATCACCAAATTGCCAGTTATACTTATCTGACCAAAGAAGTTCAAGCTCAATGGCTAGAACAAATGAACATTAAATTGTGTGAAGAATGCATAATGCCCTGCGATGAGCAATAGTGTCCTGAATGCTATGCTTTTACTATTCCCCTGCCCAGTAAAAATGATGAAAATGAAATTGAATTTGGAGAACCTGAAGCAACAGAAGAAATTGAAACAACACCCATCTATCTTATCGAAAGTCAGTCTGCCTTACAACTCAAATACTTTAACAACAATGGACAAGGAATAAAACCCAAAAAAGTACATGAAATTAATGCTGGATATGATCTAAGATATCCAGACAAGAATACTTTTGTTCTCAAACCCAAATCTCTCACAAAAATCAACCTCAAAATTGCACTCGAAATCCTGCCAGGAGCAATAGTTCAAATCACCTCCTGGTCCTCTCTGGCAAGCAAAGAAATCAATGTCAAAGGAGGAATAATTAATGCTAGATATATTGGAGACATTAGAGTGATGCTTCAAAATAAAACTGACAAATCATTCAAGATCGACCATGCTGGAAAAATTGCCCAAGCTATTTACCTACCCCTAATCAACATTTCGGGTTTGCAACTAGTCAATCAAAGAGAACAATTAGGAAAAAGTGATAGAGGAACCCAAGGTTTTGGTTCAATTGGACAATTCACTGTTTCAATTAATATAGCTCTTAACACACAGAACAAATTCCACCAGATTCTCAGACTTCCATAACCAATTACCATCTCACCCTTTAAAAAACATTTGGAAATCTACACCTGCCCAAAGCCAATAACCACACAACAAATTTTTGAGTCCAATGAACAAGTCTGCTTGGAACATAATATTTCAATTCCAAACATTTATATTCCAGAAAGAACAAAGAAAGTCCGAGTTACTTTTTATAATCCCAACAATTATCTCATAGTTCTATTAAATAACTTAGAAATTGGAATCATTCACAATAACATCTTTCAACAAAAACTACTCCAGACAGTTCCCAATTTTTCGGAAATCATTGGACATTCACTACCAAAAATCAACCCAAACCCTAGCTCTGAAAACTACCATGTTGTCATGGAAAAACTATCTTGAATTAACATGAGACAACTTGAACCACAACAACGAAGCCAGCTCAAAGAGCTAATTGTAGAATTTGCCAATATCTTTGCTAAAAACAACAATGACTTAGGAAGAACCAATTTGGTCTAACACCAAATTTATATAGGAGATGCCAAACCAAAAAGACAACAAGCATATCGAGTTGCTCCAGAAAGCCACCAATTCATCTAAGAAGAAGTACAACAAATGCTTAACAATGGGCTCATCCAACCCTCTATAAGTCCTTGGGCTTTACCTGTAGTGCTAGTTAAAAAGAAAAATAGAAAGATACGATTTTGCGTCGATTATCAACAACTCAACAGTGTTACAATTGGAGATGTCTACCCTCTTCCCCGAATTGATGACATATTAGATGCCCTTGAAAAATCCAAATATTTTTCAACACTAGATTTAGAAAGCAGTTACTGGCAAGTTGCTATGGATCTCAAAGATCACCCCAAAACAGCATTCACCACTCAAGGTGGAAATTACAAATTCAATGTAATGCCTTTCGGATTATGCAATGCACCAGCAACGTTTTAGAGATTAATGGATGTTGTGTATCAAAGACTCCTTTAGAAGTCAGTAGTCATTTATCTTGACGATACTGATGTTTATTCTTCATCATTCGAATTATACTTAAAACACCTGTGAGAAATTTTTTAACAATTATGAAAAGCAGGACTAAAACTTAACATCGAAAAATGCTACTTCGGAAAAACAAGCTTGATCTTCCTTGACCATATTGTTAGTAAAGATAGAATCAAACCAGACCCTGGAAAAATCAGTGCTGTCAAAAACTTCAAAACTTCTTAAAACACTACAGAACTAAAAGAATTCATAGGGTTAGCCTCCTACTATTGGAAGTTTATCAAAAAATTCTCAGAAATCACAAAACCTCTCAACCAGCTTACCACCAAAAACGTCAAATACAAATGAACTGCTCAATGCCAAAATGCATTTGAAATCCTCAAAGAAAAACTAACAACAGCTCTAATTCTCACCTACCCAGATTTCAGCAACCAATTTTGATTAGTAACAGATGCCTTTTATACTGCCTTTGGTGCTATTCTATCACAATTGGATGACAATGAAAATGAGCAAGTAATTGTCTATGCTAGCAGAACATTAAAACCAGCTGAAAAAAATTATCCTGCCACTAAATTAGAAACAGCAGCTGTAATTTGGGCCCTACATTATTTCAACCTTTATTTTCAGCCAAAGGAATTCGATATTATCACTGATAATATTGGACTCAAATGGCTTCAGAACAAAAATACTCAGCTGAATGCAAAACAAACCCAATGGACAGGATTTCTAACAAACTATCAATACATAGTATATCACAAACCAGGAAAACTCCACACCAATGTTGACTGTCTCTCCAGAATGAGACAAAATTAGAAAACATAAAAACCAACACTCAACTTAACCAACCAAAACAGCCAACAAACAATGAACTCAGAAAACTACAACAATCTCAAACAATATTTGGAAACACTAACAATCCCAACAGATTGGTCTCCAGATGAAAAACATCAACTACAACAACAAGCCAAACAATATTTTTTACACAACAACATTATTTATCATTGAAATTTCAAAAGCCCTGACAAACCACTCAGATTAATACAAGAACAGAAAAAAAAACTATATTATACAACATGCACTCAGATCCTTCATCAGCACACTTCGGAAAAGACAGCACCACCCAAAGAACATTAGAATACTACTTTTGGCCCTAAATAAGAAAAGACATTTATGAATATGTCGAATCTTGTGATAGTTGTCAAAGAAGAAAAGAAACATGCCCTACTGAATCATTAAATCCAATCAAAGTTGGACAACTCTTCAACCGAGTTGGTATTGATTTAGTTGAATCACTATCTATCACCACTCAAGGAAACCATTATATTGCAGTAGCTGTAGACTATCTTACTAAATGGCCCAAAGTCAGAGCCATTCAATGAGCAGATGTGAAATCAGTAGCAAATTTTATCTACAAAGCATCATTTGTAGACATGGATGTTCAATTGAACTTTTATCCAATCAGGAAACACACTTTGTGAACAACCTGATACAAAAAATTTGTGAATGATTCAATGTCAAAAAGCCTCTGTTTTTGCCCTACCATCCACAAACAAATGGACTTGTGGAACATTTTAACAGAACATTGTGTGAGTCATTAGCCAAAGTCTCAACCAATTTTGAGCAAGAGTGGGATATCTTTATTCCATCAGTGTTACTAGCATATAGAACACTAAAACAAGATACCACAAAAAACACACTATTTGATTTAATTTATGGAAAGACAGCAATGTTACCAATTAATTTCACAATAGAAACATACCCAGCACAACCAATTGATGAAAACAATTTTCAGGAAACACTTCAACGAAGAGCCTACATACTTCTCAGCACATTGGAAAAAAAATAATGAATAGCAGCCACCCATATTAAACACTCCCAAACTCAACAAAAAGAATGGCACAACAACAAATTGTCTCCAGTTACCAATGATTTTAAAGTTGGAAACAAAGTTTTTCTACACAAAACTAAAGCTGAAAAACAATGGAGTGGAAAATTTGAAAATAAATGGGATGGACCATTCTTTATTCATAAAATACTAGGCAATGGATCATGCAAGTTAAGACTTGATGACAAAATCCTAGCAAAAGTTGTACATAGAGATCGTTTAAAACACTATCATTTCAGAAACAATCCTAAACCATTAATTTCACAAAAACAAAACAAAACAAAACACACTGAAAGACAAAAATAATTTCAATCTATTTTCTCACTCAAATTTTTATAATGACTATTCCTTAAAATATTCAACAAATATCTCAAAAATTAATACTAGCTTTAAAGACAATACCTGAATTATTTATCACTATTACAAGAAAACATATTAATTATACCCAAACAGAAATAGTTGCCAATTTAGCCCCAAATTCACGAAATTATTACCTCTACAAAAAGAACACAAGAAGTTATTCTAGAATTCATCTACCAGAACTCTTGAAGCTTGCTTTAAGAGAAAATTTAATGTTTTCTTTTATTAGTATTCCACTAAATACTACTATTCAACAAAAACTTCAACTGTGTCTTAATGAAGAAAACCATGACTATACTCCAATATATAGATATTTTTACATTGGAAAAACACTTCACGAACAAAAACGGGAGCTTACAACAGCAAACCTTACAAAAAAAGCTATTCAAAAACAACTTTACAACAAATTCAAAACAACAGCTGGACTTACAAACAGTCGCTATAAACTAAAAGCTGCTCTTAGACTTTATGACTTATTCCACATCTGTGAAAACATCTTACAAAACCCAATTTTACAACCTTTAAAGATTCAATACATTGGAAAGCTCACAGAACTGAAATTTTAACAATTTTCAGACCAAATTTCTTCAATAATTTTGGATTATTATCTGGAAATTACAGACAGTACTTGGACTTTAACAGAGCTCAGTCTTGAGGAGAAGGTTATGTTACCAGACAAAATTAAAAATATTATTTAGCATGAAATTATCTTTATAATTCTCATCATTAATTAACATATATTATCATTTCAAATTATCACTTATTACATTAGCAAAATGTCCGAAATTATTATTTAATTAATAACCCAATTTGTATATAACACAAATATAACCTAATTGCAATGATCAATGATGTAATACTCCGAACTATGTAACATTCAAAAAGTTCGCCGAAATTTGTAGAAATTTACTGAAATAATTGATAGTTCATCGAAATATCTAATAGTTTGCAGAAATAACTTGTAGTTCACCGAAATGTATCTTTAGTTTAGCAAAATTGTAGAAAAATAGCAAAGTTCGAGTTCATAGAATAGTGTTACGACAAGTCATATAAAAGAAGAGCTTCTCTTTTCGAAAAAATGTATTTTACTTCAGATTTAATAATTAGAATCATCTTTTACATATAAAAACAAAATAAATATCAAATAATTCGAAAAATCAAATCCTTAATTATTTTTTTTTTAAAATTAACCAATTCCTACTAAACAGTTTTGAAATTAATTAGCTACCAATTTCAATAAACTGTTAGTAACTCCAGGCCTGGATAGAAAAAAACGTTTCCTTTGATAAAATTCTATTTCTTTTACATTTCTTTTATTTTTCTTTTCTTTTCTTATTACAATCATTAGGGTAGCCTACAGATGAGATTCCTGTAGAAAAGTTGACTTTCACAGCAAAGTAACTACACATTTTTAGTGAGCTTCCAGATGAGCAATTCCTAGGAAAGAGTTGACATTTACTACAATGTAATTATACAAAGTAACTGGCACGGAATTGACTATTCCACTTATAAGCCCAACAGTTCAAATTATAGGAGATAATTTGAAGATAAATTCAGTTATTAGAGGTTCAACTACTTCCTGAAAATGTAAATTCACAGCAAATCAACATCAGAAACATTCAAGAAAAGAGACCAAAAACCTCTAGTAACAGTGCTAAGAGGTTGGATATTAGCTGGTGTAAGGTTAAGTGACATTTTGGTGTTGTAGGTAATGACCAGGCTGATGAACTGGCTGGCCATACAGCTTTTTCTGATTTTGTTCTTCCCTCCCAGCTGGATGAGCAGTTTATCCTGGCTGGTGGTAGTCCTGTTTTGGGTAATTCTAGGTATTTTGTGCATGACATTTATTGATCCATTCACTGTTTGCATTGGGATTTTGGTTCAGGTACCAGAGTTGTCACTGGCGACTTGCTCACTAATATCGATTGGCACAGGTTTTTTTCTGTTTGGCATTCTGATTCACACATGGCTGCTGGCTTCACTAGTAAACGGACTGCTGGTTTGCACATGTATTTCATGAAAGCTCTGCATTGTAGACTGCCTGTGGCCATTCACAAACGCCTCTATGATAGGAGTTACCTTAGTGTGGTTTGTTTGTATTGTGGATGTGTAGAGATCTCGGACCATGTCTTTTCCTGTGATTCTGACTTTGCTAGTTGTGATTAGCTGTTTGGTGATTTTGCGGTTAAATGGGAAGATATTTTTGGCCTTTATTGCTCTTCTTCTCAAGTGCTGCGAACTTTTTCTTTATGCATTTTTAACATCTCAGTTCATGTTGCTCTGTGCAAAGGCTTTGTTTTTAATGATTGGTTTTTTGAGGTGGTTTCTGTTTTTGGTGATCTGAAACTTGCTGGTGCAAAAATTGTGGACTTTGTTCATAATTTTTGCTTGGCTTTTAGAGATGAGATTTGGATGGTTTATGTCAGACATCGTGTCTTTATGGAGAAACATGGGTTAATTCCTCAAGACGGTTCTATGCCAGTTTCTATTTCTGGTCTGTTTTCTCTGTATTTGGCTGGAGTTGTCAGGTTGTTGGGTATTGATGATGTATTGGGTATTAGGTTTGGTTTGCATAAATTTAGTTTGTTTGTTTCTGGTGCTTTAAATGTGGTTTCCATTCATATAGGAATATAGTGTTGTTCTGATTGGCCTGAGTGGCTATTCATGTATAGAAAGTGCATGATTCACGCCTAATTTAGATCAATTATTTGATGTATAGTATTAAGTAGTGTTTGGATTTCACTCAATAAACGTGAAAAAAAAAATTTAATAATATAAAACCATAATTAATAATTAAAAAACAATTTATTATAATAAAATATAATTGGTTTAATTTAAGTATAGAGCAATCTTAAAAAAAAATATTTTGTGTTTTATAATAATTTTATATCTATTATTGTTTATATTTAATTTATATTACTTAATTTAATATATTGTGTTAAATAATACTTAAACTTTATTTATTTTTATTTTTTTATTTTATTTAATAAATACAGTTTAGTTACTATCTAATACAAAAAATTAAATTAAATAACTCCAACTAAATACAACTTATATATTTGTTATATATAACTAATATTACAGATAATTATTTAGAGTATTAAAACAAATAACAATCTGTAACTTAATATTTAATAGCTGAAAATATTGGTAATTTCTAAAGGTTTTAGAGTTTAAAGATTTTAGTTAAATTTTTTGTATAATAAACAAAAATCCAATTGATAGTTTCTTTTGTGAATTTTTTTTTCAGCATGATAACTAGTTTATTTTAGCAGTCATGTCTTTCTGGTAGACTATCTTTAAGTTTTCTACCCTTGTTTCTAAGTTTTTTATCAGACTATTTTTGATATTAAATACTTAACACTTAACTTCTTTAATTAATTAATAAACAATAAAAAAACAAAACAAAAAAATGAAATAAAAAATTAATATTTTATTAATAGTCATGATCAAAAGCTATTGGTCTAATATAATTAAGTATTAGATTTTATTAACATAGAATATTAATAAGATAAAATAGATTAATATTTTTTTAATTAAGTAATAATAATATGGATTAGATAATAATTAGATATTTTATTAATATTGATGTAATTCTACTTCGAATTATAGAAAATTATTTTTTGAAAAAAGAGTATGTAATAAGTAATTATTATTAGTTACTATTCTGTTTAAATCTGTTTTTTTTGCTTTTAATCTTTTATTATATATACATAATTTGTATTATACAAAATTTTTTAAAATTTTTCAATTTTTTTGATAAAAATTTTAGAATTCTAGAATTCTGGAATCCTGCAATTTCTCAAAAAAAATTTTGAAATTTTGGAATTTTACAATACTCCAAAAAAAATTCTAAAATTTTTCTTTTTATTATGCTTATTTTTGATTGGTTATTTTATCTACTATTATAATTCCTAATTTTTATAAGTAATATTAGCTATTTGAGCCAATTTAAATAATATTACATATTTATATACACAACTGAACTATTATTAATACTTAAAAAAAAAGCACAGAACAAATATTTATTAAAGCTTACCACCAAAGTCTTAACAACACCAAACATACAAATAACTTTATTAAACAAACTCAAAAAAATCTTTTAATTATCATTGATATCATATTATTATTATTTACCAATCTAGTTTGCTCTGTATTTAATCTATATTTTGACCTAATAAGTCAAATTTCTTGACAATAACATTTAACTAATTAATAAAAGAACTTTATTAGAATAAACATTATTTTTTTCTTATTATCATATAATACTAAAACATTTTTAAGTCAAGTTTTTAACACAAAATCTTTACAAAACAATGAATACAAACTAATATCCAAAATATAAAAGAAAAAAGAATATAAAACAAAAAAAAAACAAAGATATTTTTACTTATAAAGAACTTTTAAAATTTAATATGTTCCAAAAATAAATTTTTTTTTCTAGTAGCATTCTTTGTACAAGTAAATGAATGATTAGAAAATTCTATCTTTTTATAGAATAAGCATAAAATACCAAGATATAAACTATCATATAATTTTTTATGTATAATAACCAAAAGTTTTTTGCAGACAGCTTTTATTATATATGTTTTGAGATCAGCTAAAAATTTACTTGTAAATTCAGCCAATATATAAGAGTCAAAGTGCTAAATTAAAGCTGTTTAAATTCAGTTAATATTACAAACAAAAAAATTATTTACAATATTTACACTAAAACCAATTGCTTAATATATATAGACAACAACTTTATATATATTTTAAACAAAATAACATATATTATTAGACATTACCAGCCCATTAGCCATCAAATAATATTTTAAAACATAAACAGAAAAAAACAAAAGAGAACTTGTGGTATTTTCAGCCAATTTATTTGTAAAATTATTGTCAAAAATACTTAAATAACTCTTAATCTTTAATTATACTATTAAAATGTTTTTTTCTTAATTAAATTAACAATATAACATTTTTCTACCTAGTAGAATTTCAATATTCAATCTAGTTTGGTTCAAATTTAATTAAACTATTAAATTAAACTAAATTCAAACAGAAGATTTGGCAAAATTTTGAATTTAAACTTAAACCAGACTTAAAATTACTGAACTTAAATTAAATCCAAACACATATAACAAGTCTGGTTCAAGTTTAGTTCAAAGTTCATAAATATGTTCAAATTTAACTATTAAAAATATTATATTATACTATATTATTATTTAATTTTTTTTTCAATGATTTTTGGATCTATAATTAAAGATACTGTACTGCTTTTATAGTTTTAAGCACTAAGTAAAACTTTATATTTGTAATCATTTTTTTACCTGTAGAAAAAACAGATTTAAAAGCAATAGATAATTTTTGGATTGCCAAATAATTATAAACTATATATATAAAATGTTAATTTAAATAAATATTTTTTGTAATATATCTTTTATTATACTATTATATTCATTTTTTTTTTGGCCATTTTTTTAGAAATATAATAATTAATTTTGTCAAGTTTTTTTTTCTTATTATTGTCAAAGTTTGTTTCTAAAATAAAAAAACTTCTTTCTTTCCTTTGTTCCAAATTCTTAAAAAAGAGTCAAATTTTTGAAAGAAGTTTTTTCTGTTTTTGCATACTGTCTTCCACTATTTTACAAGAAACAAACCCTTTTTTTGTTGGACCAACTGTCACTATGAGTAATTTTGGTGCTAAGAGAAGGTCTGCCAGAGTCTTAACCACTGGTTCAGTTGGTGGAGATTCAACTCAAAAAGTCAAAAAGTCTCTCAGTAGTATCAAACTTTCAAGTGCAAATAAGAATCTCAAGGATAGTGAGTCTGTTTGTGTGGATGAGCAATTTGCTAGCATAGATACGGATGGAGAAGCCTCTGATAGTAGAGCCGCTTCTGACTCCCAAATGAATATGCCCAATATAAAGCATTTCAATACTGGTGTGGCTATTGGTTCCCCTATCGGCTCTATTAATTATGACATGGATGATAAAGAGAAAGTTTTTCTTTCTCCCCATTTGTTTTTCTCTTTAGAAAAGATGTGGGTGGACCCAAAAATTGTTAAATTTCAAGTAAAAGTTGCTATGAAGAAATCGTTCACTTTGGACATTAATCTATCTGCTGTGGAGGGAAAATCAGTGATGGCCAAAACTCAGGTTATCAGAAAACTGTTTTCAACAATCAATGGTTTTGGGAGGCCACTACCCCCTCAAAATTTGAAAGGATCATCAAATTTACCTTTACCTTTGGAGCAAGCATAGAAAAAGCTGCCTCATTGGCCAAAAATAACAACATTATTGTAAACACTGATCTTAAGAGACAAGGAGTGCATTCAGATCAGGCTGTGGTGATTAAAAAAATTCCCATGGACACACCTAAAAAAATGATTGTCACTGCAGTAGCTGAGTTTGGGGAAATTAAGTCAATCAAAATTTAGTTAATTGGCCTATGACAAAAGACTGTGGTAGAATTTACTGAGTTGGAACAGGCTGTGTCTTTAGCTGCTAAGTGATTCTTCCTGATTGGTAAAGATTCTGTCCGTGTTACCATAGTAGTGAAAGATCGTGATACTTGGGCATCTAAAGATTGATTTAGAGCACTTTTGTTTACTTTGCCTGTGAGAACAATTGCCCATGATCTTGGTGATCTATTGGATGGGGCTGGTGAGAAAACTTGCATAATTAACCATTCCTTGAAGACTGGTAATAGATTATGCTGTGCTGTGGTTGGCTTTGAGTTTGATGAAATGCTGGAGTCTGCTTTTCATACGGAACCAATTCTTGGTGGTGTGAAGCTTTCTTGGGCTAGATTGAATCTGGTTCAGTATGGGCAGTATGGAAAATTTGGTCATTCTGCTTTGGAGTGTGATGCTAAGATTGCTTTTACCTCCAAATCTTCCAAATCTTCCAAATCTTTTAAAAGAGTTGTCTTTGATGAAAACTGCCTCTAGTTGGCCCAATTGTATGCGAAAAAAGGCATGCCTATTTCTTGGCTGGTTGTTTTTGGTGGTAAATCATGGGCCCAAGTAGTTTTTCTTGCACCCTTGTCTAATGATACTCACTTTGGTTTTGGTTCTGGTTTTGGTTCTGGTTTTGGCTCCTTCTCTTCTGGTGCCTCAAAAGTGATTAATCTCTCTCCTCATATGGTCCCTGCTAATACATCTTTGGAGGCTCGTTTTGCTTCCTTGGAGCATTCTGTGGAGCTTCTTGTGAATAAAGTGTCTGGTATTATGAGCAAACTTGAAAATTTGGTCTTGGTACCCCCAGCTCTTATCTTCTCTTCTCAGAATTTGGTGGTCCCAGTTGTGGCAAATGTGGCAGTTGATTTGAATATGGCTCTGGATGATCCTAAACCAGCACTTTTTCTCTCTTCTTTGGTTTCCTCTGGTACTTCAGAATTAGATTCGAGTAGTTCAAAAATTTTGAAATCAAAAATGGGCTGTTTGAAGTCAAATTTGATGGCTCTTAAGACTTTGGTTTGTTCAGTTTTGGAGAAGTTAGATCAGATGTGTACTGGCTCGGGTTTTGTGGTTTCTTCTTTATCTCAATGAGTAGTTTCATGTAGAAAATTGCAACATGCAATGTCAAAGAGATGAACAATCCTGCTAAGCAAGCTGATATTATTTATTGGCACAAAAATATGAACAATGTGATTTCTATAGTTACTGAGACAAAGTTGAGGTGTAAGGTTTGCCCTTGGATTGCTAATAGGTTTTCTGATGTGTGTGTTTTTGTTTCTGGCTTGGATTCAGGTTATCTCAGTTCTGGTGTAGCTATTATTATGGATGTTGCTTTGGCCAAACATCTGAAGTTTCTGGTCATCTTCTTGCTATCAAGCTGCTCTTCAAGAACAAACTTTCTGTTTCCGTTTTAGGTCTGTATGCTGGTGCATCTGCATCAATGCATTTCTCACAAGCTGATGAAATAAATGCTTTGATTGCTGGTGCTATGAATGAATCTTCTTTCATAATTTTTGGTGGTGACTTCAATGAAGATAGTTCTCATAAGAGTGCTAGCTTCAAGAAGTGTGGTGCATTAGGCCTGGTTAACTTTTTCGTCAACAGTGTGTTTCTGAAAGCTTCAATGTGGAGTAATTCACGTGGTGTGGCAAAGACAATTGACTATCTGTTTGTGTCTCCCAATTTGGTCAATGCTATAGTGAATTGCAGTGTCTTGGATGTTAGTGGATTCTTTGATACTGACCACCAGTTTATCTTGGTGTTAGTCAGTTTGGGTGGATTGTTAGACACTTGTCTGTGTTTGCTTCACAAGCAGGCCAATAGGAATCGCTGGAAGTATAATTTTAAAAATGCTGATGCCACTTTATGGTCAAAGTTCAAGAAAGCTACAGTGGCAAATACTGCCATGTTTGCTGGTGGTTTCTTGGAAGCCAATGAAAGCTCGGACTTAGATGCTATGTGGAATGCTATTTGTAGAACAATGTGTTTTTTAGCTAATGAGGTGTTCAAAAAAAAATGGTTTAAGAAATATGATGGAGTTTTTACCAAATATTCATCTAGATTCTATAGGTTGGAGCTTCTGGTTTCTGAATTGGTTAAAGCTTCTCATTTGGTTGATTATGATAAGTTTGTTTTACTGCTCAATATCTGAGATTCTTTTGATTCTGTTAATGTAAATGTGATGAGGTCTCTCTTTTTCTTAGGGTCTCCTTTTGACAGCATCCATTCAGCTCTGTTCAAAGTCAGGAAATCCTATCATGCATCGAAATTGTTGGAATCAAAATGCACTGAGGATTTTCAGATCAGGTTGGCTATTAATAAAAAGATAGAAAGTTTCAAGTCAAACAAAGGCCATACTATCAGAAGTGTTCTGGAATGACCTTTTCGCAAGATGGTGTTGGATCACCTGGTTGTTGGGGATGAGATGATTTTGGAGCCTGATCATGTTAAATCTAAGGTGAATGAGATCATGGAGGGTTGGACACAGAAATGTGGTGTAGTTCTGGATGTTAATAATAAATGATCATGTCAATATCAACCATTGGAATATGTTTTTGATAACGCTTTTGCTGACACTATGGGCTGTATAAGCTTCAATGATTTGTTTAGTGTGTTTTCAGACCTGTTTGATGGTAAAGCCGCTGGACTCTTGGGCATCTCTAATGAACTGTGGAAAAATTGTGACAAATCTGTTCTCGATATGCTCTTAGTGCTTATTAATTCCTGTCTCTCAAGTGAATCAGTGTCTAGTGCTTGGAAGGAGGTATGAGTCTCAATGATTCCTAAACCACATGAATGGAAAAGAGTCCTTACAAATACTTGCCCTATTACCTTGATTGAGACAGCTTGCAAAATTCTTTCCAAAATTCTCTCTGATAGGATCTTGTTGGTATGCAACAAGTTTGACGTTCTCTATGGGGACAATTTTTTTATTCTCAAGGGTACTACAATGCAGTCTCTCATCTTTGCTATAGGTTTGGTAGTCAAAGATGCTCTGAAAAAAAACCGGGAGCTCTGATTAGTTTTGCAAAACATGAGGAAGACATATGATTCTGTTGGTTGGGAGCACCTTAAGAAGAGTCTAGTTAGAATCAAAATGTGTGACAGTTTTATCCATTTCTTTAAGGGTATTCATGAAGGTTGTACCAATTGGGTCATAACTGATTTCGGTTTGATTGGTGGCTACTATGTCTATAATGGTTTGGATTAGGGCAAAGTTTTCTCCCCTCTTTTGTGACATATTTTTTATAATCTTCTTTTATGCGAAGTCAAGAGACAAAAAAGTGTGTGTGGATACAGATTAGTGTCTCATTACATATTGAAAAATGGTTATGCTGAATCTCGGACTGGTCTTTCTTCTTTTCTTGTTGCCGGTGCTTTTGTTGATGACATGATTTGGGTTGAGAGCAGTCAAACTACTACTCAGCATATTCTAGATGTGGCTAGTAAATTTTATCGGATCAATAACATTTCTATTAACAATAATAAAACTGTGGCTATTTCAATCAACTGCCACATTGATAGACCTTCTTTTTTCATCAGTGGGGTGCCAATTATCATTGCCAAAAAAGGAGAGTTCTATTATTATCTGGGTATCTTCCTTTTGACTAAGAGTTTCTCAAAGCCCAGTCTGGCGAAGACTCATTTGGACGTTCGTTTCTTTTCCAACATGGTGCTCAAAAAGGCTGTCTCTGATAAACAATTTTTGTATTTGCTATCTGCTGTTCTGTATCTTATAGTCAGCTTTAGAACACAGTTTAATTTTATTCCAGTTGGTGTGTGTCACAAGTGAGATGTCTTGATCAGAAAGAGCTTGAAGTTAAAATCAGGTTTATTATCTGACTTTCCTGGTAATACAATACACCATCCATCTTTCTATGATTTGAAATTCTTCATTCAAATTCAGTCAGAAGGCAAGGTGACATCCCTTATTTGTTTTGCAAACTCTAGTGGTGTTTTGGGTCATTTATTCTCTTACAGGTCTTATGACTTGTAAGTTTTGTGTTGGCATTCTGTTCATCCTTTGTGCTTTTCTGTTTGCATTCATGTTAGTCCTTCCAATAACTTCCTAGTGGGCTTGGTTTGCATTCTTCTTGAAAATAGTTTATCTTTGGGTGGTTATTTGGGCAACTCTTTTCTGTCTCGTGGTGGAGTACCAATGTCTGCTATTCTCAGTAAATCAAAATTTTTCAAGTTCCTTCCTTCTCTCTGGTGGCATGGTATTGTCTTTGTAAACCAAATCCGTGATCACCATGGTCTTATTTTTGATTGGCTCACCTTCAAGCAGTGGAAGAGGCTAGACCCATGCGGTCCTATTCTTGAATGGTTTCGGCTTTCAACCATGTTTCTCAATAAAGTAGTGTCTTTTCTTCCACATCCTTCTGCCTTGGATGCTATTGGTCTTCCTAGTATTATCTCTTCTCAAAGTTTCAATTTTATTCATAGTCAACTATCCCTTGTTGTCGTTAATGCTATTTCAGTATACACAGATAGGTCTTTTAAGGGCTTAGGTACATCTGGCTATAGAGCCAGTACTGGAGTTTTTTTTAAAGACATTGAATTGGGGTTGGATGTTAGTGTTTTGGGCTTGATGTCGTCAACTTTGGCTGAGATGCAGGCCATTGCTTTGACTCTGGAATGTGTCTCTCCTTCCAGTTCTGTTCGTTTGTTTTCTGACAGTCAATCTGTTTTGGATGCATGTAAGTCGAAACTTGGTTTGATATGTCCAGATTTTTGCAATTAGTGTTGGGTTGAACATTGGCACATTGTGAACATTATTCAAAGTAATAATTTGAGGGTGAATTGGTACAAGATGAAGAGCCACTCCGGAGTTCTGGGAAATGACCAAGCTGATATGATTGCTGATGTTGCCTCTCTTTCTGCCTGGCATCTTCCTCCATGCTTGAATGAACATTTTTTGGTAGCTGATGGTGGTGTTGTCTCTGCCAACTCTAGACACTTTGTTCAAGATATTTTTCATTCCATTAATCGTGCTCATTGGGAGGTTGGATTGGGTTCAAAATTCTTGCCAAACAGTTTACTCTCTGATGTTGATTGGCATTGCTTCTTATTTGTATGGCATCTTGACTTGCACATGGCCTCTGGGTTTACTAGCAAGTTTTTGATAAAAATCCACTCTTATTTTATAAAAGCTCTGCACCACTGACTACCAGTGGCCGTTAGAAAGCATCTCTATAACAGACATTATCCTAGTGTGTTATGTTTACATTGCAGTAAAGTGGAGGTGTCAGATTATGTTTTCATCTGTGAATTCAATTGTAGTGCTCGTTGCTGAATTTTGGACTTCCACGTGAGCTCTTGGAGTGCGATTTCTGGTTTATCTATTTCTTCTTCTGATGTTTTGCAGTTGTTGTCTACTTGTGTCTCAGATGTCTCTGTGTCTATGGCCCTATTTAAGGGTTTTGTTTTTAATGGTTGGTATTATGAAGCCATTTCCTTTTGTTCTGATCCCAAGCTTGCTTGCTCAAGGGTTGTTGAATTTGTGTGGTCTCTTGGCACTGCTTTCAAAACTGATGTTTGGTTGGTTTGTGTTAAGTATCATGCATTTATAGAGAAAAATGGCCGTATTTTATCAGACAGGTCGATTCATATCCTAATTTCTGGTCTGGGTTCTAGATTTTCTGCTGGGATAGTCAGGTTGCTGGGTGTTGCTGAAGCTATTGGTGTTCATTTTGGATTTCGTAAACAGTGTGTGTTTTTTCTGGTGTTGATAATTCTGTTGTAATTTACATAGACATATAATGTTGTTCTGATTGGCTTGAATGACTGGTCACGTGTGGAAATACACATGATTCACACCTAGTTTAGATTATTTTTTTGATGTATTGTTCTAGACAGTGTTTGGATCTCACTCATTAAACGTTAATAAAAAAATAAATAAATAAATAAATTGTATAATTAATGTTATAGTATTATTAAAATTGCTATTTAACAAAAAACTGTTATTTGATATTAGTATAATGTCCAGTGTGTATTGTATTTTAAAAAAAATATGTATTTTAAAGATTTATTTATTGTCTAAGAATTGAAAAATAAAACTGTTTAAATAAATTAATAATTTACAATTTTTTTATTTTATTAATATTGTTATTTGAAAATTTTTTTTTGTAAAATAATGTAATTTTTTTCTTGAATTCAATACAGTACAGAGCATTATAGTTGTATTTGTTTTAAAGTAATATTCAATCAACTTTTTTTTTGTTGTCCTAATTATCACAATAAGTAATAGATCTAATATTTAATATATTAAATAAATAATTAAATAAATATAATTAAGATTATAATGCTTTATCAGATTTATTATTATTAATCATATCTTTAATATAATTAAGAATGATATTAAAAAAAAATAATAATTAAAAAGACAGTATTATTTAAACTGATTAAAATTTTGATCATATTATCTTTAAATAATTCAAAAAAATTATCAATTTTATTGAAAACAGCTCTTTAATTATATGAAATAGCATATTAATAAAGATTAATATGAGTACTTGTAAGGTGTTTAATGCTGTTACAAGTGATTATTTGGGATCTTAAGTTAAATAACAAACCCATAACTTGGTGCTCAATTATTAAAATAGTTGGTAATATTTGAAGATATTGTGATCTGAAGATTTTTGTGAAGTCCTTTGTATAATAGACAGAAATTCAATTGATTGTTTTATTTGTAGCTTTCTAAAACCACAGTTTCATCAATTTCTTTTTCAGTGTGATGGCCAGTAATTCTTTTGGTAAGATATCCTCAATTCTGAGTGTTTACCTTTATTCTTGGGTCTTTTACCAGTATTATATTCTGACATCAGTACCTTTACACGTAAATCTTTTTAATCAAGTTAGTAAAACAAAAGAAATAACAAAAGAAAATAAGAAAAATTTAAAGAAAATAAAGAGATAAGCCAAAATGATTATAAGTTTAGTATCCTGTCAATAGCCATGATCAAGAATTATTGTTCCAGTGTAGTTAAGTATCAATTTCTATTAACATAAAGTGTTGATAGTAAAGAGTGGATTAAGATAGTAAATAAGTATTTTTTGATATTTGTGAATGGAAAGATTGCTTAAATCAAATCTAAAACTGAGAAATCTGTCTTTTTTTCTTCTAATGCTACCACTATATATACATAATTAATGTTCTATGAGATTGCTCACATTCTTGAGTAATGTGCTATGATTTTTTAAACAATGTTCATATTGCTAAGCAATATGTCCTAATTTTCTAATATTGTTCCACATTGCTAAGCAATGTGTTCACATGTTAACTACTACTCTCTTATTGGTCTTACTATTTTTTATATCTGTTTTTTCTTTATAAATAACATTATCTTCTTCTTTTAATATTGAGCTTTGTCAAAATTCTCATTTTGAATTATGTTAAATACTTTTTTTTTAAGTAGCATCTGTTCCATTCTACTTTTTATTTTCTTAATTTGTGAATTATTTATTTTTCCCTATTGGTTAATGATTATTGTTTCTATGTTAGAATGTAACAATACTTCTGAGTAGTTTTGAAATATAATGTGTAGTCGATAAATGGTCTTAATGTATAGTGTTAAGTTTATTTTCTTTCCAATAATGTCTTCAATATTCTAGATTATCTCTTGGTTAAAGATTCTCTTGGATTTGTTAAGATATAACTTCTGAATATCTATTTTTCGTCCCAATTGGTAGTAGCAGTATGGTATTGGAAGTTGGTTTATCCATTGGTTCCAGTTTTCTTTTGACAGTTTTTTTGTTGGAACTGTGATGGTTATCTTTCTAAAAGTGTTCTTTACTTTTTTTACTATTTTATCTGACCAATTTATTGATTGTTTCTGTGGTTACTAGTATAATGTACTTTTCTTTTTTTGTTTAGTGTTTTGATAACAGATTGTTTGATTGTTGATAATAATTTCTATGTTTTCTTGCTGTTAACTTAAAGCCTGAAACAATTGTTAAGCTAAAGTGTGAATATGATTTGGTATTTCTATTTTTCTTTGTTGCTTTTGTCGCATATATTGTGTCTTTATATACTCTTTTGGATTGTTCAATTTGATGTGTTTGGGTCAATAACTATGATTGGTTTCAGATCTTGTAAAATCTCATCTGGTTAGACTAGTATTCATTGTACTTCTAGTTGTAAAATGTTATTGGTAGATGATGATACTATATGGTAATATGGTTTCAGTTGATTACTATGTACTGCTTTGACTAAAATTTTGTTGTTTAATCTTAATTTATATGCTCTATTTCCAAAAAATTTTTCTATGTGAAATGGTCCATCCCATTTGAGGTTAAATTTTTCACTTCATTGTTTTTCTGCTTTGGTATGATATAAGAGTACTTTGTCTTCAATCTTGAATTCAACTGGTTTATCTGGTAGTTGGTTATCATGTCTTTCTTTTTGTTTTTTTTGTGACTTCTGTATGTTATCAGCTGTTCTTCGCCATTTGTTTTCTAGTGTCTTTATTAAGTCATATGTTCTTTTCAACAATGTTTTTTGAAAATTCTCTTCTGTTATTGGTTCTGTTGGATATGTTTGTATTTCTATTTTAACTGGTAATGTTGCTGTTCTATCATATACCAATTCAAATAGTATTGCTTGTGTAGTGTCTTCTTTTATTGTCTGGTAAGCAAATAATATTGATAGTATAAACAAATTTTATTTGTCTTGGTTTTTTTGACTGATCTTGGCAATTGCTTTACACAATATTCTATTAAATTTTTCTACTAGCCCATTGGTTTGTGGATGATATAGTAATGATAATGGTTTTTTTATCCCAAATTTTTGACTTAATTCTGTTAATGTTCTATTCACAAAATAAGTTCCTTGGTCAGATAATAATTTTTTTGGACATTTGTATTAACAGATCAAATCTTAATGAATGAATTCAGCAACATATTGTACATCTGCCCTTTGAATGACTTTTGCTTCTGGCCATTTTGTGAGATAGTTCATGGCTATTGCAATATATCTGTTGCCTTTACTGGTTATGGTTAATGGTCTGACTATGTCAATTTTGATGTGATTAAATGGTTGTTTTACTTTAATTGGTCTCAATGGCTCACTGGGTTTTGTTCTTCCTCTTTTTTGACAACCATTACAACTTTGAATGTATTGAATAATGTCCAGGTATATTAATGGCCAATAGTATCTTTTTCTGGTTCTTTTTATTGTTGCTTCTTTATGAAAATGTCCTGCTATTGAATTTAAATGCATGTTGAATAATATTGTTTTTTTTTCTGGTTCTGTAATTACTCTGGTTGGTTGATCTAAATTCTTTTTGTTCTTTTGGTAAAATATATTTTGATGGTTGATAAAATATTTTGATTGTTGTTTAATATGGCTTTGTTCTTTTAGAGATAATTTCTCTTTAAACTACTAAGTATTTATATAGTGTTGGAGTTATTAATATTTTTGTGCATTTATTTTTTTGTTATATTTTTGTTTTTAGCTGTTTAGATTTTGTTATATTTTTGGGTTAAAATGTTCTTAAATTTGTTTCATTCTTGACAAACTATTAGCATTCCCATTTTTTTTTTATTTTTTGTAATAAACTGTATAATTAAATAGTAAAAGTTCTATTTTCTATTTGACATAGTAATTATTTCCAAATTTTTGCTTTTGTATTGAAGTCTATCTTTTATGGTCTGTGTATATATTAAATTTTTGACTCAAGTATTCTCTCAATTATATAACTGCTGTTACCAGACAAAATTAGAGATATTATTTAGCATAAAATTATCTTATAATTCCTATCATTAATTAGCATATATTATCATTTCAAATGATCACTTATTACATTAGCAAAAATGTCCGAAATTATCATTTAATTAATAACCCAAATTGTACACAACACAAATGTAACCTAATTGTGATGATCAATCATGCAATACCCCAAACTATGTAACATTCAGAAGTTCACCAAAATTTGTAGAAATTCACTGAAATAATTAATAGTTCACCGAAATATCTAATAGTTCGCCAAAATAACTTGTAATTTGCCGAAATGTATCTTTAGTTCAGCGAAATTTTAGAAAATAGCAAAGTTCAAGTTCATAGAATAGTGTTACGACAAGTTGTATAAAAGAAGAGCTTTTTTCTTCGAGAAAATGTATCTTACTTTAGATTTATCTCTTAAAACTCTTTCTATACACACAAAAAGAAATAAATATCAAATAAATTCAAAAAACCAAATTCTTTAATTATTGTACTTGGAAAATCCCCAAAACCCAACTAACATTTCGAAATTGATTAGCTACCAATTTCAGTAAACTGTTAGTGACTCCAGGCCTGGATAGAAAACGTTTCTCTTGACAAAATTCTATTTCTTTTATATTTCTTTTATTTTCTTTTATTTTCTTATTACAATCATTAGAGTAACCTACAGACAAGATTCCTGTAGAAGAGTTGACTTTCACAGCAAAGTAACTACACACTTTTAGTGAGCTTCCAGATGAGCAATTCCTAGGAAAGAGTTGACATTTACTACAACGTAACTACATAAAGCAATTGGCATGGAATTGGCTATTTCATTCATAAGCCCAGCAAGTTCAAATTATAGGAGATAATTTGAAGTTAAAAATTCAGTTACTGGAGGTTCAACCACATCCAGAAAACGTGAATTTACAGCAAATAAGTATTAACAACATTACAGAAAAGAGACCAAAAACCTCCGGTAACACTGCTCAATAAATTGCTAAATATTTTAATGCTGGTGTTCCATAGTTCTTTTTTG
This sequence comes from Geosiphon pyriformis, assembly GCA_016748015.1. Lineage (NCBI taxonomy): Eukaryota > Fungi > Glomeromycota > Glomeromycetes > Archaeosporales > Geosiphonaceae > Geosiphon > Geosiphon pyriformis. Next base: position 119,548 of record JAAOMT010000349.1, on the reverse strand, counting down.
CTAGATTCAAACTTTGGCTAGCATATGCTACTGGATGTTTTTTTCTATCTGGTTTCTTTTGTGATAGTACTGCTCCCAATGTTTAACCTAATACATTAGTGGTGATAATAAATGATTTGCTGTAATCTGAATACATCAATACTGGAGTTTGAATAAGCTTTTTTCTTAATATGTCGAAAGCTTTTTGTTGAGCTTCTGTCCATTTGTATTTCAAATTCTTGGTTTGTTGATGGTAAAATGGTTGAGCTAGTTTAGAAAAGTTCTTGATAAAGTGGCAATAATAGTCCACAAATCCTAAAAATGCTCTTAGTTCTGTCAAATTAGTTAGTACTGAAGAGTTTTTTACTATTGCAATTTTATCTAAATCTGTTTTGATGCCGTTTTTGTTTATAATGTGTTCCAAAAATTTCAGTTTTGTCTTGCCGAAAAAACACTTGGTTGTATTTAATTTCAATCCTGTTCTTCTTAACCTTTCAAATACTTGTTGAAAATAATGTAGATAGTTGTCGAATGTCTTAGAGAATACATTGATGTCATCTAAGTAAACAATTACTGATTTCCACAGTAGTCTAGTATAGACAATTTTTATGAGCAATTAGAATGTTGCTAGAGCATTCATCAAACCAAATGGCATTACTTCAAACTTAAAATTCTTTTCTCATGTTGTGAAAGCTGTTTTTTTTTTATCTTCTGGTTTCATGGCTACTTGTTAGTAACTGCTGTCTAAGTCCAAAGTTGAAAACTATTTTTTTTCTCCAAAAGCATCAAACAGTTCTTGGATCTTTGGAGTCAAGTAACTATTTCTTTTTGTTACTCTATTTAGTTTTCAGTAGTTTACACAAAAGTGGATTTTTCCATTTTTCTTCTGAACTAATACTACTGATAATGACTATAGGCTTATTAATGACTGAATTAGACTATTGTCAAGCATTCAATTAATTTTTTAACAAATGATCTCATGGCTGGCTAGTGGTACTCTGTATATTTGTTATTTTATTGGTATTGCATTTTTAGTCTTGATTTAATGCTGGATAATATTAGTTCTGCCAAATTTATTTTCACTGGCAAAGATGTTATTGAAATTGTTGAACAACATCTTAAGCTGCATATGTTGTAATGGGTCTAAGTTTCCTATGTTTATCTGTTCCAATTGTTCTGATTGGAGCAGATAACATTCTTCTTGTCCATATATTGTTTAAGATGTAATATCTACATATTTGCACAGTTGTGAAAAATCTGGAATGTGATTTGGTGGTTGATCCTCAATTTCAGTGGTTAAATATCTGATAATAGTTTCTTCTAGGACTTTGATAACATTTCCAATAATATTGTATATTGGAATTTTGATGTTTTTAGTGCTTTTGACTGGTATGTAGAGATTGATGAGTCTAATTTCTTCTGATTTACACATAGTTGCTTCTGTTTTAAACAACTGAGCTTGATCTTTTACTTTTCTTTTTATGGCTAATATGTACTGGTCATATAATAGAATAAAAATTACTTGACGGATGGAAATAATTTCTTCTTTGTCAATAACTTCTTCCTCTGCTATATTAATTGGTACATCTATTCTACTTGTGAATTCAAATCCCTATATACTTCTAGCTGTAATCCCTAATTCTTCTCTGTTTTCTACTGATACTAATTAAGCTATTTTAACCAGAGGTAAGAATATTACCTGTGTTATCTTTTCATTTGGCTCTATAATATAGGCCTTTTCTGAGTCATTTTGTAGCATAGCAATGATATTTTTTACATATTCTGCATCAATTATTCCTTCTCTAATGTTGATTTCATTTTTTGCTAAACTATTGCTAGATGCTAATTGAACTATTGTTGTTGCTGAGATTTTTAGTGCTATCTTAAGATTAATATAAGTGCATGAATGTAGTTTCAATGTAATGGCATTTTTTCCTAAATATCTCAGATCAAACTCTGTATCAGTATCATGTGCACATTCTGGCATAATATCTTTATCTTATTGCTGAACCATTTTAGTTCCTGTTTCTTGGTAAGATCAGAGAGTATAATATATGTTTTGGGGTTTGAATTAGAGTCTGAATTGTTGTTAATTTCATTGCCATATTGAGCAGAGTTGAAACCATTGTTTTTGTTGTTGTTATTGTCAGAGTTTGAATCAGAATTAAAAGTTGATTCCAATTCTAATATGCAGCTGCTAATTGGTTTTTCTTCTTTCAGGATTGTATAGATCATGCATGGTGGTGGATTGTAAATAAGGTTACACTTATTACAATATTGAAAGTCACATAGAATTAGACAGTGTTGACACAGTTGAATGTTCAATTGCTTCAAGCGATGCTCTTGCTTTTCTTTAATGAGTGCTAATTTTTAGTAATGTTTGTAGAATTGTTTTGGATCCAAGAGATTTATGACTGGTTCTGGGTTCCAATCAAGTTCTATGAGGTCTGGAGTGTTATTTTTTATTATTCTGATTTTTTCTTGCAATGCACCTTCAATTTTGGTAAGCGACATCTGCCATATTTTGTTATTATCATGTGAATAGCCATCCAGATATTTTACTGCTCTTCTCTAAGTGGCTTCTATTGGTGTCTCTTTTCTAATTTAGTCACTTATTAGAATCACGTATTGACACAATTTGTCACATGTTCTTTTTTGCTCAAGAATGTTGTTCCACATTTTCTTATCTAACAGTATTTTACCACACATTAAACATGATTTGTTGTTCCATTTTTCTTGTTGTTTTGGTTGTCTAAAGCATTTTAGAATGCATAGTTGACAATAAAACTTGGTTGCTATGGGGTATTCCTTATTGTCACCATAGCATGTGCCCATTGCTGACAATTTCTTGTCACAATCAATGCATACAAGCTTGGGTCAACAGTAGCTGGTTGGCAGTTGGGATGCTGAGTAGGAGATATATATAGGATTGAGGTCTTGTGTATTTTTGCTTTCCCTTTCCTTTCCTTTTCTCTTCTCTTCTCAGGTTTAAATTGATGGTAACTCACTTTGATCATTGTCAATCCATGATAATTGGTCAGTGTTCTAAGTAGATTCTTCTTTTCTTTTTTTTTTTCTTTGTTTGTCTTACAAAGGTACTGACAGCAGCTTGTTGTAATCATTGTTGGCCCAGAAAACTTGATATACTTCCCAAATGGGTTTAGTTTTCTTTTCTTTTAGCTCAATTAGTGGTCACATGGTAGTTGGTTTAAAGTGGCTACAGGTAGCTGGTACTCTTGTATGTTGGTCATTCTGGCTTAATTAAAGTTCTTGGGTGGTCCAATTGAGTACTGTATTGGTTTTAAACAGCCAGTTATTACCAATGAGTGCTTGATATTAAGTGGCTTCTATAACTAGTATCTTGATTGGTATAATGATGCCATTGACTTTAATAGGTAAGTCATCTATTTCACCAATTGGAGTTTTGGTGGCTTTATTAGCTATAATTATCTTTGTACTGGCAGCTCAATCAACTCGGTAACTTAATTGGTCTATGAACTGTCTTGTGATGATATTGTTAGCTGATCCACTATTTAGGATTAGTTTGATATAATGGCCATCAATTTTAGCATTAGTGTACATCACCATGATAGATTTTTCTTTGAATGTGGCTTTACTAAACAAAGAAGTTTCTAACAGTTCTTTAATTTTGAAAAGAAATATAGCTGCGAGTAACTCATCTTCTATAACAGTAACTAGTGGAATATTGTTAATAGGTAATTTGTTTTGGTTGGATTCCCAGTTGTTGGATGAAGTGTTTTCTGGAATAACCAGAAGACTTAAATAGTGTTGGACATTTGGGTTTTGAGTGTACCCAGTGCTCGAATTTTGTTGTCAAAATTCTGATGGCTGGATTGAAAAACTGGAAATTGGTTGATGAACTATTATTGCTGATTTTTAGTTTTGTTGTGTCATTTTCAGTCTTTGGGTTCCATTTTGAGGTAAGTTTTGTGACAGTATTGAATTTTGTTGGGGTTGATAGATTACTTGAGGCTGTAGATAGGTTAGAGCTATAGTTGATAAATAATGAGTGTTGTCAGCTAATAAATTGGAACTTAATATATAGGTGGTTGATAAATTGGCTATTGTGTCATTTGGGTGTAATGAGATGAGTATTAATCCTAATTTGGATATTGATTTAGAGTTTGAAACCTGCAATCAAAGTTTTAATATTGATTTTTCAATTGTGGGTTATTGTTATAAAACTAGCAGTCAATTTTTAAATGGTTTTGTTTACCACAATTATGGCAGATACACATCTCTTGCTGCCATGACTGATTGGATAATAATGAAAAAGGATACAACTAATTTTAGAAGTGATTAATATTTCTGGAATTATTGCATCATTGAGATGGCTGATAAATTGCATAATTGTCAGTTAAGTATCCTTCTAATTTCTGATTAATAGAATCACTGAGTTGTTTCAATTTGGAATCCAAGTCAAATGATCCATTTATGACTAAATTTATGGCTTGGGCATGATTGGCTTCAAGTTCAGCTGCTTCAAAATCTCTGGTGTTTGTAATGGTAGCTTAAAAATCTATTGGATACAATAGACGTACACATTGGAAGATACTACTGTAGAGACCTCTAATAAATTAATTTAGAATTTGTGGCACTGTGAAATAATCGGCCTGTATTGCCTGGATTTGGTGCAAATTTCTGTAGAAGTGTTCCAAGTAAATGGTGATTGCTTTTGTGTCTTCTTGTTTAATAGTGGTAAAGGTATTTGCTAATTGGTTGATATTATTGTTATTGCTAAAATATCTCAAGAATTCAGTTTTAAATTTATTAAAATTTTGGGGTTTCTGTGCCAAACTTTGATACTATAAATCAGCAGTATCTTGAAAAAAATAGAAAATGGCTTGTATGGCTCAGATATTATTTTATTCATTAGCCACAATGGTTTTTTCTATGTCATTGAGCCATACTTGGATGTTATTTTCTTCACCTATGAATTTTTTAAGTTTTGCAATTGGTGCATATGCCATTTGTGTGATTAGTTGTTGCTGTTGTGCTGGTGGTAAGTGAAGTTGTTAAAATAGTTGCTAAATTAGTTCAATAAGTGGCTGATTAATGACAATTTTTGGAGGTAAGTTTAGTTGATTAATTAAATTGGGGTTTTGATTGTTCTGATTTTGCTGATTAATATTATCAGAGTTTGGATTGTTTAGATTTCTAATTTCTGGGTTTTCTGGAATTAGATTTTGATAATTAAATTCCTAATCCTCTTTTTTTTTTCTTCTGATGCTGTTATTTTTCATGGATCAGCTGTTCCAAAATCTGGTTAAGGTGGCAGTGATCAAAATTCTAATAGTATTGGTAATGTTACAAATGATTATTTGGGATCTCAAATCAAATAACAAATCCATAACTTGGTGCTCAATATCTTAATAATATAAGTAATACTGGTATATTGGTTATATTTGAAGGTTTTTAAAGTTGAGTTTTTTGTATAATAGACAGAAATTTGATAATGATGTGGTTGGTTTCTGAATGGTTTTTTTAATTTCTGTTTTCAGTATAGTGGCTGGTTTAATCTGACAGTCATGCTTTTTTGGTAAGCTATCCATTAATAAATATATTTTTATCCTTATTTCTGGGTCTTTTACCAAACTATCTGTAATGTTAATAATTCAGCACTTTAATTTTTAATTAATTAATAACAACAATAAGATCAAAACCAGAAAAGAAAATAAAAGAAAATAAAAAAATAAACAAAAGCAATTGCAAATTAGAATTCTGTTAATAGCCATAATCAAGAGCTATTGTTCCAATATGGTTAAGTATCAATTAATATTAACATGAAGTGTTGATAGTGAAGAGTAAATTGAAATAGTAAATAATTATTTATTTTAATATTTTTGTGGATAGAAGATTTTTAATTGTTGGATTCCATTTTTTTCTGCTTTTACCACTACTGCTATATATACATAATTGAGATTTCTCAATTCCATAATTTCTTAATTCTTCACACCAAAAATCTTAGAATTCCTGTAATCTTGTAATTTCTTTTAAGAGAAATCCTAAAATTCTGGAATTCTACGATTTCTTGTATGAGAATCCTGAAATTTCTGGAATCCTGCAATTTTTCTTGAGAGAAATCCTGGAATTCTATATTTACTATAGCTATTTCTGATTAGCTAATTTATGCTAATGTATATTTTCTATATTCTATGAGTAATATTATTCTTTTCTTTTTAATATTGAGCTCCATCAAGATTTCTTAAATCTCCTAATTCTAATTCTCTATCTTTGAGTATTTCTTGAACTTCTTTTTTGAGAATTATTTGTGTTATTTTGTTCTGTAATTCTTCAAATTGGGTGTTGGTTATTTTTCTCATTTGGTTAACTGTAATAAAGTCCATTTCTGAATTAAGTAAAATTTCTGGTCTGTTTTAGAATTTAGCATGTAATCGATAGATAGCTCTTGTATGTTTTGTTAGATTGTTCTTTTCCACAAATTGTTCTAGTTGTTGCAGTATTGTTGTGTCAAATAATCATTTTGTTTTATCTGTGTATAAGTTTTGAATATTCAAGTGTCATCCCAAGTAGAAATAACAAAAATTTCTTGGAAATTCATGTATCCACCATTTCTACGTTTTTCTAGTCAACTCTTAATATATGGTGACACTTGTTGGTTTTTCTATTGCTAATTTTATTTTCAGAATCATTTTGTCAATAGTGTTTTCTGTTTTTTTTGATTTTTGTATTTGAGTCTCTTTCTGGTATCTTGATATTGAATAGTTTGTTGATTGATGATAATTTCTATGTTCTGTTGTTGAATCAGTTGGAAGAATTGTTGTGCTTATGAGTAAATGTTGTTAGTGATTTCCATTTTTTTGAAGTCTTCTGTTGCATTTACTATGTTTTTATATCTTCTTTTTATTGTTCAATTTTACGTGTTTGGTCCAATGATTATGATTGGTTTCAGATCTTGTAAGATCTCATCTGGTTGGACTAATATTCTCTGTACTTTGTTACCAGACAAAATTAGAGATATCATTTAGCATAAAACTATCTTATAATTCCTATTATTAATTAACATATATTATCGTTTCAAATTATCACTTATTACATTAGCAAAGAATGTCTGAAATTATCATTTAATTAATAACCCAAATTGTACACAACACAAATGTAACCTAATTGTGATGATCAATCATGCAATACCCCAAACTATGTAACATTCAAAAGTTCGCCGAAATTTATAGAAATTTGCCAAAATAATTAACAGTTCACCGAAATATCTAATAGTTCGCGGAAATAACTTGTAGTTCGCTGAAATGTACCTTTAGTTTAGTGAAATTGTAGAAAATAGCAAAGTTCAAGTTCATAGAATAGTATTATGACAAGTTGTATAAAAGAAGAGCTTCTCTCTTTGAGAAAATGTATCTTACTTTAGATTTATCTCTTAAAACCGTTCTTATACACACAAAAAAAAATAAATATCAAATAATTCAAAAAACCAGATTCTTTAATTATTGTACTTGGAAAATCCCCAAAACCCAATTAACATTTCGAAATTGATTAGCTACCAATTTCAGTAAACTGTTAGTGACTCCAGGCCTGAATAGAAAACATTTCCCTCGACAAAATTCTATTTCTTTTACATTTCTTTTATTTTCTTTTATTTTCTTATTACTATTATTAGGGTAGTCTACAGACGGGATTCCTGTAGAAGAGTTGACTTTCACAGCAAAATAACTACACATTTTTAGTGAGCTTCCAGATGAGCAATTCTTGGGAAAGAGTTGACGTTTACTACAATGTAACTACACAAAGTAACTGGCATGAAATTGGCCATTCCACTTATAAGCCCAGCAGTTCAAAATTATAGGAGATAATTTGAAGATAAATTCAGTTACTGGAGGTTCAACCACATCCAGAAAACGTGAATTCACAGCAAACAAGCATCAACAACATTTAAGAAAAGAGACCAAAAACTTCCGGTAACATTTGGTGCTCTTCCACGGAAATAACACAACAACAAATTCAAAGTGGCGACCGCCTCAGACATCACAATCTTAGAGTACTATTAATCGATTTACACACACTGCAAACAACAATTTGAAATATGCAATGGAATCATAGCTTTTAAGAAAACACTTTTTCAATACATTAAAAATTAAATCAATGACTACCTCTTCGGGAACTATAACATTACAACAGTTAAAAAAGATCTTCTTGAGAACATACTACACTATTTCAACACTGAATCAGAAAACATTAGTGCTGAAGCTTGCACTACTTATTTTGAAGAACTCGATTATAATATCATTCGATTTTGTGAAGAAAAATATCCTGCAAACACACAATTTGCCTTTGAACTCGAATCTGAACCTGAAACCAGTAGCAACAAAAGACAAAAAAATAACCGACCTGTTTACACAACACCCAATACTCCCAAAATATCATTTAAACATTTACAAACACCTGAACAAAGAACCAGCTCAAAACTTCCACTTACTATCACACCTTTTCCAGCTTCACTTGTACAAGCACAAACACCTAATTTACTCTTGAATCGATTTGCAAGACCAGAAGATTTTACATCACTCAGAAGTCCCACCAGACAACAAGAACCCCTTCAAACTAGTTCCAATCTCCTTGATTTTCTAGCTAAAAATCAAAGTGAACACTCTGAGACAGCAGCAAATGAAAAAAACAACTCTGAAATAACCGAAAAAGAATTAATAGACAGTGAAAACGAAGAAGATAAAATGACAACATACATTGCAAAAATCCCTGAATTCAATGGAGAAGATATTGAGACCAGTCCCCAAGAATGGCTCGACCAAGTTACTAAAGCTGGAGATGCAAATGGATGGAATGCTGCCAGAATGTTAAGAACAATTCCCTATTTTCTCAAAGGAACAGCAGAAGAATGGTTTGAAAACCTTGCTGTTCCATTCAATGATTGGAACACTTTCAAAGCAGCCTTCCTTGAACAGTTCACCAACAATAATACCTCCATCACTTTTCGCAATCATTTTCAAAATATCAAACAAGAACCCTCCGAATCCATTATGACTTATATTGGGAAATTCAACAAATTTCTCAGATGGATTCGCCAACTCGAGACAAACGATTATTATTCCGATGCTCAAATCTTGGATCAATTTATCACTGGTCTAAAAGATAAACTAATTAAAAAGGTTCGTTTACACGCGCCAGAAGATTTAAACTCTGTCATACAGTATGCGAAGAGATACGAAATAGCCATGAAAGAGGCCAATCGTACAAAACTTGTAAATTTGGCAATTGGAAAAACCAGTTCGGCAGCTAAGGAAAAGATTGACCAACTCACAAAAAAAGTCAAAAACTATTTTACAAACCAACAACAACAAAGATATCAACCACCCCAAAGACGAAATCAAAATAACTTTGCATCACTTTCCAATAACCAGTCCCAGAATTGCCATTACTGTGGAATCTCTGGCCACTGGAAAAAAGATTGCAGAAAGCTACAACGAGACCAACAAAATAGGGGTAATCAACGTTACTCTTCACCACAGCAATCTTATTATCAATCATCACCACCAGCTTACTATCCACCAAGACCCCAATACCAAAATAACTACTATCAGTCTGCCCCACAACCAATTCAACAGCAATACCAACAACCACCCACACAACATTATCAAGTACCTGCTCGAAGACTGATTACACAAAATCAATTCACACCACAAAACCGATACCAAGTAAACAACAATAGAATCAGTTCGAACAACCAATTGGTTCTCTGAAATTCCACTCAACCAAGACCCAATTACTACCACACTCAACCCAGTTATTTAACAATACCAGAAGAACAGAATTTTTACCATACTGCACTCTCGGAAGGTAGAGCTACAGCACAACAACAAAATTCTTCTCATAACTACACTACTATTTTACCAGCCAGAATTGCTAAAAATGCCAATCTCTCTGATATATTCCCTTTCAAATTTGAAGCAAATGAATCACCATTCTTGCTTAGCAATGCAGCGGCTAATGAGCAAAAAGCCATCACTGCAATGTACACAGAAGCTGAAGTAGAAGGAAAGCCAATTCGCTTGATCCTAGACAGTGGATCTGCCGGAAGCATTATCACCTACCAGTTAATACAACAGTTGAAAAAAAATGTCGACCGACCAGCTCAAACAGTAATCGTCATTGCTGATGGCATGAAAAAGACACCAGTAGGAGAAATTGACAATTTTTTATTTACTCTTGATGGAATTACCATTCCAGTCAAAGTTCTTGTAATGGACGCACTCCAGTACCAAGCTCTCGTCGAAAATGATTGGCTTCAAAAAGCCAATGCTAATCTGCATTGGGAAACGCAAGAGTTAACAATCTCCTACCAAGGACAACACACCTGAGTACCTGCCATTTGTGGTACATTCAACAAACACTCTGAGAAAGCCCCAGCTTTTGAATTTGAACCAGAAGAAAAAAAACCAATAATCGAAACATTCATGGCTCTTGGATCAATGTCCAACTGGGCCGATGAAACAAAACAAGAACATTTTACTCCACACACTAAACCCGAAACCTCTGAATGGAATATACCTTACTCAAAACCTGAACCAAGGAAACAACACCCCTATATTCCCCTTAAATATAAGGACTGCCACAAGAAACTATCGTCAATGGGAGTCTGCATTTCACCTGAAGAAGAATATGAGAATCATACTTGCTATTACTGCAAGACTTGCCACAGAGAGCGATGGGGCCATCTAATAAAAAGGAGCAGAAAATGGGACAACACTCCTTGTTTGACTTGTGGAGATATGCTACTGGAAGAATGCAATTAGATTGATGTAGCAATGAGAGAAGGCGTCTGTGATCAGACCTGCCAATATGCTTTATCAATTTCAGAAAAAGTAAAAAGAGGAACACCCTTTAATGCAGCATACAACAGTGCTCTCAACAAACTTTATTACTACCCTCATGATGCCGAGATGATTTTCGACTTAGCAATAGCATTAATTAATAGAGCTACCAAAGAAGATGTTCATCAAATGAAGGAAGCAGAATACATTGAATACACTATGGAATTAGTTGGATTCGATTATAAAGATGAAGTAAAAGTCTACCACCAAATTGCAAGTCACACCTACCTGATCCAAGAAGCTTAAATTCAATGATTAGAGCAAATGAACATTAGGCTATGTGAAGAATGCATTATGTCTTGCGATGAACAATGGTGTCCTGAATGCTATGCTCTTAGTATCTCCTTGCCCAGCGAAAATGATGAGAATGAAATTGAATTTGGAGAACCTGAAGAAACGGAAGAAATTGAAACAACACCCAGCTACCTTATCAAAAATCAGCCTGCCTTACAATTTAAATACTTCAACAACAATGGACAAGGAATAAAACCCGAAAAAGCACATGAAATTGATGCTGGATATGACCTAAGATATTCAGGCAAGGATACTCTTGTTCTCAAACCCAAATCTCTCACAAAAATCAACCTCAAAATTGCACTCGAAATCCTGCCAGGAGCAATGGTTCAAATCGCCTCCCAGTCCTCTCTGGCAAACAAAGGAATTAATATCAGAGGAGGAATAATCGATGCTGGATATACTGGAGACATAACAGTGATGCTTCAAAATAAAACTGACAAACCATTCAAGATTGAACATGCTGAAAAAATTGCCCAAGCTATTTACCTACCCTTAATCAACATTTCGGATTTGCAACTAGTCAATCAAAGAGAACAATTAGGAAAAAGCGATAGAGGAACCCAAGGTTTTGGTTCAACTGGACGATTCACAGTTCCAGTTAATATAGCTCTTAACACACAGAACAAATCCCACCAGATT